>NIVC01000718.1:0-27500 GCA_002269645.1 Macrostomum lignano
CTTTAGCACACTTTCTTTGAAACGCTTTAGAATCTCTTACTAGTAAAATGAATAATGCTTTAAAGATCTGAGAACAATTTAGCAAAACATGTATTATTGAACTAGCTTATAACGATTTAATTTGTAATAGCAAGTTGTCTTTTCTCTCCTAAACTTTGCTCCCTTTTTATACTGATTGTGACAAGTATATTTAAATACAAAAGGCTATTATTGGAAAATATTTAGAAAAGTAAAACAACATATAAATTGTTATGCGTATATTTGAATAAAAGCTTTTCTAGGAAACCCTACCACACAACAAATGGTTTCCTTTTTTACTAAAAGTGACATGTTTATCACAAGCAATTTGTCATCTAAAAATGTTTTTTACCAAAAAATTTGTCACTACAATAACTTGTTGTAGGCCTAAAAATGGCTTATACCAATCTGATTGAATTTTAGACTTAGTTGATAGGCCTAACCTAATGATGTTTAAATATAAAATTATCAAAAGTTTTTGTTTTGCAAATCAAGCTTAAGCTTTTTAGTTATGAATTGAATTGGACTTATTATTAGGGCCAATATAGTAGTCACAAAAATAGTCACTGTAGTTATAGTTAGGCCCTAATAATTAAAGAAAAAAGTAGCTTAAATAGTTTATAAACATAGCCTTAATGACAAAGATATAAAATGTAAACTAAAATAGATTTTTACAATGGGATTTTTTTAATTAAAGGCCTATGGCTGTATAATTTTTTAATTTGCAAGATTTTTAAGCAGTGATAAGAAGCTATTTAGGCTTCTATATTGAATTATACCTTTAGTATTTTTAGCTAGTTCAAATCAATAAAATGGCTAAGGGTTCAAATTATATAATTTCATTTTAAATAAGTAAAAATAGTGAATGGCATTAAATGGCATTTTCTCAAAGATACTAAGATTCTTATATGCAATGTTTTATAGTATTGTATGCTAAGTGCACTATTGTATAAAAAGATCCTAGGTGGTATTCATATATCTGTATGAATATAATAAGGAGTACAATAAGATTTTTGGCATGACTACAAATTCCCATATATAGTATTGCCAATGCTATGTTACAATTGATTCTCAAGCCTTAGTTATCTATTTGACTTTCTTTTTGGTCTATTTCCCTTCATGGTCTACTAGTGTATATAATATAAATATGCTTTTACTTATTATAGTATACAAGGCAAAAATGTTAAATATATATAATGTATACTTAAGACTAGCTACAATTTGACTGTGGATAGTTAGACTACCAAAAAATGATTGCAATCAAATGACTGCCAACAATTTGACTGCAATAAATTTGATTGCAGACAATTTAACTGCCAACAAAATTACTATGGCAATTTGACTACTAGCAAGATGACTGCCAGCAAAGTGACTGCCAAAAATGACTGCCTAAAATCATTCCAGACTTTTTTCATGATCATATCTGTATAAGGCTAACAAGGCTTTTTATATAAGCAAAAATGCAAGCTACATTTGGCTTCCAACAATATGTGCATGTATATATCTACTAATATTAAAATGGATCCTCCACACGTAGCTATGTTGAATAAATGTTATTTATAGAGCTACCCACATGCTAGCAAATAACTAACTTTAGCTTTGGCTAGGCCTAGTAAAGTTATTCTGATAGGAAAGGTATGTGGCATTTTTTTCAAATATGAGATTAATATCACATGGGAAAAAGAAAGCATTCATTGAACAAAACTATATATGGAAGATCTGTTTGAACATTAGTAGCAATCTTGCCATGGAGTAAGCCTTGAGATCTTAGCAACTTCCCCCAATAAGCCTCAAAATTGCAGCAATTGTCCCCATAAACACTAACATCCAAAGATATAAAAAAATTTAAATGACACTTCTTGTATGCTTGACTTCACACTTCCTTTATATTTGACATGATGCTTCTGTTATATATTAGATGACATTTCTTTTATGTGTTACCTTATGCTACTTTTATGTTTGAAGTTTATTTTATGTTTTACATGATGGCTTTTATGTTTGACATGACTTTGTTTCTCTTATCATTTTGGTACTCACTACTCAGTCAAAAAGCTAAGAATGATAAAATAGATTGATACAATTAATGGGCCAAGCTGTGCCATTGTTATGATTATCAAGCTTATTTAAGCCAGTCTGTTTTGTTATTTAACAACACATCTAGGTTTCATGCTTTTCTAAAAAATTGGCCCTTATACAGTTTTAACTGAAATTAAAAAACAACAATTTAATGCCAGCCAATTAAATTGGTCGCCAAAAACCAGACATGAAAACCCGATGCGCCAGTCGGGCTCAGAAAGTCAAACGGCAACCTCGCAGCAACAATGGCAGAGTTAGCAAGGCTAATAGGCAACAGATGCGACTTAGTCGAATTGATTTATCACCAGAAACAACACTGGCTCTGAGCTCTGTAGCTGTCATTCAGAAGCAGATTTGTCCTCAAGTAAACCAACAACAGTCGCAGCAACAGGACCAGCAGGCTCATTTAGTAGAAGCTTTAGATAGCACTCTTGCTGTTAGCCATGTAGAATCCCTTGGCGGGAACAAAAGGCAATCTAAAAGACGCGGTCAGACAGGCTTGACTGATTCTCCAAACAGTACGGTTAACTGTCCGACTTTAAGCAGTTCCTTACTGCGTAGCCCGCCATCACTTCTCGACCTTCTGCTGCTGCTGCTGCTGCCACCAAGCAGAATGCTGTCCGAGTTGTTAAGCGTCGTCACCGTCGTAAAATATCTTCTGTAAGCTTTGCAGACAGTAGCAATGCTACCGCTGGGACAGATGATAAAGAGAATGAAAGGGTAGCAGCCGCAGCTGATGTCAAGCAGTCCCCTACTGTCGTTAACAAATCAAAATCTGCTAAAACGTTGGTAGCCTCGTCTGCGACCACTGTCTCTACAGCTGTAGGCTCCACGGAAAGTCAGATTAATCGAGCTCCGCCAAATCTTAGTTTATCTTCGATTGCTTGCGACAGTGAAGCAACGGCGTATGGAAATTTTGCAATGTCCACTATGGTTTACCAACGAGGTCGCAGTCGGGATCGCGCCAGGCCGGCTGAGAAATTATCGTTGCCAACGAGTGGACAAACTAAGACTAATAAGAGTCATGAAAGGAATAGCAACCTCCTAGCCTCTCTAAGTCCCAAGCAGGACGCCGAACCCGATGCTAGACACTCTAGAAGTGGACAACGAACTAAAAAACGATTGGACGGCAAAAGTAAAGCGACGCTATTGTTAGATTCAATAGCTATGCAGAGTAGCGGTGTAAGCGAATGTGTCAGCATGTCTGATGATATTCACCAGCCAGATGATGCTGCTAGCTGCACTAACATAGATTCAACAATCAAAGCGGATGCATTAGCTCAAAAGCAACCATCGATGGCATCGGTTGCCGGTTGCGAATCCGCTATAGCCAGTCTAAATCTGTCAGCTAGCATCGATAAATCGCTTGAGCCGCGCGCAATTATTGCCGCATCTGGCGCTCCATCAGCTCCGGCCCAGGGTGGCAGCCGCAGCTGCTGTCAATTCGATCGCAGCAGAGAACGCAGTAGAAAACTGGCTGCAGCAAGGAATAGCCTATTGAAAAGTTGCTTACTTCGCAACAGCTGTCGGTCAGCTGATCGGGGCTTGACTAATCAGTCTGTGGAATCGACGAATAAAAGTGTTAGCTGTAAAGAGCAGCTTAGTTCATCGTCTGTAGTAAAAAATCTCACTGATCTGTCAACTTCTCAGAAGTCTCAAAACCGAAAGTTTGCCGATGGACAGTCGATAGAGGAGTTAATTGCGTCTTCAACTAGTCAGAGTTGTAAACCGAGAGCCGTTTCTCTGTCTGATTCGCAAGCCAATGTAGAAAGCGCCTCAGTCGTTAAACAAAAAGCAGATTCGGTTAGGTCCTATAGCAGTGCTCACTACTCTGGTTTGTCGACTAACTCAGCTGATGCTCTAGGCGTCAGTATTTATGTCAGCCAAGATGATTCATTTAGTCAATCCAGTAGCAATGACAGCGATTTAACGTCGGATGATTCAAAATCGTCTACTACTACTGGTGAATCAGTAGTAGTAGCTGGCGAGTGTACTGATAAAACTGCGTCAAAGAGCTATGATAACTGCCAGGCAAGCACACCTAGTCGAGCTAATGTCGCCGTCAGTCTTGCTTGTGCCACTTCTGAGCTCTGCGATGATGAAGTCCAGCTTCAACCGGTTGCGTCTCAGCTATCCAGCAAGTCGCGACCGAGTCTACACCAAGAGAGATCTCGGATATGCGATGCAAGTCAACTGAGTCTAAAACCAGAGAAATCTCAGCTTAGTGAGTCAAGACGATCGAGTCTGCAACCAGACAGATCTCAGCTTGGTGATTCAATTCATCTGAGTCTACAACCAGAGAAATCTCAGCTTGGAGACTCAAACCGACCGAGTCCGCAACCAGGCAGTTTACAGCTCGGAGACTCAAACCGACTAAGTCTGCAACCAGACAGTTCACAGCTCGGAGACTCAAACCGACTAAGTCTGCAACCAGACAGTTCACAGCTCGGAGACTCAAACCGACCGAGTCTGCAACCAGACAGATCTCAGCTTAGTGAGTCAAGACGACCAAGTCAGCAACCAGAGAGATCTCAGATAAGCTACTCACAACGGCCGAGTCTGCAACGTGACAGATCTCAGCACGAAGATTCTAACCGACTGAGTCTGCAACCAGAAGAAACTCAACTTAGTGAGTCAAGACGATCGAGTCTGCAACCAGAGAGATCTCAGCATAAAGACTCAAACCGACTAAGTCTTAAACAGGAGAGTTCTCAAATGTGTGACTCACAACGGCCGGGTCTGCAACCAGACAGATCTCAGTTTTGCGACTCAATTCAACTGAGTCTACAACCAGAGGCATCTCAGCTTGGTGATTCAATTCAGCTGAGTCTGCAACCAGACAGATCTCAGCTTGGAGACTCAAATCGACTGAATCTGCAACCGAACAGATCTCAGCTCGAAGACTCAAAGCGACTGAGTCTGAAACAGGAGCGTTCTCAAATGGGTGACTCACAACGGCCGGGTCTGCAGCCAGAGAGATCTCAGATTAGTGAGTCAGGACGACCGAGTCTGCAACCAGAGAGATCTCAGCTTAATGAGTCAAACCGACCGAGTCTGCAACCAGACAGATCTCAGCTTAGTGAGTCAGGACGACCGAGTCTGCTACCGGTGAGATCTCAGCTTAGTGAGTCAAACCGACCGAGTCTGCAACCAGAGAGATCTCAGCTTAATGAGTCAAACCGACCGAGTCTGCAACCAGAGATATCTCATCTTGGTGAGTCAAACCGACCGAATCTGCAACCAGAGAGATCTCAGCTTAATGAGTCAGGACGACCGAGTCTGCAACCAAAGAGATCTCAGCTTAGTGTGTCAAGCCAACCGAGTCTGCTACCGGTGAGATCTCAACACAGCAACTCACTACCACAGAGTCTGCAACCCGAAAGGCTTGAGATGACTAATAAAAGTCATAATTCGAACGAATCTCAGCTTGGCTGTGGAAGTCGTCATCTGAAAAGTCGTACGCATGACAGATCGCAGAATCTCGATGCAATCGAACTGAGCCAGCAACCCGAAACATCGCAAATCAGTGACTCGACTCGACTGAGCCTGCAACCTGCCAATTCTATCAGACGTAGTCTTTTGCGCAGGAATTCGGCCTCTGAAACGCTTCAGCTAAAAAATTCCAGGGTTGAAAATCTTGAAGTAGGTTGTTCTCTTGGCCGCAGCATCCATCGCGTAAAGTCTCTAGGCTCAGCAGCGTCACAACATGCTGAATCGATTTGGCAGCAAAGTTCTTCATCTGTAATTGATAAGCTACTTCAGAAACCAGATTATCAATCCAGTGACTCCACATCAAGGATATCCCAGTCCAGCAATCGCGATAAGATTAAACGCGCTAAATCTTCATTCGTTACATCGTCTGGACTCGATGATAAAACCTTGCCATGTATGCAGCCGGAGTTCACCATTATTCAACAGTCAAACACTGAAGCACTGCACAGTCAAACTGGAATTGACAGTCAAAATTTTAAAGCTGATTTGGTTGCCGAGGGAAAAACTGCAGTAACTGCAACTCAATTTATCACTGATCAGCCTGCAGGTGTGAAGCTAGAAGATTGTCGAACGTCTTCTCCTGCTAAAATCAACAATGCTGCACAGGTCAGAAGTAGTCAAGCTGTGAATTTTGCTAATGTTGTTGAAGCCGGTTCTAGCACTTGTTCTGTTGTCCATTCGGTGTCTCAGCATTCGTTGAGTCCGATGCGTTGTCAGCCAGCTGTAGCGGTGGTGTCAACTTTGCCCGTAGCAACGTCTTGCGACAGTGCGACCACCACTGGGTACGCTTCCGCGTCCTCGGATCCTCACAAAGTTGCAATGGTTCCTCGTTCGATTATTAGTTCATCTAATCCACGGTCAGTGGAGCTTGTCGAGGAAGGTATCCAGTGCGACGGTGTGTCAAGTTACAAAAGCCAATCGCAACCAGATTTGCAATCGTCTAATCTCTACGCAACCGAGTGCCTAGTAACTGTCAATGATTCTAGCATTCGTCGACAATACATTGACTCTGTACACGCGTCGAATATGTACGCGACAGTGTCGCAGGCTACCATTGACAATAGTTCTATTAGACGCGAATTGTTGCCATCGATTGTTCGTCAGCGTCAGAGAGCAAGAGCGACAGGTACCAGTCTCACCGTCGCTAAGTCTTATCTGACTGAAACCGAATTCACTGTGGACGATACCGCTATGCGTTGTCAATATTTATCGTCTTGGCACGAGTCCAACATCTTTCATACAGTGGCACCGGAGGAAACTATGGATCAGTCATCCGTTAGACAGTTATATATTCGATCTGTTGCGCCTCCATCTCCGATTTTGGATGTTGATGAAGACGAACATCAACTGGATAAAGTAGTTTCCAGACGGGTGTCAGTTCCAGCTCCGTCGCCGTTAGTTTACGATCAACATGAACCAGATGAAGTACGGACACTTCAAGAGCATCAAGTTGAAGATGTTGCAGAATCTCGACAGGAAATTCAATCTGTCAACCAAGCAACGGAAGCTCTAAGCTGCAGCGACGCGGACACCCAGACTCAGTCTGACTTGTCTAGTCTAAACAAGGCGGCAGTTTTTGATAATTTTGAAGATCTAGAGAGCGCTAACGAGTTCAGTGCAACTTCATACTTTTACGATCCGCACGATTTTCTTACTAAAGAAGCCAAAGTAGAGCGCGTCAGTCTGTTGCCAAATCTGCTACCGTTGGATTGCTTCAATTTTTTCACAGTCGAGCAAGGCCTAACGGAATTCGATATGTCAACGCTTAGACAAGTAAAATTGTTAACTAGCGAAGTTGACGAATATCGTCTAGCGTCGGCTAGTGAACTGTCGAATGCCACTAATGCTACTGCGGCTGTGAGGCGGAGCAAGCGGATACAGAATAATCCACCTGTGAGACACGTGCCGTCTGATTGGGTTCGAGTATTCGGCTATCGGAAGCACCCGATCCGTGTGATGGATAGGGTGCTAGTCGGCTTTCTGGAGCCTAGGGAGCATCAAAGATTGAAACAGCTATTGAAGAATAAGCAGCACTGACTAGTATAGATTAGTAGTTCATTCAGTATAAATACGCAATTTGTTGCTATGAAAAATGGTTTCACTAAAACTGTCAATATTTTTATACGCCTAATGGCTTTGTAAAAATGATGATTTCTCTTTTTTAATTTAGCGATCCAAGCCAAAAATTGAAATGGTTTCTAAATAGTATGAAGTAAGTGTGCTTTTGCTGTGTCTGTTTTAACCTTTTTCTCTATCTGTCTTTCTGTGTCTGTATTCTGTATTTGTCTGCATGTGTCTGTATTCTGTATTTGTCTGTCTGTGCCTGTATTCTGTATTTGTCTGTCTGTGTCTGTATTCTGTATTTGTCTGTCTGTGTCTGTCGTCTGTATTTGTCTGTCTGTGTCTGTATTCTGTATTTGTCTGTGTGTGTCTGTATTCTGTATTTGTCTGTCTGTGTCTGTATTCTGCATTTGTCTGTCTGTGTCTGTATATTCTGTATTTGTCTGTCTGTGTCTGTAATTGTCTGTCTGTGTCTGTGTCTGTATTCTGCATTTGTCTGTCTGTGTCTGTATTCTGTATTTGTCTGTGTGTGTCTGTATTCTGTATTTGTCTGTCTGTGTCTGTATTCTGTATTTGTCTGTCTGTGTCTGTCGTCTGTATTTGTCTGTCTGTGTCTGTATTCTGTATTTGTCTGTGTGTGTCTGTATTCTGTATTTGTCTGTCTGTGTCTGTATTCTGCATTTGTCTGTCTGTGTCTGTATATTCTGTATTTGTCTGTCTGTGTCTGTAATTGTCTGTCTGTGTCTGTGTCTGTATTCTGCATTTGTCTGTCTGTGTCTGTATTCTGTATTTGTCTGTGTGTGTCTGTATTCTGTATTTGTCTGTCTGTGTCTGTATTCTGTATTTGTCTGTGTGTGTCTGTATTCTGTATTTGTCTGTCTGTGTCTGTATTCTGTATTTGTCTGTCTGTGTCTGTATTCTGTATTTGTCTGTCTGTGTCTGTATTCTTTATTTGTCCTGTGCCTAAGAAAAACTCAATTTAACAGCTTAGTCGGTGTACTTTTGCGTTATTTTGCTAAAGCCAGGCTCAATAGTGGTTGTTCACTAAATAAGCATTTTCAATCAACTTTATAGTCAGTCAGTACTTAACTTGATTTTTGTTTTGACATTTTTAGGTCGCTTTTCTATTTACCAATTTTTCTACTAACAGTAGCTGAGTAAGCATATGTTTGGGGCTCGGAAAATTACGGCATTTTTTGTTATTTACTTTTTCCTATTTCTATACAACATATTTAAGAGTGCATTTTTACTTATCTATATTAATAATAGTAGTAAAGTGCGTATCCTAGCAACTTATAAACTTTTGCACAAGCTCAAAACGATGCACACAGTCTATCACAATGCTACTTGCAATAGTTTGTGTAAATATCGTCTCGTTATATCGTTATCATAGTACGCGTCATCAGTGTAAAAACACATTTAAAACTTGACCCGTAATTTCTCGCTGTAAATTGTATCTCCTATGCTTTAGTGTCTGTCTCTTTTATCAATTAATACATACCAACACTCTGTTAAATTTTGCTTACGTAGATTTTTCTGCTAAAAAATAGTTTCAAAGTAACTCGTTGTGCAAGCTTGTTGCACTGGCTTTTTGCGGTAAATGGACTTTTGGCTTTTTTATGGCGTGTTGCTTATTTTATTGTTCACTTCTTCGTTTCTGTTTCCCTCCGTTCCTCTCTGGTCTCCTCTCTGGTCCCCTCTGGTCCCCTCTCTGTTCCCCTCTGGTCCCCTCTGTTCCCCTCTGTTCCCCTCTGTTCCCCTCTCTGGTCCCCTCTCTGTTCCCCTCTGGTCCCCTCTGTTCCCCTCTGGTCCCCTCTGTTCCCCTCTGGTCCCCTCTCTGGTCCCCTCTGGTCCCCTCTCTGTTCCCCTCTGGTCCCCTCTGTTCCCCTCTCTGGTCCCCTCTGTTCCCCTCTCTGGTCCCCTCTCTGTTCCCCTCTGGTCCCCTCTCTGGTCCCCTCTGTTCCCCTCTGTTCCCCTCTGTTCCCCTCTCTGTTCCCCTCTCTGTTCCCCTCTGTTCCCCCCTCTGTTCCCCTCTCTGTTCCCCTCTCTGTTCCCCTCTGTTCCCCTCTGTTCCCCTCTCTGTTCCCCTCTCTGTTCCCCTCTCTGGTCCCCTCTCTGTTCCCCTCTCTGTTCCCCTCTCACTTCTGTCCGTCCTATCTCATCCTAGCCTGATATTATTTAAGTATTGTTGGCCCTTAAACACTGCTTGGATCTTCAGTCTTGAAGTGTCGCACCTTTTACAGACTGTAATTAACCTACAGTGCTTGTGCGTACAGAACTTTAACTGCAATGCAACGTAATTCGACTCTGCAACTATAGCTGCTAATGTTAATACATATACCGGTATTTCTTAACTTTATGGTGGCAATATGCTTATTATATAATAAGCATATTGCCGTAAGATAGATCCGTATAGATCCGTAAACTGCAACAACTAACAACCATCTGTGATTTATTCAAGCTAGACATATGACTATGCAAATTCTGAATCCGAACTGTTTGCCATAGTAGATTATTATGGAATTATTGATCTGATCATTTAAAAATATCTTTGTTATCATTATGGACTTGTGCGTGAGAAAGCGATTTTATAGTCATTGTTTTGTGGGGAACTTATATTTATTCGAATAACAAAATCTATATATGCGGATCATAGTTATGAATATCCTTTAAAGATGACAATCTCCGATCAGAGTCTATAGACCACGCTCTGAATCCAGACAGACCGCAAAACTTTCGAGTAATGCCAATTGTCATGCATTTCACGTTTTGGCGCACAATTGATACCCGGGGTGTGTTTAAGCTGTGCGGCCATCTGCCGCATCCTGGATATCTCCTTGAACTCGTCCGCTAGGCCGGCATCACGCACACTTTATACATGTTAGTTGCTGGGATTGTGCGATATTGGATCCTCTGCAGCAAATTGGCCAACAAGTCTCATTCTCTGTCGCTCTCACATCCTGTCACCCTCGCATTTCATTCACATTCTCATTCACTCACATTCTTACTCACTCTCACATTCTTACTCACTCACATTCTTACTCACTCACATTCTTACTCACTCACATTCTTACTCACTCATTCTCACTCACTCACATTCTTACTCTCACATTCTTACTCACTCACATTCTTACTCACTCACATTCTTACTCACTCACATTCTTACTCACTCACATTCTTACTCTCACATTCTTACAATTACTCACTCACATTCTTACTCACTCACATTCTTACTCACTCATATTCTTACTCACTCACATTCTTACTCACTCACATTCTTACTCACTCACATTCTTACTCTCACATTCTTACTCACTCAAATTCTTACTTACTCACATTCTTACTCACTCACATTCTTACTCACTCATATTCTTACTCACTCACATTCTTACTCACTCACATTCTTACTCACTCACATTCTTACTCACTCACATTCTTACTCACTCACATTCTTACTCACTCACATTCTTACTCACTCACATTCTTACTCTCACATTCTTACTCACTCACATTCTTACTCACTCACATTCTTACTCACTCACATTCTTACTCACTCACATTCTTACTCTCACATTCTTACTTACTCACATTCTTACTCACTCACATTCTTACTCACTCACATTCTCACTCGCTCACATTCTTACTCACTCACATTCTTACTCTCACATTCTTACTCACTCACATTCTTACTCACTCACATTCTCACTCTCACATTCTTACTTACTCACATTCTTACTCACTCACATTCTTACTCACTCACATTCTCACTCGCTCACATTCTTACTCACTCACATTCTCACTCTCACATTCTTACTCACTCACATTCTTACTCACTCACATTCTCACTCTCACATTCTCACTCTCACATTCTTACTCACTCACATTCTCACTCTCACATTCTTACTCACATTCTTACTCACTCACATTCTCACTCTCACATTCTTACTCACATTCTTACTCACTCACATTCTCACTCTCACATTCTTACTCACTCACATTCTCACTCTCACATTCTTACTCACTCACATTCTCACTCTCACATTCTTACTCACTCACATTCTCACTCACTCACATTCTTACTCACTCACATTCTTACTCACTCACATTCTCACTCTCACATTCTTACTCACATTCTTACTCACTCACATTCTTACTCACTCACATTCTTACTCACTCACATTCTTACTCACTCACATTCTCAATCACTCTCAAATTCTCACTCACTCACATTCCTCGCTCTCACATTCTCTGTCAATCTGTCATTCTCTCAATCTCAAGGGCGTCACCGTGGTTTTTTTAGGGGGGAGGGGGGTGGGGTGACGAAGCCAAGAAATGTTACATTAGTTTAAGAATTTGTTTTGTTGGCACTCATTTTGGCGCCGCGAGCAGGCGCTCATTTTGGCGCCGCAGGCAGGCGCTCATTTTGGCGCTGCGGGCAAGCGCTCATTTTGGCACCGCGGGCAAGCGCTCATTTTGGCGCCGCAAGCAGGCGCTATATTTTGGCGCCCTGAAGCACAATTACCGATTTCCACAACAAAACATTCTCTATTCACTGTGCATTTTCTCTCAATCCAAGGATCAGGCATTTCTCATCTTTGTTCCCACAAGCCGCATTTCGGGATTCATCCCTTTTATTTACTCTTTTAAAATACAGGTTTATAGGAGGTTCCCACCTGCACTGTAATGCCAGCTTGTATGATTATTATGCTAGCATTAAACAGCTGGTCAGGGCCAGCACACAGCTATATAGTTAGTTTGGTTACTCATTTTGTGGGTTATAAACTATATTATAGCAGATTGTATATAAATTATGAATTCCCTTCAGAAGTCCTCGAGTTGCAGACAACAGGAAATCCCACCCACGGAATCGCTTAAGGTCGTTTGAAATCAAAGTAGAAAATCTGTTTTTAAAAGTTGTAAAATATAAGCAACTTTTGCTATAAGATCATAAATTTATTGTTTGTCATGCAGTCTTCGAATTTTTCGTATTACAATTCATAAATATCGAAGTTTGTTTACACTTACGATTGTATGCCGTAATACGAGTAGTACTCTGCTTTTATTTAGCGAGCAACTTTGTCTTGCTGGTTGGTCACAATTGCATTTTGACTTGAACTGCTTCGAGTTGTTAAAAGACGGGTTCTGATATGGGCAGGAAAGAAGCCTCATGATCCCCAATTTGTTGGTGAGGTTACGGACTTAAGGTGAGGCTGACCCAACCAGTTGATGATGATATAAGTGAGTCTGATCCAACTAATTGATGAGGTTATGAGTGCGGCTAACCCAAGAAGTTGATGAGGTTGCAAGTGAGACTGACCCAAGGAGTTGATGAGGCAGCAAGTGAGACTGTCCTATCCCAACGATGGGTCAGAGAGGAATACTGACCCAGGCAGAGGATGAGACTGAAATGGTGTCTTGTTTGTTACGTGTTCTACTGTTTGCTTCAGCAGCTTTTCCAATGGCAACTAAATATAATTTCCATTTCATTTACCAGATTATTAAACAATATTTTATTTTGTATTACGCTTGCAATATCTCATATAGGTCATAGGGTTTGTTGATTTTGGTCAAGGCGATAATAAGAGGCAGGTGCGATAAAACCACAATCTGTGAGAAGCATCACATTAATGCCAGGTGCAATAAACAAATTTCACTCACCACCCCAACTGTGAATAGAAGGTGCTAATCTGCCATGCCATATTTTCGAAATAAAAATTAATGACGCTGACAGATAATAATATTTAAGTGCTAATTATAGAGTATCATCTCCATGACTGCTCACTGCCGCTAGTGCTTTGCGTCTAAAACTCGCTAAAACAGCTGAGGATAATCATTTGTGGCAGATCTTTTAACAGACAATTGTTAAATATTTATGTTTACTTTACTGAGATTGGCGCCCCTAAGCTACTGAATTTGGCGCTCCTAAGCTACTTTAATCGGCACCCCTAATCTTCTTAAATCGGCGCCCCTACCCTAAGCTACTGACATTGGCGCCCCTAACCCTAAGCTACTGACATTGGCGCCCCTAAGCTACTGAGATTGGCGCTCCTAAGCTACTGAGATTTCTGAGATTGGTGCCCCTAAGCTGCTTAGATTGCTGAGATTGGCGCCCCTAAGCTACTGAGATTGGCGCCCCTAAGCTACTGAGATTGCTGAGATTGGCGCCTCTAAACTACTGAGATTGGCGCCCCTAAGCAACTGAGATTTCTGAGATTGGTGCCCCTAAGCTGCTTAGATTGCTGAGATTGGCGCCCCTAAGCTACTGAGATTGGCGCCCCTAAGCTACTGAGATTGGTGCCCCTAAGCTACTGAGATTGGCGCCCCTAAGCTACTGAGATTGCTGAGATTGGCGCCCCTAAGCTACTGAGATTGGCGCCCCTAAGCTACTGAGATTGCTGAGATTGGCGCCTCTAAACTACTGAGATTGGCGCCCCTAAGCAACTGAGATTTCTGAGATTGGTGCCCCTAAGCTGCTTAGATTGCTGAGATTGGCGCCCCTAAGCTACTGAGATTGGCGCCCCTAAGCTACTGAGATTGGTGCCCCTAAGCTACTGAGATTGGCGCCCCTAAGCTACTGAGATTGCTGAGATTGGCGCCCCTAAGCTACTGAGATTGCTGAGATTGGCGCCCCTAAGCTACTGAGATTGGCGCCCCTAAGCTACTGAGATTGGCGCCCCTAAGCTACTGAGATTGCTGAGATTGGCGCCCCTAAGCTACTGAGATTGCTGAGATTGGCGCCCCTAAGCTACTGAGATTTCTGAAACTGGCACCCCTAAGCTACTTAGATTGACGTCCCTAGGCTCCTGAGATTGACGCTCCTAAGCTACTGAGATTTCTGAGATTGGCGCCCCTAAGCTACTTAGATTGACGCTCCTAAGCTACTGAGATTTCTGAGATTGGCGCCCCTAAGCTACTGAGATTTCTGAGATTGGCGCCCCTAAGCTACTGAGATTTCTGAGATTGGCGCCCCTAAGCTACTGAGATTGGCGCCCCTAAGCTACTGAGATTTCTGAGATTGGCGACCCTAAGCTACTTAGATTGACGTCCCTAGGCTCCTGAGATTGACGCTCCTAAGCTACTGAGATTTCTGAGATTGGCGCCCCTAAGCTACTTAGATTGACGCCCCTAGGCTCCTGAGATTGACGCTCCTAAGCTACTGAGATTTCTGAGATTGGCGCCCCTAAGCTACTGAGATTTCTGAGATTGGCGCCCCTAAGCTACTGAGATTTCTGAGATTGGCGCCCCTAAGCTACTGAGATTGGCGCCCCTAAGCTACTGAGATTTCTGAGATTGGCGCCCCTAAGCTGCTTAGATTGACGCCCCTAGGCTACTGAGATTGGCGCCCCTAAGCTACTGAGATTTCTGAGATTGGCGCCCCTAAGCTACTGAGATTTCTGAGATTGGCGCCCCTAAGCTACTGAGATTGGCGCCCCTAAGCTACTGAGATTTCTGAGATTGGCGCCCCTAAGCTGCTTAGATTGACGCCCCTAGGCTACTGAGATTGGCGCCCATAAGCTAGTGAGATTTGCGCCCCTAAGCTACTGAGTTTGGCGCTCCTAAGCTACTTTAATCGGCACCCCTAATCTTCTTAAATCGGCGCCCCTAACCCTAAGCTACTGACATTGGCGCCCCTAAGCTACTGAGATTGGCGCTCCTAAGCTACTGAGATTTCTGAGATTGGTGCCCCTAAGCTGCTTAGATTGCTGAGATTGGCGCCCCTAAGCTACTGAGATTGGCGCCCCTAAGCTACTGAGATTGGCGCCCCTAAGCTACTGAGATTGGCGCCCCTAAGCTACTGAGATTTCTGAGATTGGCGCCCCTAAGCTACTTAGATTGACGCCCCTAGGCTCCTGAGATTGACGCTCCTAAGCTACTGAGATTTCTGAGATTGGCGCCCCTAAGCTACTGAGATTTCTGAGATTGGCGCCCCTAAGCTACTGAGATTTCTGAGATTGGCGCCCCTAAGCTACTGAGATTGGCGCCCCTAAGCTACTGAGATTTCTGAGATTGGCGCCCCTAAGCTGCTTAGATTGACGCCCCTAGGCTACTGAGATTGGCGCCCCTAAGCTACTGAGATTTCTGAGATTGGCGCCCCTAAGCTACTGAGATTTCTGAGATTGGCGCCCCTAAGCTACTGAGATTGGCGCCCCTAAGCTACTGAGATTTCTGAGATTGGCGCCCCTAAGCTGCTTAGATTGACGCCCCTAGGCTACTGAGATTGGCGCCCATAAGCTAGTGAGATTTGCGCCCCTAAGCTACTGAGTTTGGCGCTCCTAAGCTACTTTAATCGGCACCCCTAATCTTCTTAAATCGGCGCCCCTAACCCTAAGCTACTGACATTGGCGCCCCTAAGCTACTGAGATTGGCGCTCCTAAGCTACTGAGATTTCTGAGATTGGTGCCCCTAAGCTGCTTAGATTGCTGAGATTGGCGCCCCTAAGCTACTGAGATTGGCGCCCCTAAGCTACTGAGATTGGCGCCCCTAAGCTACTGAGATTGCTGAGATTGGCGCCTCTAAACTACTGAGATTGGCGCCCCTAAGCAACTGAGATTTCTGAGATTGGTGCCCCTAAGCTGCTTAGATTGCTGAGATTGGCGCCCCTAAGCTACTGAGATTGGCGCCCCTAAGCTACTGAGATTGGTGCCCCTAAGCTACTGAGATTGGCGCCCCTAAGCTACTGAGATTGCTGAGATTGGCGCCCCTAAGCTACTGAGATTGCTGAGATTGGTGCCCCTAAGCTACTGAGATTGGTGCCTCTAAGCTACTGAGATTGCTGAGATTGGCGCCCCTAAGCTACTGAGATTTCTGAAACTGGCACCCCTAAGCTACTGAGATTGGCGCTCCTAAGCTACTGAGATTAGCGCTCCTAAGCTACTGAGATTGGCACCCCTAAGCTACTGAGATTGACGCCCCTAAGCTACTGAGATTTCTGAGATTGGCGCCCCTAAGCTACTTAGATTGACGTCCCTAGGCTCCTGAGATTGACGCTCCTAAGCTACTGAGATTTCTGAGATTGGCGCCCCTAAGCTACTGAGATTTCTGAGATTGGCGCCCCTAAGCTGCTTAGATTGACGCCCCTAGGCTACTGAGATTGGCGCCCATAAGCTAGTGAGATTGGCGCCCCTAAGCTACTGAGATTGGCGTTCTGTTATTCGGCATTCATAAACAATCATTATTACAGAATGAAATTGTACATTTTAGATACTAAGCTAATGTAAGCAGCTGTCAAAATATAATGATGACGTATTGAGTAGCTTGGTTGTCTATAATAAATATGGCCTTTTTTGATAGAAAGGTTGATAATTATTTATGATGGGTGATTTCGAGGTCCGTGGGAAACAGATGTGCTGGATACTATGTATGCTAATTATATCCTTGTCTAATAGGCTTTTTTACGTATAAATATACAAATATATCGATCACTATTTTCTTTTTTGCTTTTTTCAGTTTTTCGCTAGTTGCTAAGCCAAGCAAAAAATGGTTGGTTACGTATAAAAATATGCAATCAAAAATAAGGTGAGCAATCCTTTAGCCATGCATCTAGTTCTGCATCTGGATCACGGCGCCAAGTCACTCCATCACGGCGCCAAGTCACTCCATCACGGCGCCAAGTCACTCCATCACGGCGCCAAGTCACTCACTAACGGCGCCAAGTCACTCCATCACGGCGCCAAGTCATTCACTCACAGCGACAGGTCTCTCCCTCATGGCGCCCGGTTTCTCCCTCACGACGCCAAGTCTCTATCTCACGGCGCCAAGTCTCTATCTCACGGCGCCAAGTCTCTATCTCACGGCGCCAAGTCTCTATCTCACGGCGCCAAGTCTCTATCTCACGGCGCCAAGTCTCTATCTCACGGCGCCAAGTCTCTATCTCACGGCGCCAAGTCTCTATCTCACGGCGCCAAGTCACTCGCTCACAGTTCCAACTCACCCACGGTTCTAATTTACTCACGGCGCCAACTTACTCACGGCGCCAACTTACTCACGGCGCCAACTTACTCACGGCGCCAACTTACTCACGGCGCCAACTTACCAACAGCGCCAACTCAGTCTCTGACTAATCCCATTTGTCCTCATAACTCCCCTTGTCGCTTTATGTGACGGAGAAGATTCAGTTGAAGATCGCCAATCGGCAATCGCCTTTATTACTGTAAAGATTGCTACTAGGCTTTATAGTGCTTCCCTTCACCCAAGTCCGTCTAAAATGGGTTTCTTAAAGCCGAACTGAACTGACAATAAAATTGATAGAGAATACAACTCACGGCTGGGCTCTTAGCAACCATGAAGGCATCGTTTATGGGCTTTTTTCAGGTTCGTCTTGGGCTTAGCCTTGGCAACAAAAATACCCTTATCTGCCTCGTTGCATCGCTCAGAAGCTTTGGGAAGGCAACAAAAGCGGACCTACGAGCGTAACTTGGGGTGTTTTTTTGATAAGTTGAAAGTTTTCCCAAATTTTTATTTATAACCCTGCACGCATGTCATCATTTTTGTTTTGACAGATGTGTTGGGGGTTTCATCCGCGATATTGATTGATCCGTTATTTATACCTCTTATCGGTGGGATTGTTTGCTCAAGAGACTTAAGAAGCGTTTTGACAGCTTTTTAGAGATCGATTTTTATTGGTTTAAAAAGATTTGGAATAAAAACTGGGTCCAATTTTGGCAATTTGCCATTTAGAACCAATGACGCACTTCAAGCGACTTACTACAGAATTAAAAATGTTCTCTAGTGGTTTTCATTTAATATAATTAGTAAAAACAGGCTCCATGATTAAATTACACGACCTTCAATGTCTAATTTGCATTTTCGATTTAGTCACAACGCCGCCAGTTCACGCGCACACATCTGGGGACACATTAGTTTAGCGTAGTAGTAGTCAATATAATTGATCTGAAGTGGGGGCGCCAACATCACCCCCGATATCACCCACCCCACCCCCCCCCCTGCCCCAACCCATTCCCCTCACGAGGCCAAAGCTCAATACAGGCCAGAAGGATGGGCTGGGGTAGAAAAGAGCTTTCGCACAACGTGCAGGCCCCCGCCCCCTCAACCCCACCCACCCCCCCGATCCAGCCAACCCCGCCTAATCGAGAACGCGATGGGGGCCCATTTAGGAAATGGCCGGTCCTTCCTACCTTTCCTTTTCTCTATCCACTCCTCCAACTAAACTAGACTTTGACTGCCCTCGAAATCTAAAATAACTTTTATAAGCGCACCGATACGATCCCACATAAGAGGAAAAGAGAGGACCAGACAAGAGAGAAGACTTGGCCACGATTCCCACTTTAGAGCGAGCACCTTTCCCCCTTGTATACAGAACCAGGCATTAAATTACTTAAAACATTTTTTAACTCATGGATCGTCAACAGCAACAGCTCAACCTGTTGGTCTACGACCCTCAGTCCAATGCAACTCCTAACAATAAAAGCAAGTCAACAGCAGCAGCAGCCGACGAACAAGCCATGACAATAGCCGGTACAAACGACAATGCAGCGGATTGCGAGAATGCAGCCGATGCTGCTTCAAACTCCAATTCCATGCCAGGCAGGCAGCGCAAACGCCGCAGTCTATTTGGAACGGCTAAATTGTCGCCAACCTCGAAAGCTGCTAAACAGCAGCGCAAATCAACTGTAACTGGCCGGCACAAAGATGGCGCCAGTTCTAGGCGAGCCTGCCTGACCGAAATCATCTTTGAGGATGTACAGAAAGCTAAAGAGTTGTTCGGATTTCGGCAGAAATCCACCGTTACAGCAGCTGGAGCAACAGAAACGACGACAAATGCTGCCGCGACTGCTACTGTGACGGAACCAACTTTGCAGAGCCATCCGGTTGTCACCCGGCTGATGCAGCAGCAGCAGATGGAAGCAGAACCCGATGACAGCAGCAATGTCCGATCGAGAACTACCACTAGTAGAAGAGTATTTGCACCAATCGCGTTAACTGAAGACGATTTTGATGAGCACAAATCTGCCGTTCGTGAGTTCGAAGATTTTTTATATTCTTGTTTTTATACTTTACAATTCAGTTCAAGGGTCGGCAAGGACTGTGTGGCCTGCGAAGCCTCTATCCTGCCCTCGGGTCCTTTGGAACTTTACACTACTAGCTCTCTGGCCCGCTCACTGCGCTCAGGCCAGGTTCGTGTCATCTTTCCTCTGTCCTCTCTCCGCCCCCACTTCTCAACTTCTTTCTCTTTCGTTTCTCCTCTCCCGTCTCCTCTCTCTCTCTCTCTCTCCTCCACTCTCCTCCCCTCTCCTCCCCTCTCCTCCCCTCTCTCTCCTCTCTTCTCCAATCTCCACCCCCTCCTGTCTTCTCTCCCCTCCTCTCGCCGCTCTCTCTTCTGTTCTTCTCCCTCCTCTCCTCTCTCCCCTCTTCTCTCTCCTCTCTTCTCCATCCCCCATCCTGTCTTCTCTCCCCTCCTCTCTCTTCTCTTCTCTTCTCCCTTTCTTCTCTCCCTTCCTCTCTTTTCCTTCTCCCTCTCCTTCTCTTCCCTCTCCTCTCTCTTCTCCCTTTCTTCTCACTCTCTTCTCTCCCCTCTCTTCTCCCTCCCCTCTTCTCCCTCTCCCTCTCTTCTCTCCCCTCCTCTCTTCTCCCTCTCCTCTCTTATCATCTCTCATCTAGGAAATCTAGGAAATTCTCCCTATTCCAGTGTCGTGTCAAATTTCTTAGAAAGAAAAATAGTTTAAACTTGAATGGTTCCAGTTGTGGGTGTTTCTTGATTGAATGCAACAGATGACCAGGTGGTCCAGCAATGCAATTCATATTTATTTATTAGTTCTTACTTACTATCACATTCTTGGCATTCTTAGTCTTTGGACTTTGGCTTTTTATCTTCATTCTCTATGGATATATTCCCTTTGACTATAGCTGAAAGGTCCAGATTCTTTTCTTCATCTTCATCGCCACGTCACGTCATTGCGCCACACAGCACAGGGCCAAAAAGAAATGGGACACCTGGATATGCTTCATCAAGTTTTAGTCCAGTATTCCCACTGTCCACTCTCTCGGGTCAAAATTTATTTTATTGTTCTACTTAAGCTTAAGATTGCGTTGTCGTTTTGTTTGACTTTCAATAAAATCTCCGACAAATATTCTCATCGCTTAAGCTCAGATCCTGACTAAGTCTATAACCCTAGATAAAACTTTTATCATAACATTAAGAATTCATTTTCTCCATCATAGGCGTTTTCTCTCTTTGTTAAATATTCGAAACGCTGCTGCACCCACTAAAACCGAACTTATTTCAACGAACGATTGGTGAAACTTAGCGAAAATTTGTCGAAGACCCCCTGTTGCGCGCATCGGCGCTTAACAATTCCGAGTTTGGATGAGGGGATGGAAGGGCAGATGAAGCCCCCGCGATGTTAGGCTTGATTGCGCAATCACTAAATTAACAACTTGGTCTGTTCAGACCTATGGGTAGGACAGCCAAAAGCAAATGCTGTCGTTACGACCATAAGTGTCATTTAAGGTTTAATAGCATCTATACTAATGATAATATCTATATGAAACTCTATAAATATATTCTAGACAAAATAATCTTTCATTTAAAATATTGGTTTAGTATATTCTATTATTAGATTTCATTTTATAAGTAAAAATAACCTGTCATGTTACGACCATGCTTATATGGAATGAGCCCATTCCGATTGAAGTGTTGCTTTTGAATTTTAGCGCCCTGTTTAACCATCAGTGAGGAGAGTTTGGCGCCCTGTCTGTTTAACCATCAGTGAGGAGAGTTTAGCGCCCTGCCTGTTTAACCATCAGTGAGGAGAGTTTAGCGCCCTGCCTGTTTAACCATCAGTGAGGAGAGTTTAGCGCCCTGTCTGTTTAACCATCAGTGAGGAGAGTTTAGCGCCCTGCCTGTTTAACCATCAGTGAGGAGAGTTTAGCGCCCTGTCTGTTTAACCATCAGTGAGGAGAGTTTAGCGCCCTGCCTGTTTAACCATCAGTGAGGAGAGTTTAGCGCCCTGGCCCCTGTCTGTTTAACCATCAGTGAGGAGAGTTTGGCGCCCTGTCTGTTTAACCATCAGTGAGGAGAGTTTGGCGCCCTGTCTGTTTAACCATCAGTGAGGAGAGTTTAGCGCCCTGTCTGTTTAACCATTAGTGAGGAGAGTTTGGCGCCCTGCCTGTTTAACCATCAGTGAGAAGAGTTTACCATCAGTGAGAAGAGTTTAGAAGAGAAGAGTTTTGCCCTGCCTGTTTAACCATCAGTGAGGAGAGTTTAGCGCCCTGCCTGTTTAACCAATGTAAATACAATACTATCATCCTATCCAAATGAAGCATCCTGTCAATGTCTGTCTGTCTGTTGCCAACATTGCTATTTTTCTCACAATCATTATATAAGGCTTATTCAAAACAATATGTGCTCATGTATGCTACACAATGCCTTCATTTGGTTGTTGATTACGTAATCGATTGTCCCTAAAAAGTTGGCTATTATTATTAGTTCAAAGGCAGAACACGTTTCAATTCAGACACTTGAATTTAAGAGAAAACCTAAAGAGCCTGTCAAAAGAATAAGCTTACGACCTACTACTTCTGAAGAAAGAGTTTTCCTATGACCTGTGGTATTTATCTATCTCCAACGTGTCCCTCTCCACCCTCTCTCTTCTGTCTCCCTCTCTCTCCTGTCTCCCTCTGTCTTCTGTCTCCCTCTCTCCCCTGTCTCCCTCTGTCTTCTGTCTCCCTCTCTCCCCTGTCTCCCTCTCTCCCCTGTCTCCCTCTCTCTTCTGTCTCCCTCTCTCCCCTGTCTCCCTCTGTCTTCTGTCTCCCTCTCTCCCCTGTCTCCCTCTGTCTTCTGTCTCCCTCTCTCCCCTGTCTCCCTCTCTCTTCTGTCTCCCTCTCTCCCCTGTCTCCCTCTCTCTTCTGTATCCATCTCTACCCTGTCTCCCTCTGTCTTCTGTCTCCCTCTCTCCCCTGTCTCCCTCTGTCTTCTGTCTCCCTCTCTCCCCTGTCTCCCTCTCTCTTCTGTCTCCCTCTCTCCCCTGTCTCCCTCTCTCTTCTGTCTCCCTCTCTCCCCTGTTTCCCTCTCTCCCCTGTCTCCCTCTCTCTTCTGTCTCCATCTCTCCCCTGTCTCCCTCTCTCTTCTGTATCCATCTCTACCCTGTCTCCCTCTCTCTTCTGTCTCCCTCTCTCCCCGAGTCCCCTGTCTCCCTCTGTCTTCTGTCTCCCTCTCTCCCCTGTCTCCCTCTGTCTTCTGTATCCATCTCTACCCTGTCTCCCTCTGTCTTCTGTCTCCCTCTCTCCCCTGTCTCCCTCTGTCTTCTGTCTCCCTCTCTCCCCTGTCTCCCTCTGTCTTCTGTCTCCCTCTCTCCCCTGTCTCCCTCTGTCTTCTGTCTCCCTCTCTCCCCTGTCTCCCTCTCTCTTCTGTCTCCCTTTCTCCCCTGTCTCCCTCTGTCTTCTGTCTCCCTCTCTTCCCTGTCTCCCTCTCTCCCCTGTCTCCCTCTCTCTTCTGTCTCCCTCTCTCTTCTGTCTCCATCTCTACCCTCTCTCCCTCTCTCTCCCCTGTCTCCCTCTCTCCCCTGTCTCCCTCTCTCCCCTGTCTCCCTCTGTCTTCTGTCTCCCTCTCTCCCCTGTCTCCCTCTGTCTTCTGTCTCCCTCTCTCCCCTGTCTCCCTCTGTCTTCTGTCTCCCTCTCTCCCCTGTCTCCCTCTCTCTTCTGTCTCCCTTTCTCCCCTGTCTCCCTCTGTCTTCTGTCTCCCTCTCTCCCCTGTCTCCCTCTCTCTTCTGTCTCCCTCTCTCCCCTGTCTCCCTCTCTCTTCTGTCTCCATCTCTACCCTCTCTCCCTCTCTCTCCCCTGTCTCCCTCTCTCCCCTGTCTCCCTCTCTCCCCTGTCTCCCTCTCTCTTCTGTCTCCCTCTCTCTTCTGTCTCCCTCTCTCTTCTGTATCCACCTCTCTTCTGTCTCCATCTCTACCCTGTCTCCCTCTCTACCCTGTCTCCCTCTCTTCTGTCTCCATCTCTACCCTGTCTCCCTCTCTACCCTGTCTCCCTCTCTACCCTGTCTCCCTCTCTCCCCTGTCTACCTCTCTCGCCTGTCTCCCTCTCTTCCCTGTCTCCCTCTCCTCTCTCCTCTCTCTCCCTCTCTGCATCTCTGACTCTACATTTCTAATAATAGTGTCTGTTGCGTTGTCAATAACTGTCAAAGCAAGCTATGGTAAACTATAAAATTTATTTTACCATGCTTTTTAACCCTTGCAGCGACAGCAGCGGCAATGGTCACTCTGCCTCGACGTCGTTCTCACCGACACCGGCGTGCCAGCTCCGACCTCGTCTCCGACGCTCGATTGTCAGCTTCAAGCGTCGCAGTTGATGCTGCCGCCGCCTCAGACCTGCTGCTGACGGCCGGTCACCAGCTCAATCAGTCATCAATCAATCATGCCAGCAGTTTAGAAGAATCTTCTTTCCATTCGCAGCAGCAGCAGCAGCAACTGTTGTCGCAAGCTCCGTCTTCTGTTCGCTCTCTTCCGTTGCAGCAGCAGCAGCAACAGCAGCAACAACATTCTCCAGCTCATCAAAGGCGAGTGGCGAGATTCTGGGAATTGAAACGACTGCTGGCCGAATTGACTAAGCGTAAAGCTGAAAAATGCCGTCAGCTGGCTGCGCTCGAGGCTAAAGAGAAGGTAAATAGTCAGTTAAACCTTGACTATTGCGCTCTTATTAATATCATTCTAGCTCTGCGAATTTTACTTTCGATACATATCGGTGCTAGGCTTTAGTTGTGACGGGGGGTCTGTGTCATTGACTGTATAAGCTTTTTGTCTGACTGTTTAATTGTTATCTTGCTACGTCGCTATCTCCCCTCAAACTCTCCTGTCTCCTCTCTACCTCTCTTATCGCCTCTCTATCTCTCGTATCTCCCTCTCTTCCTCTCCTATCGCCTCTCTATCTCTCGTATCTCCTCTTCCTCTCCTATCTCCTCTCTATCTCTCCTATCTATCTCTCTTCCTCTCCTATCTACTTCTCCTTTCTCCCCTCTACCTCTCCTATCTCCCTCTACTTCTCCTATCTCTCTACCTTCTCTACATCTCCGATATTCCGGTACCCTTCCTATCTATTCCTATCTACCTTGCTTCAAAGCTTCATCTTTATTCCCCCCCCCTCTCTCTCTCTCTCTCTCTTTCTCTCTCTCTCTCTCTTTCTCTCTCTCTCTCTCTCTCTCTCTCTCTCTCTCCCGCTACAATTTCCCTTTTGAAACGAATTTAAAACGCAACTTACGAGTAAATAAGTCAATATGCACTTGGAGCTTGACTATTTTGCAAACAATTTCAGTTTAAACATTTAAGCAGACAGGGTTGGGTTTTATTCTCCATCTTTAGTTTTGTCTAGCCCATGATGCATTGCATTCTCGTGGAGTAATCCGAGACAACTGATCATGATGAAGGGGTTGGTAGGGTATTTCGATTACGGCACGGCTGGGCGAGCTCCTCCTGCCCTGCTTGCTTGGCTGGCTGGCTGACAAGAGCCTGAAGGCATTGAACACGATTTTCGAAGGATTATTACGTAATACAAGCCTACAGACCGCAGGGGGGGAGGGTTGATGGGCCCGTGATGAGGGCTTAGCTTGGGTTGGGCCATAGACATGCCATACCCACTGCAATGCCACCAAGTTGGATACAGCCTAGAGATATACGAGTATATATTGTGTGTGTGTGTCTACCTATATTTTATATGCGTGTTGGAATGTCTATTGACTGAGTCTGCTAGGCCATTTGTGTCATCTGCTATCCCAACCTACTTTTTCATTCACTATGCTCTTTCCTGCCTTACATCTTACCTGCTCTTCCTATCATCTCCCATCTCTCATCCGTCTCTACTTGACTCTCCTCCCTCTCCCCTCTCCCTCTCCCCTCTCCCTCTAGCCTCTCCCTCTAGCCTCTCCCTCTAGCCTCTCCCTCTAGCCTCTCCCTCTAGCCTCTCCCTCTAGCCTCTCCCTCTAGCCTCTCCCTCTACCCTCTCCCTCTACCCTCTCCCTCTAGCCTCTCCCTCTAGCCTCTCCCTCTAGCCTCTCCCTCTAGCCTCTCCCTCTAGCCTCTCCCTCTAGCCTCTCCCTCTAGCCTCTCCCTCTACCCTCTCCCTCTACCCTCTCCCTCTAGCCTCTCCCTCTAGCCTCTCCCTCTAGCCTCTCCCTCTAGCCTCTCCCTCTAGCCTCTCCCTCTACCCTCTCCCTCTACCCTCTCCCTCTAGCCTCTCCCTCTAGCCTCTCCCTCTAGCCTCTCCTTCTAGCCTCTCCCTCTAGCCTCTCCCTCTAGCCTCTCCCTCTAGCCTCTCCCTCTAGCCTCTCCCTCTACCCTCTCCCTCTAGCCTCTCCCTCTACCCTCTCCCTCTAGCCTCTCCCTCTAGCCTCTCCCTCTAGCCTCTCCCTCTACCCTCTCTCCCTCTACCCTCTCTCCCTCTCCCTTTTCTCTCTCCTCCCTCTTTCTCCCCTCTCCCTGATCCTCTAGCCTCTCTCTCTACCTTCTCTTTCACCTCTCCTTCCCTGAGCCACTCTCTCTCCCCTCCCCCTATTCCTTCTCCCTCTACCCTCTCCCTCTCCTCTCCTTTATCCCCTCTCCTCTTTCCGCATGCTCCCTCTCCTCCCCTCTCCCTCTAGCCTCTCCCTCTACCCTCTCCCTCTACCCTCTCCCTCTACCCTCTCCCTCTACCCTCTCCCTCTAGCCTCTCCCTCTAGCCTCTCCCTCTAGCCTCTCCCTCTACCCTCTCTCCCTCTCCCTTTTCTCTCTCCTCCCTCTTTCTCCCCTCTCCCTGATCCTCTAGCCTCTCTCTCTACCTTCTCTTTCACCTCTCCTCCCCTGAGCCACTCTCTCTCCCCTCCCCCTATTCCTTCTCCCTCTACCCTCTCCCTCTCCTCTCCTTTATCCCCTCTCCTCTTTCCGCATCCTCCCTCTCCTCCCCTCTCCCTCTAGCATCTCCCCCCTAGCACATCAATCGCCCTAGCATCAGACAAATTGTCCAGCTCTTCCTGCCTACCTATGAGTAATAAATCAATCCCCCATGCAAAGCGAAACAATAAAGCCAACGATGCGTTAAGATTGATTGATCAAAAGCCTGACTAAGCTATCTCATGCCATTTTCAAACCCAATTCGGGATAAACCAACAATGACATTGGGAGATTGCCATTAACTACTGTTGCTGGGGCGTTGAGGCCGACCGGAACCTGGGCGTGTATTAATCTAGTTGCCATGGCAATTAGTAGCCAAGTTTTATCGTATTTTGTAGCTAAGTTTTGTATCATACATATCGCCTAATAAGCGAGAGATGCCACAATCAATTTATCAGATTCAGAACTTTCAAACTAACCTTAACTTAAATTAATCATTAATCTTACCGCCTCTCCGTTGCAGAGTCTATCTGGCGAGTTCTGTCCCAGGTCAGACAGTCAGCATCATACTGACCATAGTGGCAGCAGTTCTCTGCCGCGCAATCAGCCAAATCTGCATCAGCCGCCCCAGCATCACCAGCAGCCTCATCATCAGTCGACGGTCGGGTCAGCTTCTGGCCAGCTTTGCTTCCCAACGCAATATCTTGTCGCGGTGGAAGAGGAGACTGTACATTCTGAGGTAATTGTTGAAGATTGTGAAGATTTGGGAGATTGTAAAAATTGGGGAGATTGTGAAGATTTGGGAGATTGTGAAGATTTGGGAGATTGTGAAGATTGAGGAGATTGTGAATATTGGGGAGATTGTGAATATTGGGGAGATTGTGAAGATTTGGGAGATTGTGAAAATTGGGGAGATTGTGAAGATTTGGGAGATTGTGAAGATTTGGGAGATTGTGAAGATTGAGGAGATTGTGAATATTGGGGAGATTGTGAATATTGGGGAGATTGTGAAGATTTGGGAGATTGTGAAAATTG
>NIVC01000718.1:32500-71661 GCA_002269645.1 Macrostomum lignano
CTTATCTACCTGACCAATCTACCTATTTACCTGACCAATCTACCTATTTACCTGACCAATCTACCTATTTACCTGACCAATCTACCTATTTACCTGACCAATCTACCTATTTACCTGACCAATCTACCTATTTACCTGACCAATCTACCTATTTACCTGACCAATCTACCTATTTACCTGACCAATCTACCTATTTACCTGACCAATCTACCTATTTACCTGACCAATCTACCTATTTACCTGACCAATCTACCTATTTACCTGACCAATCTACCTATTTACCTGACCAATCTACCTATTTACCTGACCAATCTACGCTCGTACCTATTTACCTGACCAATCTACCTATTTACCTGACCAATCTACCTATTTACCTGACCAATCTACCTATTTACCTGACCAATCTACCTATTTACCTGACCAATCTACCTATTTACCTGACCAATCTACCTATTTACCTGACCAATCTACCTATTTACCTGACCAATCTACCTATTTACCTGACCAATCTACCTATTTACCTGACCAATCTACCTATTTACCTGACCAATCTACCTATTTACCTGACCAATCTACCTATTTACCTGACCAATCTACCTATTTACCTGACCAATCTACCTATTTACCTGACCAATCTACGCTCGTACCTATTTACCTGACCAATCTACCTATTTACCTGACCAATCTACGCTCGTACCTATTTACCTGACCAATCTACGCTCGTACCTATTTACCTGACTAATCTACCTATTTACCTGACCAATCTACCTATTTACCTGACCAATCTACCTATTTACCTGACCAATCTACCTTACCTGAACAATCTACTTAGCTAATCTTAGCTCCTACAAAAAAGTGGCCCTATTCAGAAGTTGTACTTAAATTTCTTTTTCTGTTCAAATTTAGAAATTTCATCATTCAGTCAGTAATACCTTCGAATAATTTGGTAACTTATCGCATCCCATCGTATCGCATCATGATGAAGTCAGCTTCTGAATAAAATTAACGGCTTGTGTTTTTGTGTTGCGGAATGCGGGTTAATTGTGCGTTTTATCAATAGTTTTTTGCACATTTCTACTCATAGTAAAGTAGTTAGCTAAATAAAGGTATAATTTGTTTTCCTGTTTAATTGCGTCCTGTTGACTTTAATATCCAGGGTAGTAAGTGCACGTTTAATATGAGTCTTTGTAGCTCTTTGTGTCAACTAACGTTTGAAATGACTAAACAACTTTTTGGTTCAATAAAAAACTAATTCTATTATTAGTATATCATGCCTGCTAATTGGTGTGTACACAAATGTTTATATTGTAATTCTTCAATGCATTCGAGTTTATATTCACCACCTATCAGTTTGCACAAGTACGAGAAATGAAAGTCTTTGTGATTGTTTGTCTTGCGCGAAGACTAGTTACAGTTTCCTGTTGCTGTTGAGTGGCCCAGCATGATCCATCTGCTTAGTTTGTCACCCCAATGCAATATTATTTTATGCAAATATATATATTTATTTATTGATGACAAGTTGTGCAATACTTGTGCGCACCAACGAATCAGTATGTTTGATAATTTTCTGAATCGCTCTTGGTCTTATTTACTCAGACAGACACGGCAGGCAGGCAGGCAGACACATGCACAGAAAGACATATAGAATGGACAGACACAGGCAGACAGATAGAAAGACAGGCGGACAGACAGACAGACCGACAGACAGACAGACAGACAGGTTGGCAGACACACTGCCAGCCGACGTTGGCCAGCGAGACGTTTGCCAGCCGACGTTTGCCTGCGAGACGTTTGCCAGCCGACGTTTGCCTGCGAGACGTTTGCCAGCCGACGTTTGCCTGCGAGACGTTTGCGAACCGACGTTTGCCAGCGAGACGTTTGGCAGCCGGACATTTGCAGGCGGCAATTGGTTAAAGAAGTATGCCCTCTCTAGGCTTACAGGTACTTGCGTTTGAAAACTGTGGGCATAGCACTTATCTAATTCCACCTCGCTCCCTACTACTGCTAATAAATATACAGGTTACTAACAAACTACTGTTCAGGCTTATTGAAGCTATTACTCTTGTCTGCCTAAATAGGAAGGTAAAAATGCAAAATAGGAGTTTCCATCGTCACAGTTGGTGTCGTCTATGTATGCCATGTTATGGCCCTTTCCATCTCAGTACGTGGCCAAACAAGCTTAGTGTTTACAAGCTAAATGGGAAAAGACTGAGACATCCATAATGGTATTGGCCTAGTCTCGCCTATATATACTTAACTCAAAAGCCAAACTTTGCTTAACAAGCTGCATTGGAATTAATTCGCTTTTGGATCTCCCAATGAACTGGGAAATATATAAGACAGAATTATCGTTCAGCAGTTCTTTTATTTGCTCAAAACTTGGCTCGCTGGAGATTCCCGTTTAAATTTGCGTGTCTTCATTCGCAAATCAAAAATGAAACATCTCAAACTGGGAAAAGCGATACAAAACTGTCAGAAGTAAACTTTATAATATTTTCACATTCAAAGAAATTGTTGTGAAACTAGATGCTAGATTGATGAACTGCATAATTTGTACAGATTTTGTTTTCGAACTTTTATACATGCGAATAACCGTCAAAAAGTTGGACTAAAAAAACTTCTTTTCAACCCGCTAAACTGCGAATATTTCAGCATCAAATTTTTCCCTCACTGACTTAATGTTGGCTGGCAAACATCCCGCTGGCAAACGTCGGCTGGCAAACGTCGGCTGGCAAACGTCGGCTGGCAAACGTCGGCTGGCAAACGTCCCGCAGGCAAATGTCGGCTGGCAAACGTCCCGCAGGCAAACGTCGCTATCCCGAAAAATCACAACTCCAAAAGTGCTAGCAAATGCCTAACGCTATTTTGGTTTTCGGAGTTGTGATTTTTCGGGTTTATGATGGGAAGTGCTTCAAGACAGGAATTAAAAGTGTAGGCGCAGGTGCGTTCATATTTTTCTAAGAAACAGGATGTCTTCCCTTGGTACAGCCGTCGCATCTTGCGATCCTTCCCTGTTTTGCTACATGTACATGTACAGTGTGTACTGTACAAGCCTAATGTAATACATTATGCAGTTTTGAAATTCTTAATAAAAACTTAATTAAAAAACTTTATAATTCTGGATGTGTTTTTTACCATAATGTGTAGACCGGCCACTCAATTTTTATCAGTCGTGGCCAACGGGCCAATTGTATAGATGCGAAGAATGCATGGGGTAATTATCATGTATATTATCAGCAAGTTATTGTATTGAAGAATTACGACCGACGACTATATCAGGCTATAATTCTAGCATGCAGCTACCATGCGTTTTGGCATGAAAACATGAATAAGACATGAAATTTGTTTCAGTTGCAGGTAAATTGGTAAATTTTCAAGCTGGTCTAGCTATTACCACCCGCCACCCAGATCAGCAATAGGTAAGGTTGGCACCAGGTGACACATCCATGGAGTTGTTCAATTGGCTCTGCATTATGCACAGCCGGCGCCAGTGGACTGGCAGGTACTGGTCCTGATAGGACCTGGCAACAGCTGCAGCTGACAGAACCAGCAGCAGGCAGAACCAGATCAGGCCCTGGCGGATCAGCACCGGCCGGAGAGGCCCCAGCTTCGGTGGCCGGCCCGGGTCGAACTCGATGGCGCTGTCGTAGGGCCCAGAATAGACGCGAGACTCGCGACGGATGCGACGCGGCCTGGGCGGCAGGATGGCTTGCTCAGAGTCCACTGCGGGCTGCTCATCGGCAATCAGCGGCGACCTGGCCGACAGAGTCGAGTTGGCCCTCTGCCCGGTGATTCGACCGGCCGCTGCGCGGACCTCCTTGTGCCAGTTGGTGCGCCAGATGATCAGCCAGAACACGAAGGTCTCGCCTGTTAAACCGATGAGAAGGCCGACCCAGAAGCCGCTGATCTGCATCGGGGTGAGCAGACTCAGCGGAATGCCGATGGGCAGGGCCACCAGGTAGTACGCGACAATGTTGACAATCGCACCAATCAGCTGACGGCCGCTGCCCTTCAGCACACCGGATGCCGTGGCGGACAAGCCGTCGGCGTACGCGAACGGGGCGTAGACGGTGAGGATCTCTCCGGTGGCCTCCAGAACCATCGGGTCGCTTGTAAACAGGCTGGCAACTTGCTTCTGGCAGGTGGCGAACACGATGCACAGTATCGTTGACGTAGTCAGAATCATGGTGACTGCCACTCTGTACGTGTGCTTCGCTTTCTCCACCTGTCTGGCCCCGATGTGCTGCCCGACGCGGATGTTCACGGAGATTGACATGCCCAGGGAGACCATGTAGGATAGAACGCCGCACTGGAAGAGAATGCCCTGAGAGGCCAGTTGCAATGTGCTGATGCTGCCAGCGATGAAGGTGCCGACCTGAGGGAGAAAAATTGAAGCACATGTACATTTAGATACCATAGTATAGTGTGGATCATACAATACATGCAAACGTGTGCCCTCGGGTTACGCTCGTACTACACTATCGGTAAAGGAATCAGCAACATGCCCCCCGAACTTACTCTCGAACTCACCCAATTATTAATTATTAAATGATTAATTTTTAATTTATAATTATAAATGTGGAAACCGCCTATGTGGAAACACTAGTCAATGCACTTTTCTGCAGTCGGGATGCAGATGATGCAGAAGGATATACCATTGTCAAACACAACCGGCGAGAGGCATTACTGCCCATTCCGCCGACTCCCCTGAGCAGGCACACAATCGCGCGGATACGTACGCAGTCATACGCACAGGCACACACTCACACAGGAGTGTACAGCGGCCCGAACTTTATTTATCGTTAGGAATGTACACTTCACTGTGCCTTGGGGGTTGGGCCACGAGAACGTTTATTGCACGAGCAGAGCCAAGCCGAGATTCCATTTTAGCCCCAAATCATTGCCAGACCACGAAGACTACGACGCCCGGCCATACATGTACACGTATGTCTTTAATGCGAGATTCAGTGTGCATGAATCACGAGCATGCAAAAGTTCTGTCAACTTGCCGCCGCCGTGACATCCTGATCACCAGCTGATCACCAGCAGGCATTCAGAACCCCCAGTCGCAACTGGATTCAGATGTATTCTGGCATTCGGGCACCCTTGCTGAACTTTTCGAAGTCTTTACAAAGTCTCAGACATGCTCGGAGGGGTTCTGGAGACATATCTGGAACGATGTAGTGCAGTGTTGTTCGTCTTGAAGAACACAGTTCTGTGCAGGCTGCCCAAGGTTGCCGTAGCAAATTTAACAGGAATTGCTGCTGTAACAGCTCTGCGAATTACTTATTTACCTACTTGTAGTAATGTAGTTGCTAAATGTAGTAGTATGTAGCTTGCATACTCAATGGTGATTGTACAACGAGGACCCAAACAATCAGATTTCGATCTTTGTTTGACAAAGTTTAGAAACTTTCTGAGTTGCAACACATCACAAATGACGTCCTAAAAGACTCTCGGGGGTTTGCGCAGGCTCACCTCATAACAGAATTCCTCCAAAGCAACCAGCAAGAGTCCCGGCACCGCCAGCCGAACAAATCCTTTAATATCGTAGAGAGCCTCCAGGGTCCAGCCGTCCCAGGTTTCCTTATAGACTCCCGACACGCGGATGTAGATGATGAGGCTGGCGCACATCACCATCAAGGACGCAGCCTGGCAGGCAGCCGACGCCTCGTACTGATAGCCCAGCACGTAGATAGCCACGTACTGGGACATCGCGTTGACCAAGTTGCCGATGAAAGCGCAGATGAGCGGCGGAGTCACCCGGTTCTGGGTCTGCATGTACCGGGCCAGCACTAGGAATGTGTAGTCAAAGAACACGCCCGGCATGAAGATCAGGATGTAGTGCGAGGCCATATCGCTGACCACTGGGTCCTGGCCTAACAGTAGCAACAGCGGTTTCATGTGCAGGTGCAGGCAGTACACAGGAACCAGGAACATGTACATAACGATCAGACTGCGTTGCAGGTAGATACCGACTCGTTTTTTGTAGGCGCTGCCGTAGGTCTGGGCGAAGTAGGTGTCGCAGCCGGTTGACAGGCCCAGGCCGATTCCCATGCCAGCCACGTTGATGAGAGTGCAGGCTAGAGCGGCAGCATCCAGCTGCTCCTTGGACAGGTGGCCGCACATGATCACGCTGATTGTCTGCAGGAACACCTGGAAGAAGCAGGTAAGAAATGCTGGCAAATGCAGTTTGGAAAGTGCGCGAAATTCTTTCCAGTAGCCCAGTGGGAAGAATCTCTGGCCGAATCTTGTTGGCAACGACAGTAGCCCGCCGCGAGCCGGCTGCGAGCCCGGCCACGAATGACGTGTAGCACCGCTGCGGGGAAATTTTTGGGCGTGTTTTATGTCAGCGTTTTGTTGACTGACGAACAGGTGTGGCGCGCTCTCTGATTTTAGACTTTAAACTTTGTTAGACATGTTGCTGTTGTTGTCGGTGGTGGTATTGTTGGTGCTGTTGTGGGTGTTGTTGTAATTTTCGGTCTTGTGGGTGTTTTTGTTCGGATGTTTGTCTTGTGGGTGTTGTTTTGTGAATGTTGGCGCTGTGGATGTTAGGGCTGTAGGTGATGTTGTAGATGTTTGTGGTGTTGTTGCTGTGGATGGATGTCGGTGTTGTGGCTGTTGATGTTGTGGGTGTTGTTGTTGTGGATTTTGATGTTGTGGGTGTTGTTGCGGATGTTGGTGTTGTGGGTGTTGTTGTTGTAGATGTTGGTGTTGTGGGTGTTGTTGTTGTGGATGTTGGTGTTGTGGGTGTTGTTGTTGTGGGTGTTGGTGTTGTGGGTGTTGTTTTTGTGGATGTTGGTGTTGTGGGTATTGTTGTAGATGTTGGTGCTGTTATTGGTGCTGGGCCCTGTCTGGTGGTGCTACCAGTCACCAACAGACCACACAGGCAACTTACTCATTCCCTGACTGAACAGACCCGTACTGATTCGGGTTCAATCGAAGTGAATCTTCTGGCAAGTTGTCTGCAGACATGGATGAGTTGTCGTGTCTTTACCTGGACAAGCCTTGCTTCTTGTTTGCATTGTAATAACCGTTTATATAACCCCTTGACGACATTATTATTTCCAATCGAGTCAACCTGACCCACTATGCATACCTTGAGCAGCAATTTTCCTTATCTCTAATCGCAAAACCCGAAACCGAACTATAAAAAATTCGAATTCTTCTACAAAAGCAGAAGTGTTGCAGATTTTACTAAATCGTGAGTAAGGGAGTTTGCGAGTCGAGTAAGCGACCCGCGCTATCAAGATCAGAACTGCTTGATACTACCTGTGGGTAGCTGTGGGCTAGATAAACCCATGCAAGATCTCATGCGATATGATTAGACTTTGGTCTCGAGGTCAGCCTAATCTCTGTTTAACAGAGTGCGTCTTACTCGCTTGTCGGTGCGCGCCTTTTATCTGGAAGTCTTGCGCCCATTTTCATAGAAAGAAACCGACTTTACGCCCGGAATTTTTGAAACTGTTCCTGTACTTTTCCGGCTTCTCTAACTGCATGAAAACTGCGAGATATCTATAGTTGAGGTCTGTAAGATAATCTAGATGAGATTTATAAGATATCTAAGTGAGATCTATAAGATATCTCGCTGAGATCTACAAGATATCTAGCGAAGATCTACAAGATTTATATCTATGATCTTTAAATCATTATAAGATTCTATAGTCATTTCTCAGCTGGGAACGTTCGTTGCCTGAACGAAATTTGAGTTACATATAAGTCCATGAATTCTAAAGTTATCCCAAAAATTTATTCAAATAGAATAATTTCCAAACAAATGTCAAATTAATCAATTTTCTGAGAGCAAAACAGCTGAGCCAAGAAGCTCAAGGATTAACTTCATTATCTGAGCTTCGAATCCTTGTTGTTCTTTTTTGGACAAGCAAAGCTTAAAGTATCAATTGCTGACCCGAAAAGCTCCAAACCCTCATATAAACCCCACACCCATTCAAAACCCTCAGATAAACCCAACACCGATTCAAAGCCCTCAGATAAACCCCACACCCATTCAAAACCCTCAGATAAACCCCACACCTATTCAAAACCCTCAGATAAACCCCACACCCATTCAAAACCCTCAGATAAACCCCACACCCATTCAAAACCCTCAGATAAACCCCACACCCATTTGAAACCCTCAGATAAACCCCACACCTATTCAAAAACCTCAGATAACCCCCACACCAATTCAAAACCCTCAGATAAACCCCACACCTATTCAAAACCCTCAGATAAACCCCACACTCTTTCAAAACCCTCAGATAAACCCCACACCTATTCAAAACCCTCAGATAAACCCCACACCTATTCAAAACCCTCAGATAAACCCCACACCTATTCAAAACCCTCAGATAAACCCCACACCTATTCAAAACCCTCAGATAAACCCCACACCCATTCAAAACCCTCAGATAAACCCCACACCCATTCAAAACCCTCAGATAAACCCCACACCTATTCAAAAACCTCAGATAACCCCCACACCCATTCAAAACCCTCAGATAAACCCCACACTCTTTCAAAACCCTCAGATAAACCCCACACCCATTCAAAACCCTCAGATAAACCCCACACCCATTCAAAACCCTCAGATAAACCCCAGACACTTCCAAATGATCTTTTTTTCGCTTTACTACCGAATAATATTTATCGATTGAAGCAGCTTCTAAGCATCTTCTCAAATATTATTTACTAGTTATAATAATTATTGAGAGTATTATAGTCAAACTCAGAGAAGCCTTCGAAAGGATCCCCGCTGAACTCTTATCTATCTGAGACCGTGAAAATATAGATTCCCTCTCAGCCTTCAACCCATCCCATGACTCGGCCGCTTTAATGTTTATGACTGTTGCTGGGCAGTAAGTGCACGGCCTCCCGCTGCACTAATGTAAGCTGCTATTAATTATTGATGGGGCATGCCTTTGCTCGAGCCAGAATCACCGATGATTATGCTAAACGTAAGATGTGGAAATTAATTACTAGTTGGTATGGGATTCGGCGTAAAGCCAAGGGAATGGAAAGTTCAATTTTAAGATTTTTTCGTAGATTTTCCCACCGACTAATTGGAACCGAGGGTGGCTGCCCGCCGGGATTTATTCGATTGGCACTACTACACTGGTCTGTTTACCTGTTCGCTCCTGCCTGTGGCCTCCTCTCCACCGACTCCCGCTCCATCTCTCTGTATCTACCGCTTCCTCTCTCGCTCTCCCCCTCTCTCCTCTCTCTCTCCCCCTCTCTCCTCTTGCTCTCCTTCTCTCCCTGCCTCTCTCTCTCCCCCTCTCTCCTCTTGCTCTCCTTCTCTCCCTGCCTCTCTCTCCCCCTCTCTCCTCTTGCTCTCCTTCTCTCCCTGCCTCTCTCTCTCCCCCTCTCCCCTCTTGCTCTCCTTCTCTCCCTGCCTCTCTCTCTGCCTCTTCTTCTCTCTCTGTCTCTCTCTCCTTCCTTCCCCCCTCTCCCTCCTTCTCTCCCTCTCCTCCCTCTCACTCTCCCTCTCTCCCCCTCTCACTCTCCCTCTCCTCCCTTTCTCCCTTTCCCTGCTTCACTCCAACTCTCACTTCCTCTTTCCCTCTCTCTCTTTCCCTTTCTCCCTCTCTCCGTCTCTCCCTCTTAGTCTCCTCTTTTTCTCCTCACCGTTAGTGTGACCATTAGTTTTTACAAATATTTATTATTTTTTTATACATTTGTTAATTAATAACGTGGCTCGTAGAATCATACATAATAACCTTAAATACATAGCAAACGAGCGTAAAAGTACACAGCATCAAAGCTTCATCATATCCCACAGGATATGAACCCGAGAAGGACCCCAACAGCTCCAGATCCTTGTGAGCATTAATATTCTGTTGCTGAAACAGAAATTGTGCTAGCAAAATATACAGGGTCTCTTCTGTTATCCCCAGAGAACTGAAGATTGCTGATCCCGATTGGCGAAGGAAAGACACAAATTTAATTTTTATACAAGCTCATCCCGGATCCGAGGAGCCTTGATGAGGCGTCATTATCTTGTGTGAGGCTTAAACTGATTTCTCAACTCAAGAAATTCAACTGCTCTCTGAGAGGATAAATATAGATTGCAAAAAAACTCTGCGTTTGCCTCGTTACCGATCGGGGAGAGCCATCATCCCGAGTGTCCAGGCACCGCTGTGAGCAAATAGAATAATATGTATCTGCTATAGAGCGATCAACTGGCAAGTACAAGGCGTAATGTTCTTCAGCTGTTTGGATTTCTGCGACTTTCTGCCGCAGCCACGCACAACCTAATCTGACTATAGGCTGAATTATGCATAAAGAATATTCAAGCGCGTCTTCTGAGATCCCAACTAGCAGCTGCTTGCCGGCTGAGGCAATTTTTCTGCTACTAGGGGAGTAAGAACTATTCAATACGGTGGTAATTCACTAGTACTGAATATTGACTTCTTTTTAGTATATAGTCATGATGATTATTGTCACTCTATCCAGTGACTCATGATGATTAGTGTCACTCTATCTAGTGACTCATGATGATTATTGTCACTCTATCTAGTGACTCATGATGATTGTTGTCACTCTATCTAGTGACTCATGATGATTATTGTCACTCTATCTAGTGACTCATGATGATTATTGTCTGTCTCTATCTAGTGACTCATGATGATTATTGTCACTCTATCCAGTGACTCATGATGATTATTGTCTGTCTCTATCCAGTGACTCATGATGATTATTGTCACTCTATCTAGTGACTCATTCTGATTATTGTCTGTCTTTATCTGGTGATTCATGATGATTATTGTCTGTCTCTATCCAGTGACTCATGATGATTATTGTCTGTCTCTATCCAGTGACTCATGATGATTGTTGTCACTCTATCTAGTGACTCATGATGATTATTGTCACTCTATCCAGTGACTCATGATGATTATTGTCTGTCTCTATCTAGTGACTCATGATGATTATTGTCACTCTATCTAGTGACTCATTCTGATTATTGTCTGTCTTTATCTGGTGATTCATGATGATTATTGTCTGTCTCTATCCAGTGACTCATGATGATTATTGTCTGTCTCTATCCAGTGACTCATGATGATTATTGCCTGTCTCTATCTAGAGACTCATGATGATTGTTGTCACTCTATCTAGTGACTCATGATGATTATTGTCACTCTATCCAGTGACTCATGATGATTATTGTCACTCTATCTAGTGACTCATTCTGATTATTGTCTGTCTTTATCTGGTGATTCATGATGATTATTGTCTGTCTCTATCCAGTGACTCATGATGATTGTTGTCACTCTATCTAGTGACTCATGATGATTATTGTCTGTCTCTCTGTCTAGTGACTCATAATGAATATTGTCTGCCTATATTGAGTTGTTATGATTGCTGACTCATTGTCGCTAACAATGATTAATGCCTCTCTATATCTACATTTAGTACCGTAATCCGAGCGTAAGTAGACATGAGTCATTCCAGATGTACACATTTCCCGATTATTTTAGACTAATTCACGTTTCTATTGTAGATCAGCTTTGGAGCAGCAAGTGTGGCTGCAGACTAGGTTTAGAAATAGTTTAGTTATTCAGCCAAAGGGACGAGCTTAGCGCAGGGCTGACAGTCAGCCAATGAGGCGAGCTCTGCAACTGGTCGAGTGCTTCTGCCCCCGGATACAACTAGCAGGAACCGGTGTCCACTGCTGCCGCCGCTGCTACAGTCCACTGATTCCCAATCAGTGCCTCATTTGCTCATATTGGAATCAAATTCAATCGTAACTTTATATCTGAGAAGTATTTTTGTCTCTATCTTGACGGAGTTATTCCGACTATTGACGATCAACTAGGCAAGTGAGTTGTGAAAAATTCTTTTATTGACAACGTATTACTTTATTTGTTTTATCATACTCATTTGGCTTAATTTTGCGTCTCTGTTGATGACTGATTTCTGCGTCTTGTCTGACAAATTTCGGGATATTTTCTGATACATTTTTGGCGCTTCTTCTGACACACTTTTAGCATCTTTTCTGACAAATTTTTGGCGCTTCTTCTGACACACTTTTGGCGCTTCTTCTGATACACTTTTGACGCTTCTTCTGACACACTTTTAGCGCTTCTTCTGACACACTTTTGACGCTTCTCCTGACAAACTTTTGGCGCTTCTTCTGACACACTTTTGACGCTTCTCCTGACAATTTTGGCGCTTCTTCTGACCCATTGTGGCACATTTTCTGACACATTTTTGGCACCTCTCTGAGACTTTTTGATGCATAATTTGACATCGTGTCCCCTGGCCACTCTCGATCTTCTGACACTTTTTCGGCCACTTTGGCGAGTTTTTCTGACAATTTTGACTGTATATTGACACTCAGACAGTTGCCGGGGGCATATTTTGAGACAGGTTGATGTTGATGTTTCGTCTTTGTTTACATTAATTAAGGTACTCTCTGGAACCGTTATTATCCCTAATCCAATGCTCCCCTTCTTGTATTCCCATTTCTTTAATCCCTACCCTACTCTTTCTCTCTAGCTCTAAATCCTTTGACTTCGAACGGAAACAACAAGCCAACAAAACTTAATGGCTTGCGTGATTAGCGGGTCCGAAAACACTCAGTAGGAGTTCAATCAACTTGAGCAAGTCTTCTATTTTTGATCGCCCTCTGTAAGAAAATAAAGACACACTCGACACTGAGCGTGTAAGGCGTCAAGTTTAATCATGTTACTCAGCCTTGTCTTCTGAATCCATCAGAGACATAGACGGGAAGTCCAGGCGGTCTCCCGGGATCAGCTTACTTGTCCGAGACTCACGCTACCGCCGCGTTGTCTGCGTCTTTTCTTTCTCTTTAGAAAACCCTCCGGACCAGAATTAATCAACTGAACTTCGCTCTTCACTCAGTCTCTTCTAAGCGTCATCTTCATCGCATCACGCACGGCCACAGTCTTACCAAGTCGCTAAAGTGGCGATTCATCGAGCACTGAGAACTTTGTATCCGGTGTTGAAAGTTTGATGCTTCTGGTGAATCGGGAGTGGGTTTTTAAGCGTTTTTTTAAGCGACATCGTCCCACTACCAGTGCTGACGGCGATTCTCTTGAGCACCTACAAGACACGCACTCACACCCTCAGAATTTCGACGCAACGTTGCTTGGATACACTTGGATCTACTTTGGCAAATATGAGAAAATGTATCAATGGAGGAATTTCATCGACTTGCACTCGTTCAGCTGGACTAGTAGAGAGTTCACGCGGTGAAATATCTTTAGCCGAGTGTCCATCGCAAAATCAATACCTATAGTAGTCCCTGCGGCTAGTTTCCAATCCAAGTTTCCATTGCAGAACTCCATGGCTCTATAGCGAATAGCTGCCTTAGAACATTTTTTTACAATCAAACAGACAGACATGTAGGCGCAGACGGGTTCCAGGGTCGCATTGGCATGTGCATTTTCGATCCCTGGCCCCCACAGGTAGCCATGCAGCCTCCGTCCTGCGGCTGTCTCCAGGAATTTCACTTTGAGGTCATAAAACTATGGCGCATGTGACGGCAGCGGCCAACCCCCCATTTAGTATAGGCTGAAGCTGTCGATGTGAAGACCGAATGCGAAGCCAAGTCTGCACAACCGGAAGGGGAAATCCTTAGCATGCAGCATGAGAAACGAGAAACGCACAGCATAGCAAAGCATCTGCGCCACTAATAATTCTTATTACGCTCAACTGCACGCAGTGGAACTCACTCTGGTCTTGTTTAAGCGTTCTCTCCGTCTCTACTCTCTTACTTTATCGGTCAGCCTCAAGTTGCGATATAAATATAGAGCTTGCGATTAAATTAGATCAGTCACACTCGAGTGCGAATTCAAGTATCCTGCCAACTAGGCGCTTGTCTGCTTGATTGCGGCCTGCTCCAGAGGGGCAACGCTTCTGCTGGACATTTTGCAGCTCCACTGCTTCCTTCCTGTGTCTCTCCCTTCTCTCCCTGCCTCTCATCTTCCCTCTCTCCCTGCCTCTCATCTTCCCTCTCTCCCTGCCTCTCATCTTCCCTCTCTCCCTGCCTCCCATCTTCCCTCTCTCCCTGCCTCTCATCTTCCCTTATCTCCCTGCCTCTCATCTTCCCTCTCACGCTGCCTCTCATCTTCCCTCTCACGCTGCCTCTCATCTTCCCTCTCACCCTGCCTCTCATCTTCTCTCTCACCCTGCCTCTCATCTTTCCTTCTCTCCCTGCCTCTCATATTGCCTCTCACCCTGCCTCTCATCTTCCTTCTCACTCTGCTTCTCATCTTCCCTCTCACCCTGCCTCTCATCTTCTCTCTCACCCTGCCTCTCATCTTTCCTTCTCTCCCTGCCTCTCATATTGCCTCTCACCCTGCCTCTCATCTTCCTTCTCACTCTGCTTCTCATCTTCCCTCTCACCCTGCCTCTCATCTTCCCTCTCACCCTGCCTCTCATCTTCCCTCTCACCCTGCCTCTCCACCTCCTTCGCACCCTGGACGTCAGCTTCCTTCTCACTCTCCTTGTCACCCCCTTGTCAAACTCCTTGCTATCTTCCCTTTCACCCTCCTTCTCACCCTCCTACTCACCCTCCCACTCACCCTCAAGCTCACCCTTCCAGTCACCCTCCCAGTCACCCTTATATTAACGCTAAGCCTCTCCCAATCTCAAGCTGTATGCTTCGTCCATAAAAAGCACAGAAGCAATCAAATCTTATCAACTCCATCCCAAAATTGTTTCTATCGCACAATTTTTTCTGTTGAAGCTTTGAGAACATTTCTTAGAAATCAATTTTATGACTTGACTTGACTTAGCTGCAGGGCTGTCCCGGAGGGGACACAGCGGGAAGGCGCGGGCGCCCATTCCGCTAGTCCCTGAACGGCCGACGCGTCGCTATGGACGGAGGGTTGGCGCCGCCCAGGGAGGTCCCCCAGTGTCGCCAGCAGCTATGGTGCTCTCTGGAAAGGAGAGTTCAGCCCTGCGGGTGGCCCGAAGGTAGCGCATGAGCTGATTAAAGTTTTCGGGTTTGCACGCTTCAGTAATAGATGTGTGTGGCCCGAGGTAAGTGAGTCTGGCCCGCGTGAAGGCGGGACAGATGCTGACGAAATGCTCAGCGGTTTCGTCACCTGAGTTGCAGAAACTACAGGTGGCGTTGGTGGCGTTGCCCTGCAGGTACTGGTGCCTGGAGAAGCAGCCGTGACCAGAGAGGGTCATGGTGGCAGCCCGGATGTCTCTGCGCGAGAGGCGCAAGAGGAGCTTCCGGAGCTGGTGAGAGGGCTGAGGGACAGCGCCTCTGGATTGCCTGCAGTTCGTGCGGTTCGCCCAAGTCGAGCGGTGCTGAGTCCTGATCCACGCTTTGATGCGCGAGTCGATGACACAGCCAGGAATCGGGACAAGAGGTTCGGGGCCGAGAGAGGAGCCGGAGGCACCAACTTTTGCAAGGGTGTCAGCCAACTCATTTCCTCGGATCCCCACATGCCCCGGAACCCACTTAAGGGTAATTTTGTTGGCGGAACCCAACACATTGAGGAGTTTGATACAGTCAAGGACTGTAGCAGAGTTGGTGCTGCAGCCACTGATGGCGTGCAAGGCAGCTTGGCTGTCCGAATGGAAAATGATGTTCTTACCAGTAACGCCAGTGGCGAGAAGCTCTGCAGTGCAGGAGCTGATGGCCAGAACTTCATTTTGGAAAACACTGGAGTTGACCCCAGTGTATTGAGCGTGGGTAGCGATGACCCTCCCGTTCAGAAAGATTCCAACACCAAAGCCGGTGTTGGCTGACTGCTTAGAACCGTCGGTGTAGCAATGAAGCTCACCAGGGTTCCAATGGTCATTGATGTTATCGCGCGAGTCGATAGCTACGGAGTAGCGCTGTCTCAGGTTGAGCGTTGAGGCAATGCCATCGGTGAAGACGCGATTGGCCTGACACTCGTTGAGAAAGTTGAGGCACAGATCGCTATGCGGGACAAGGTTCCGCTTAGCAGGTGCTCTCATGTAAATGAATTTGACGCCGGCATCAATTAGACGCCGCGTCGTTCTAGCCGCCTCACCCCTGATGAAGAGGTCAAGAGGCGGAAGATTAAGAAAGGCCCCCATGCCAGCAAAGGGCGTGGACCTGGTGGCGTTGCAGATGAGCCTACACGCTCTGCCTTGGATCGTGTTGAGCAGGTCTGCATGGCTTTTGACCTGGGTAGCGCTAACCCAGACAACAGAGGCGTACGTAATGGCAGGTCTAACTACGGAAGTATAGATCCACCAAAGCCGCTTTGGGGATAGACCCCAAGAAGTGCCAAGTGCTCGTCGGAGCTGGGCCAGGATGGCTGAGGCACGCTTAGCTTTTGCTTTCACGTGGAAGGACCAGTTGAGCCGGTGGTCAAGTGTGACCCCGAGACATCTGGTCTGGTGCGCGAAGGCAATATCTCTGCCGTAGAGCTGCAGAGGACGTATGTTCCAGCGTAGTCTGCTGGTAAACATAATGGCAACGGTTTTGGGCTCAGAGAGTTCCAAACCATTGTCATTGGCCCAGGATTCTGCTTTGCGGATAAAGCTCTGCATCAGATCCCTGAGCGTGCTGGGAGACGGTCCTGCCACAATGGCCGTGACGTCATCAGCATACCCGACTTTGAAGACGGGGTCAGGTCGGGAGTCACTCAGAAGAGCGTCCATGACCAGGTTCCAGAGCGTCGGGGTGAGGACTCCGCCTTGGGGTCCACCCTTACAGACTCTGGTGGAGGCAGTTTGCCCAAGAAGTTGGGCAGTGACCGTACGGTTGGAGATCATGTACATGATCCACCGTATGAGGGTAGCATGAGCTTTGCGATTTTGAAGGGCCCTCTGAAACGCTTCAAAGATAACGTTGTCGAAGGCGCCAACAATGTCAAGAAAGAGAGCCAGGGCGTAACCGTCACCCAGTACCGCCCGTTCAATCTTTTCGACAATCGCATGCAGGGCGCTGTCAGTCGACCTCCCGGTACGGAAGGCGTGCTGATTATTGCTGAGGGGCATCGCTGTCAGCTCGCAGGAGAGCAGCCGCCAGAGAATAAGCCTCTCAGTGAGCTTAAGCATTGCTGACGTTAAGCTAATTGGCCGGAAGGCCTTGACGCTTTGGTAGTCACCCTTCCCAGGTTTGGGAATAAAGACTACTCGAGCTTCAGTCCAGCTTTTGGGAACGTATCCCAGCTGGATAGAGGCCCGCATAAGATTGCGGGTGAGTCTCAGGAACGAGGGTATCTTGGCTGCTTCACGAAGGAGAACAGGGTAGATACCATCAGGTCCAGGAGATTTGAAGGGTTTGAAGGTTCTGACCGCACGAGCGATTAGGTCTTCAGTGACAATGCCCGCCGCTAGGGTGGCTCCATCCATCGAATGGTTGGGCTCCGGTCTAGCAGTAGGTACCCTCGGGAAGAATGTGCTAAGCATATGCTGAAGCACTTCTTCAGGGTCTTTAGTAAGAGAGCCATCATCTTTTTTATCATGGCTAATTTGGACATTTTGTCCATTGTAAGGGCCTTGACAAGCCTAGAAGTAGGTCTGTCTTGATCCAATTCATTGCAGAATTGGCGCCACTTACATTCCTTGGCCTTGCGCACTTCAGATTTGAAATTGCGGGAGGCTTGCCGGAAAAGCTCCATGTCCTCCGGGTTTCCGGTCTTCATGGCACGGCGATGAAGGCTTTTGGCCTTCCGCCTGAGTTTCCCCAGCTCCGGGTTCCACCACGGCGCCGAGGTCTTGCCTCTGTAGGCGCGAGCAGGACAAGCCGCTTCGTAGGCTGCAATAATGCAACCTGTCAGCGTCTCAGCCATATGATCCACATCCTCGCAGGTCTCAATCGGACGTAAGTCCGTGAGTTCCTGCAGGTGCAGATCAAGGGCAGCCTTGTAGGCCGCCCAATCAGTGTTGCGGATATTGCGTCTCCAAGTGATCGGAGACTGGGTTTTAGTGTCCGCGATATTAAAGGCGATAAAGCAGTGGTCAGACAGGGAGGGCTCCTCAGACCAGACTCTCCACTCCTTGACTCTGTCAAAGAGTCTTGGGGTAACGAGTGTGGCGTCGAGGACCTCGGTCCATCTGCCATTATTAAAGGTAGGAGTGCTGCCGCGGTTGCAGAGCATGAGGTTTGTGTTAGAGATGAGGGCCAGAAGCTCCTCTCCTCTAGTGTTGGTATCTTTGCTGCCCCAGTGCTTGTGGTGCGCGTTGAGGTCGCCCCCTAAGCACAGCTCAGCGTTCTGGGACTCGCAGTACTGCGCAAGGCGCAGTAAACTCTCGGGAGCAGGGTCTCTGTCGCCTGGGATATAAACCGAGGCAACAAGACACGTACGCGGAGAGAAATGATTAGATTGGATGACGCAAAGGTCTCCATCAGAGAGATCAGTCCTCAGCCAAGCCTGGAGATGGCTAGCAGCGAGGATAGCCGCTCTAGGGCGGCTGTTCCCCGGGCCACACACATAAAAATCAAGTAGCCAGAGGGAATGTTGGGCAACTTACCGTTGCGCATCCAGGGTTCCTGGATCAGGATGAGGCCTGGCCTGTACAGCTCAGCAATCTTCATCAGATTTACTGACGCAGATACGCAATGCTGTAAATTTATTTGCAGACAGAATGTCGCTCCTTTGGCAGCGTGGAGCTTAGTCATACTGTATTAAATGCAATATCTGGCTAGAGCCCAGGGCCATCAAGGAGACTTGGACAACAGATCGTCCTCGTCCCAGGCCGCTGGGGCTTGACTGGGAGATGGGAGTTGGTCGACGTCCATGGCCTCCTCACCCCCACCGGCCCCCCCAGCAGAGTCCTCAGGCTCCGATGACAGGATGGAGGAAGCTTCCTCACCTGCATCTTTACCTTCAGACCCCACCAAGGTGGCCGAGGAGAGCTCGGATTCCGAAGACCCGGCCTCGTCCTCAACTCCTTCTCCGACTGGCAGGTTTGGTTCCCGGGGCTCGGCCGGAGCCGTTACCGCGGTCGCCGAACTGCTGCTAGCAGAGGGGCGAGATGCAGCTTTGGCTTTGGGATCGGCTTGCGCCTTTCCTTGGGCCTTAGACTGCGCCCCGCTCTTGCCGGAGATGCCGGGGTTGGCAGTAGCCTTCCCTTTGGCAGACTTTCCTCGGCGCAACTTGAGCTTGAGGGCACCCAGCTGGAAAGAGGATCCATTAGGGTACCGACTCGCCCAAGTGCTGGAAAGGCCGAGGACAATTGAGTTGCCCGTCTCCCCCCTGCGGACTTTGCGGTGATACACCAGTCCACTAGCAGGGAGGTCGGGGTTCAGACGCAGTAGGACCCGGCGAATAACGTCTGGTCCAGCTGCGGTGCTCTTAGCAGGGACGAAAACCACATAGGGTATCGTCTTTGGACGCTGGCCCTCGCGAAGAAAAAGAGCTCCACCAAGGTCAGCATCCAAGGAGACCGTCGGTAGCCGCTGGAGCAGCCGCCGAGCGTCCTCCTCGCTGCTAGGAGCAATAAGAACGAATGTGCTTCGCAGCACCATCCGCTCAACGCCGATGGAGATTCCCTCCTCGACAGTCAGCTCAATCAGATAGGAGTCAACAGCACTCCACACTTTTTGAAGCTGATCAGTGGTCCAGTCCTGGTCGCGACCTTGGATGATCACTCCCGGGATTTTGGCCTTGGCCTTCGCCGCAAAGGTAGCTCCCGAAGGAACCTCCTTGTTGGCAGTGGCCATTTGTTGCGCCGTGGTTTCGGCCTCAGCAGCCGCGGCAGCAGCTCCAGGGAGCGCCGCCGCTGAACTACTGGAGCTTCCACCGGCCGGCCCGCCTGGTTGCCTTGGGACTCCAGTCGCTTCAGCATCCATGGTGGACGCCGCCGCTTTGGCCCCCGCAGCTCCCTTCTTGGCCTGCCTTTTGGCGCGTTGTTTAGCGCGTTTGCGCTCAAGCCGAGCCCGCTGAGCTTCATCGGATCTGCCAGATTTGGCCGGTCCTTTAGGCTCAGAGCTCGCGGTTCCCTTAGATCCACCAGCGGAGCTGGCAGGTCTTAGGGTATTTTGAGTTTGGTAGCTCTGGTCGGATCTGCCAGCAGAGCCAGCCGGTCCTTCCTTTGCCACAGTTGAATCAGTCGGTTGGGATCTGCCAGCAGGGCCGGCCGGTCCTTCGGACTGAGGTTGGGGTTTAGAAGGGTCCCCGTCCCTAGAAATAGCTTGTTTATCCATAGTCGGCTCGAAGGCCATGATAAAAGGTTGGTGGGCTACCCTCAAAGGGGCGCGGTACCCACCCGGCCGCTCCACCTGACCGGGCAGTAGGCCAATAGCACCCTCAAGGCTGGCCCGACACCAGGAGGGGGACCGCTTGCGACCGGACTACTCCCCGGCCTTCCAGCCCATCGGCACGGTCAACACCTTAGGCATTAGAGAGTACGTTGAGCAGTACCACGGCCTGCAGGTTGGCGAGCCAGACCCGCATACCCAAATTCGGCCGAAGCCACTGGATAGGGTCGCCAGCGCCGGAGCCCAGTCTGTCCAGCAGCCCTAGGGACTGCCTTGAACACACGCGGGGACGAGTACCCTGGGTCGACTTGCGAGACAGCGTGGGGGGGGGTCTGCGGCTGCCAGAGGCAAATAGAGGGTGCAGACCTCCCACCAGCCTTGACCTGCTGAAGATAGGGGCAGGCGTGAAGCATCGCAGACCTTAGCCCATGGGCCTAGTCTGTCTCATACTTCACTGGCATGCTGAATACGCCTTCGCGTGCAATTTTATGACACTATTATATTACATTACTTCGGCGCATTAAACTATCCCAATGTCCAGGTTGGCATGTCTTCTGTGTGCAATTCTAGGGGAAATGAAAATTGAATGGGAGCTCTGCAGTTTGCGCTGGTAAACAGCAAAAGTGCGAAAGAGAAGAGAGATGGAAAGAAAGAAAGAAAGAAAGAAAGAAGGTTGCAGGAGGCGGCTCAAGAATCGGACTTGGTAGACGCGGGAGGCCAAGTGATGGACTACTTATTCTGTTTGATTCGCGGCAAGATAAGCTGCCTGGGATTAATTCGAGTGAAGGCACAGGCTCCCCCGCCCTGGGTTGCCTCGCTCACACGCAGACACCAAAACAACCCAGCAACTCACTTTACGTATTTGGCTCCGTAGCTACAACGTATATGAAATTTAGCAAAGCTGCTAATATATTGCTTTTAGTTTTGTTAGTCTGACATGCGATTCGAAAACAGGAGGTAAAGAGGGACAAGGGCGAACCCAGGAAAACATGTTGCTTTTCTATTTTCAACATTCTTCCTTTAGAGATGATTAATTAAGCTGGGATTTTCTCCAACTGGGGTTGGAGGGGGGAGGGCGGATGCAAACGGAGCGACGGACTGCACTTTTACTGTTGACTGAATGAGTTTTCACGGGCACGTACCCGTTAGCTCCGGTATACGAATATTTAATAAGGTATAGACAATAACAAGGCCTCCGAAAATCTGAAAATCTTGTAGGTTCCCTGCAAAAACATCGGGTGCTCCCAATAGAAACATCGGGTGCTCCCAATAGAAACATCGGGTGCTCCCAATAGAAACATCGGGTGCTCCCAATAGAAACATCGGGTGCTCCCAATAGAAACATCGGGTGCTCCCAATAGAAACATCGGGTGCTCCCTGCTGAAACATCGGGTGCTCCCTGCTGAAACATCGGGTGCTTCCTGCTGAAACATCGGGTGCTCCCTGCTGAAACATCGGGTGCTCCCTGCTGAAACATCGGGTGCTCCCTGCACAGACATCGGGTGCTCCCTGCACAGACATCGGGTGCTCCCTGCACAGACATCGGGTGCTCCCTGCACAGACATCGGGTGCTCCCTGCACAGACATCGGGTGCTCCCTGCACAGACATCGGGTGCTCCTTGCACAGACATCAGGTGCTCCCTGCTGAAACATCGGGTGCTGCCTGCTGAAACATCGGGTGCTGCCTGCTGAAACATCGGGTGCTGCCTGCTGAAACATCGGGTGCTCCCTGCTGAAACATCGGGTGCTCCCTGCAAAAACAATCGATAGTCTCAATCAATTGTAGAAAAATAATCTCTCTAAGGCCTACATGTAAGGATAGTATTCGTATCAGATCTTTCATACTTCTCAAGGTGTTCAAAATCCATTACCTGACAGGTGCCTCAACAACTCGTCGTTCCCGCGGTCAGCAACAACCCCAATCGAACGGGATGGCTCCGAACTCGGCGGAGCATTTCTGCCGGCTGCTGGACATTGAGTACTACCCCTACATCGTCGTGGCTCCTTTCACCTTCTTAGCTGGCCTGGCATTCGCATTCTCAGCATTCGTGTTTCACCGTTTGAAATCCGATTCCAACAGCGTTACGGGATTCCTAACCATCGTCATCACGGAGATGCTCGTCTGCCTAAGCAGCGGCGCCTGTTTAAGCTTGAAGCTGGCGAACATTGCCGAGAATCGAGCCGCCTGTTTGGATGGCAGCATCGATCAGCTGCTGCAGAATAATGCCACCACCAACCTGTCCAGTTCGTTGTTCAGCATCAAAGATGCTACCGAAAATGCTACTACAACCAGCAGTCTGTCCAGCGTTTCAAAGGGCGGAAAGTACTTTCCAATTCCTCTGCTAGTGGCTTTCTATTCGACAAACTACCTGCTGTTCGCTAGAAACTACTGCATTGTGGTCAAGACCACGCTCACTTTGGTGGCCATCGCTTCGCCGATGCGGTCAAGGGTCACCTTGACAGCCGCCAAAGCCAGGACCGCCTTTGCCGCCTGTTACATTTTCGCTCTGGTGCCTAACTGCATCCGGTAAGAGCAGGCCTGCTTGAGTATGATATTGATCATAGCCTGATCATAGAAGAAATTTTCCGTCAGGTAAAAGTACTTCAATGCTTGAAGCTGATCGTAATTGCGTGTACAAATTTCAGGGCTTCATGGCTTAAATCTAAACCTAGCAAGTAACCAAATGCATTGTTATGACAGATTGACAGTTTTTGCGATGACGTGTGTTGCCTACCGCTGCGCTGCTTGCTTTGATACACGTCAGCAGATCGCTAGAAGTGTCAAGTGGGAAAAACTTTTATTGTCAATCCGCAGCAAATTGCACTTTACAGAATAGAACTTCAAAGCATTTGGTTTGCAGTGACTGACGTCAGAAAAAACTCTTCGATCATTGCAGATTTTTTGAAGAATTTCGTCCTCTAAGACTGATCCACATTCAATGCGGAATAATTAAAACAAAATTTCAACTTATGTGTGAGTGTAGGAAAAACGAAGGTTCTTGAGACTATGCGGATTTTCTTAGAAATACATTAGATCCCTTTTTCTTTATGGGAAAATCGGTTGAATATAGAGAAGGCAATACAATCACTCTTCCCCTGAAGTAGGATATTGGTCCATGAAATATACCAAGAAAGCGGTTTGTTTCCCATGGATCAGTGTCCTTATAGTAGCCTAAAACAATGTTCACTGAAATCATATCGCATTGTCTGTACACCGTACAGGTATATTAATTAGTCCAGTACTAGCTGGCTGTTATAGTTAGTATTTACTTCACACTAGGGCCTCTGAATTGAATATTTATAGTAAAATTCAGACATGGATATGCAGTTAAATACTTCAATAGATTCAATCCATTCGCACCTGCATATATCAACATTTGCACCTGTGTAATAACTACCTTTATATGCACCTTGACACCTTTAATTTTTTTACCGTAAGTACTGCGAAAAAATCCATATAATAGATGAGCAAGGGGTAAAAACTATATATTCTACAGCTGTCACTTCAAAAAGCTAAAAGCACAACAGACTTTGTTTGTCAATCAAGATTTTCAAGCCTTGTCAGTGGTAGGCTTATGAGAAGGGACATTTTAAATCGATCTCTTCCATAGACATTTGATTTTGTTTCACAAGTTTTTGTTGGTATGTACACTGGTGTTGAGGGTTTGGCCATAGACAAAAGTCTTGAGGAGATGAGCTGACTGTCAGTGTGAAATTTATGCCTTTATATTTTTTGGCTTTCATTGCTTCTCAAAATGCCTAACAGTAGGCGAACACACGAAGAAAGTCGAAACAGTGTGTGCATTTTATGCTTTCGCAAGGGTGACCGACAATTGACTGTAAGTCTGGAAGCCTTAATCGAGTGCTATGTCCTGCCTGGATTTGCTCAACACCGAGAATTTCTGCCGTCAGGTATCTGCAACTCCTGCCGGATCAAGTTGTCATCGCAGAACAGTGCAGCACCAGCACCTCTTCCGCCTCGCTTGCCATACGAAAAAGTAATAGATGATCTGCACTACCTTCCACCACTCACTCGTGAACGTCCTGAGTGCAGCTGCTGGATCTGCAATGTCGCCTCCAGCAGGGCTAACAAGAACGTGAATGTAGCGCACCCCTACATGTCAGAGGAGTTCAATTCAGGGGTAGCAACTCCACTTGGCCGTCCTCTGAACTGTGCACCTGGATCCGTGAAAGACAGCGTCAAACATTGCGGCACATGCTCGTCACCAGTGGCGCGGGAGTGCGACATGAATGCGGACAAGCCGCGAAGCTGCGCTACCTCAGCACCTTGAGTCCAAGTTCAATGGAGCATGTAGCCTGCAGTTTTCTCCGCGAAAAACTAAACGCAGCAGACGTGTCTTCTTCCGGAGATGCTGCAACAGCTAGTCTGTCTTCTGGTTTCGGTGGGCATCCAATCCAAGTCCAAGCTGTTGACACATCAACCAGCCATGTCCCACAAATGTTGCACAGCACAATGAGGGCCATGAAAACTGCCTTGAACCTAAGCACCAACCAGACCATTCAAGCTGCGCAAGTGATAAGAGAGGCGTCTGGCAACAGAAAAGCAATTCAACCTGGATTGAAGGAGTTCCTGTTTTCTGAAGGCCAGAGTGTCGCTCATTTCTTTGCTGTGGAGCAGCTCCAGTTCATCTGCAAGCAACCATCTGGGCAAGTAATTTCAATTGATCGTTCAGCTGTGTTCTGTTGCAATGTGAGTGAGTTCTTGGCTTATGTTTGCAGTTTGAGAGGCATGGCTGAGATGGAACATCATCTCAAGCTTGGAATTGATGGTGGAGGGAATTCATTGAAGATTTGCATCAGCGTTACTGATAGTGATGGGCTCCCGGCGCAAGCTTCAATGCCTGGGCCATCCAATAGATTTCTCAACTCGGGGGTTAAAAAGCTTTTCGTCCTGGCCATTGTAGAGGATGTCAAAGAGTGTTACGAGAATGTCAAAACTCTATTATCCACCATGGACATCAGTTCCTTCCTATTCACTTTGGCCTGTGACTTCAAGCTAGCCAACATCATCTGTGGCATTCAAAGCCATGCTTCGACGCATCCTTGCCTTTACTGCGAGGGCAAGTCTCCATGGACCACTCCAGCACCAAGCAGAACACTTGGCTCAGTGAGGCGGCTGGCAAACGAGTTTCAGTTGGCCGGCGGACATCAGCCTGCTGCCAAACACTTTGCCAACTGTGTTCAGTCTCCACTGCTGCCTGGACTGGATTCCACTGAACTGATTGAGTTGGTGCCACCACCTGAGCTGCACATTATGCTTGGCATTGTGAACCGTTTGCTGGATGAGCTCAACAACCGATGGGGCAATGATATGGCCTACAAGTGGGCCCATGGAGCAGGGATCTGTCGTCAGCAGTATCATGGAGGTTGCTTGGAAGGTCCAGCATGCAAGAAGCTGCTTCTAAAGGCTGGCGAGCTATGGAACATTTTACCTGCGCACCTGAAAATGTTTGCCGTTGCACTTCAGGATTTCAATGCAATTCGGCTAGCCTGCTTTGGCCAAACTCTTGCCAATGACTTTGCTTTGCATATTGCTCGATTTCAGACGACATGCCAGTTCCTCCAGCTAAATGTGACACCCAAGATGCATGCACTATTCCACCATGTGCCAACATTCTGTTCAAAGTCTGGCAAGGCATTGGGGAGCTTTAGTGAGCAGACAGTGGAGTCAGCTCACAGTGATTTCGAGGCCACCTGGCAAAGATATCGGCGCCCTTTCAATCATCCACAGTATGCCGCAAACCTTCTTCAGGCTGTTGTGAACTATAATTCGTTTCATATTTGAACTTCTAACGTTATGGTTTGATCAACTGGACATAAACTGACTGACCTTGCCTGATTTATTTGTTTCTTCAATAGTGAGTTGCTAGTCTGTTTTAGTTGTATTGTATGGTTCTTTGTATTGTATTGTCTTTTGTATGGTTCTATTTCTGGTTTCTATTTCTAAACAATGTTCTATTCAGCAACATCTTTCGTATACATTCAGAATACAAGCAACTTTTTAGACTTACTTATTATATCACTTTCAATCACTGTGGATTTTTTCGCAGTACTTTCGGTAGAAAAAATTAAAGGTGTCAAGGTGCATATAAAGGTAGTTATTACACAGGTGCAAGTGTTGATATATGCAGGTGCAAATGGATTGAATCTATTGAAGTATTTAACTGCATATCCATGTCTGAATTTTACTATAAATATTCAATTCAGAGGCCCTAGTGTGAAGTAAATACTAACTATAACAGCCAGCTAGTACTGGACTAATTAATATACCTATACGGTGTACAGACAATGCGATAGGATTTCAGTGAACATTGTTTTAGGCTACTATAAGGACACTGATCCATGGGAAACAAACTGCTTTCTTGGTATATTTCATGGACCAATATCCTACTTCAGGGGAAGAGTGCAATACAATAATATATGGCTGCAAGCCTAATCCTTCCCAGTCAATCCACCATACAATTGATTTAACTTGTTCCTTAATTCCTTTTTTAGCCCCAAGAAGTAGATAGGAAATGGGAAGACTCCCAAAAAGTTGGCAGTCTGCCCTGGCAGACCCGCAGATCAATGGTCGCATGAATCAATATATTTTCGTGAGGCCGCAAACACAATGAGGTCAGAAATTTCTGTAGCGCTTTAGTAATCGTAAAAAAAGATTTGTAAATCTGACTACAATTTTGCCGTACAACACGTGGGCATTATTGTGTAATTAATTGGATCCCAACCACAAGTGTCACCTAAATTCTAAGTGGCGTGTTTTCCAACAGCCGTTAATAATTCTTGTTTATTTGAGCTCTCCTTCAGCTACGAGCGGAGTTAGTGGATCTTTTCACATGTAGTGGGTAGTGTGTTTTTTTGGCTGCAGTTTAAACCAGGGGCGTCACCACGGGGGGGACATGTACTCCCCAGTAAAAGCTATGGGGGACATGCCAATGCTTTGTCGACCTCCCCACACTCCAACTTGTGACCCGGTATAAAAATAAATAATTTTGATTCAGGGCGCCAAAATGAGTGCCTGCGGCGCTAAAATGAGTGCCTGCGGAGCTAAAATGAGTGTCTGTGGTGCTAAAATGAGTGCCTGCGGCGTTAAAATGAGTGCCTGCGGCGCTAAAATGAGTGCCTGCGGAGCCAAAATGAGTGCCTGCGGCGCTAAAATGAGTGCCTGCGGCGCTAAAATGAGTGCCTGCGGAGCCAAAATGAGTGCCTGCAGTGCTAAAATGAGTGCCTGTGGCGCTAAAATGAGTGCCTGCAGTGCTAAAATGAGTGCCTGCGGCGCTAAAATGAGTGCCTGCGGAGCCAAAATGAGTGCCTGCAGTGCTAAAATGAGTGCCTGTGGCGCTAAAATGAGTGCCTGCAGTGCTAAAATGAGTGCCTCCGACGCTAAAATGAGTGCCTGCGGTGCTAAAATGAGTGCCTGCGCTGCTAAAATGAGTGCCTGCGGCGCTAAAATGAGTGCCTGCGGCGCTAAAATGAGTGCCTGCGGCGCTAAAATGAGTGCCTCCGACGCTAAAATGAGTGCCTGCGGTGCTAAAATGAGTGCCTGCGGCGCTAAAATGAGTGCCTGCGGCGCTAAAATGAGTGCCTGCGGCGCTAAAATGAGTGCCTGCGACGCTAAAATGAATGCCTGCGGCGCCAAAATGAATGCCTTCGCTAAATAAGAGCTGATAACACGGATTCTGAAAATAATGTACATGTAGGAATTTATTCATGTATGTACATGTCGAATTCTTGGCTTCCCCCTTCCCTCACCATGAAAACCATAGCGAGCCCCCATGGTTTAAATTATCGTTAATGAGCTGCTCATGCAATCTCGGTACCGTTCTGCTAAGGTGAAAGAAAAATAAGAAAATTTGCTTTCTGGCAAACGTCAAGTCTGTAAGAAATCAAGGATTTAGCCAGCGAGAGCTTATGACAATTATCGAGCCATCTTCAAAGCATCAAGAATAGAAATTCAGGTTTTTCTGTATCATAAACTCAACAAACTAGCCAACAGCCTCCTTAAACGCCTTCAAATCCCAACCAGATTCTCAGCCGAAGCAGTCAACATCTACGTGAGAACGGACCTGATTCCGCACTACATCCAGCTGCTGTCGCACAATCACGACACAATTCATGCTGTAATATTCGCTCTGCAAGGTCCTGTACCAGCCAGCCTAGCTTTCACCATCTCCCTAGTGATCTCCTGGAGGCTGTTGCGTCACAAAGCCGGTCATCAGTTGTTGACAGCTGACGATTTGACAGCTCCAAGCGGTAGCAGCGGCGGAGGGGGCGACAGCCAATTGCGCAGGTTGTCCCTGTCACAGAGAGTTCGCGGCGTCATCACTCGCGGCGACAGCAGCGCCTTCGAGAGCGTCAGCGGAGCGACTGCGACGGGAAACGGCAACGGTCGACCGCAGGTCTCAGCCAGGGCGGTGCTGCGCGTGATGCTAGTCGCTCTGATTTTTGCCCAGTGCGAGGTTCCGACTACGGTTCTGGCCGCGCTAGACTCGGGCGAGGAGACAGCCAAGGTGGTGATCAGTCGAGTTGTTGGCAATCTATTCATCATAGCCGATTCCTACTTCAACTTTGTGATTATCGCCCTCACAAATCGGAGATTTTTGCGCAAATCGGCCGACCTGATGGCGCGCAAGCCGGACAGATTGAGACACGTGGCCGGACTCTCGGCCAGACACCTGCCGATGCCAGCTAGGGAGGCCATCTTCAGGCAGGTGCAGACGTAGATCAGCCAGGTGTATCACGATTCATGGAACGCTCGAAAAGATCGCTAGAAAAAAAACTAAAAAAAAATAAACCAGAATGACCATCACTAATTATTTTTTACATCAACTGAATTGGAGTGAGACACAGCCAAGCACAGACAAATTATCAACAAGCATGGTAAAAACTTGATAAGAAACCACCGCTGACACAACCACAACCTTGAAAACTGTGTGGCTTCAAATCTAATCAAATCAAATATTTGATATTGTATTAATTCAGCTGAAGTTTCGACAATCAAAACTGAAAAAATCTTTCTAAGCGTTTCAGATGTGTAATTGACACAAAAATATTCTCTTTGCGGGTTAAAACTGCATGTACAGTACTGAATCGTTATTGAACATTGTAGCTATCAGCTTCTTCATTCCAATTCCCGTATTTAAATACAGAACATTTTGCGTCTGCAGCACACATATTGTTCCTTTCGATATTAATTGTAGTCTAGCTCCATATCTTGTAAAAACCCTAGCAGTTTCCCCAAAACATTTAAAAGAAGAATTCCAATCAAAAGAATGCATATCCTTCACTACATGTATGTATCATCAGCGTTAAAGTTCAAATCGGTTTTGATAAATGCAGCTGTCCGCAGTAAGTGGTTTAGTTCTTTAATTTTCATGTTTCTAAGTTGGTCGTTATAACGTTCATTTTTGTGCCGGGTTTTTTGTTTATCTTCATGGGCGTCGAAACTCACGATTAACTCGAGGTTTGTTAATGAACCTATTCCCGATAAAAAACTAGCTAATTATCGCATTTCAATATTTTAAGACGTGTGGCAAGGGACGACGATCAAATATTGATTCACATTTATTAATCACAAAATAGCACACCTTAAAAACTGTATGCGTATCAAGCCATTGACTGTAAAAGTTTCGAGCATACATATATAACTGTCAAATGTTGAAATGTTCTTGTGTTAGCTGGCCATATGGCATGTTAAGTATAGCTAAAACTCAAAACTTTACCTAATAATGTTTTTTCTACAACTCAGATTAATTCTATATGTACATGTCACGGTTCTTTTACATTTAGGATATTAGCTGCATGATGGTACCAGAAAATAAGAAATACACCGAAACAAAATTTAGTACCGAAAATATTGTTTTATTATTTTGTTTTAATGATTTTCCGTACACGAATGCAGCAAAGTTTTATTTTATTTTTTATCACTGTAACTTTTCACTACTTGGACTACATGCGTGTATCTCGATACTCATAACGTAAATAAACTGTATATAGCACTGTCTGTTTATATGTCAATTGTACTTTATTTAGATTCGGGTATTAATAAAAATAAAATAATTATCAGAAAAATCCACGTATCAAAAGAAAGTAGTTTAATAAGTAATGACCAACAGCAGATAAACAAATTTTTTAAAGTTTAACATGCACAAGCGGAAGCAGCATTTTTCGCTCTACGCGCATGCATTAGATAAAAGCAGATTGATTTGGCCAATTTAGCAAGAATTTCGTCTAGGATGTTTTCCATCCGGAGGATTTCTCTCGAACTCTACATGCATACACCTTGTTTATTATTTCAGGGATTTACATGTACTCTTTTTAAGCGAGGATTATACCAACTGTGCAATTAAGGCTTTTGCGGTTTCTGCAGATCGAGTTTCGATCCAAAATAAAATATTTGCAATTCGCTCTACTGATTAGTAGAAAGTTAAGAAACTTAGGAAATTTGGTAAAATTTGGTTAAAAATGTCAAAACAGACGAAAAATTGAACGATCGAAAGCAGACAGAGAGAAAGAGGTACTTCGTAGAAGAGAGTTGTTCAGCGTAAAGTTGACTTAACCTAGCAGCCGTTGGCAAATAAAGCCCATAATTGTATTGATTCAATTCGTTCACGGCAACCACACTGCACTGCACACAACGCTATGCGAGGGCACATCCTGCCCCACTGAACCAATGGTCCTGTTATATACCACACCATACTCTGTAGACTTTTTGCAGAAGCACTTTCATTCTCGTATTATGGTTCTTTTGAAGCAACATCGCTACACACCAATTGCTTGAGTGAAAAAATCAGTGTTAATACACCTGTTCTTTAGTTAATGTTGACTGCAATTAAAAGCTTGTTAATTGAACGCAAATGTTTAGACCCATGTGAAATTACACTACTGCAATTAAGTGAAATCTTATTATTAATTTGTCAAAAGCTTTCTAGAGATTGTTAAACATATTTAATTAGTGTATTTTTATAACGCTGTTACGTCTAGTAGTCCTTAGTAATAATTATAACTAGTATTATCTCCATAAGTATTACCCAAATTAAATGCTGGCACCGATTTTACAGCTGGGTGCAAGCTGAAGCAATGCAGAGTTAAGTGTCTTCATGCTCAAGGACACAAATAGTTCCAAGTGCGTCAAGAATCGAACCCCCGACTGTTCAGTCGTGACTCCGACGCTCTAACCGCCAGGCTAAAATTCCCACTTGGGTATATATTGGCTATATACATGTATATTATATGGGACCATGAAAGTTACGCCACTTGTGAAGCACGCCGAATTTAGAAATTAAATTTCTGCTGTCATGTCGGTCACCAGCAGGGGCGTCGTAATGGATTTTATGACAGGGGGACAAAGCCAAGAATTCTACATGTACATGTACATTATTAACAGAATCGCTATTGTCAGCGCTCATTTTAGCGCCGCAGGCACTCATTTTAGCGCCGCAGGCACTCATTTTAGCTTTGCAGGCACTCATTTTAGCGCCGCAGGCACTCATTTTAGCGCCGCAGGCACTCATTTTAGCGCCACAGGCACTCATTTTAGCGCCGCAAGCACTCATTTTAGCGCCGCAGGCACTCATTTTAGCACCGCAGACACTCATTTTAGCGCCACAGGCACTCATTTTAGCACTGCAGGCACTCATGTTAGCGCCGCAGGCACTCATTTTAGCGCCGCAGGCACTCATTTTAGCACCGCAGACACTCATTTTAGCGCCACAGGCACTCATTTTAGCACTGCAGGCACTCATGTTAGCGCCGCAGGCACTCATTTTAGCACTGCAGGCACTCATTTTAGCACTGCAGGCACTCATTTTAGCACTGCAGGCACTCATTTTAGCACTGCAGGCACTCATTTTAGCGCCGCAGGCACTCATTTTAGCGCCGCAGGCAATCATTTTAGCGCCACAGGCACTCATTTTAGCGCCGCAGGCAATCATTTTAGCGCCGCAGGCACTCATTTTAGCGCCGCAGGCACTCATTTTAGCGCCGCAGGCACTCATTTTAGCGCCACAGGCACTCATTTTAGCGTCGGAGGCACTCATTTTAGCGCCACAGGCACTCATTCTAGCGCCGCAGGCACTCATTTTAGCGCCACAGGCACTCATTTTAGCGTCGGAGGCACTCATTTTAGCGCCGCAGGCACTCATTTTAGCGCCACAGGCACTCATTTTAGCGTCGGAGGCACTCATTTTAGCGCCACAGGCACTCATTTTAGCGCCGCAGGCACTCATTTTAGCGCCACAGGCACTCATTTTAGCGTCGGAGGCACTCATTTTAGCGCCGCAGGCACTCATTTTAGCGCCACAGGCACTCATTTTAGCGCTGCAGGCAATCATTTTAGCGCCGCAGGCACTCATTTTAGCGCCACAGGCACTCATTTTAGCGCTGCAGGCAATCATTTTAGCGCCGCAGGCACTCATTTCAGCACCGCAGACACTCATTTTAGCGCCACAGGCGCTCATTTTAGCGCCACAGGCACTCATTTTAGCGTCGGAGGCACTCATTTTAGCGCCGCAGGCACTCATTTTAGCGCCACAGGCACTCATTTTAGCGTCGGAGGCACTCATTTTAGCGCCACAGGCACTCATTTTAGCGCCACAGGCACTCATTTTAGCGCCGCAAGCACTCATTTTAGCGCCGCAGGCACTCATTTTAGCACCGCAGACACTCATTTTAGCGCCACAGGCACTCATTTCAGCACCGCAGGCACTCATTTCAGCACCGCAGACACTCATTTTAGCGCCACAGGCACTCATTTTAGCGTCGGAGGCACTCATTTTAGCGCCGCAGGCACTCATTTTAGCGCCACAGGCACTCATTTTAGCGTCGGAGGCACTCATTTTAGCGCCACAGGCACTCATTTTAGCGCCGCAGGCACTCATTTTAGCGCCACAGGCACTCATTTTAGCGTCGGAGGCACTCATTTTAGCGCCGCAGGCACTCATTTTGGCGCCACAGGCACTCATTTTAGCGCTGCAGGCAATCATTTTAGCGCCGCAGGCACTCGTTTTAGCGCCACAGGCACTCATTTCAGCACCGCAGACACTCATTTTAGCGCCACAGGCGCTATATTATGTCGTCCTGAAGCAAAATTATTGATTTCTTATACCGGGTCACAAGGTGGGGTGGGGGACAAAGCATTGGCGTGTCCCCCATAGCTTTTACTGGGTCCCCCCTGTCCCCCCGGTGGTGAAGCCCCTGAAAGTCACAACTTAGATGTACAATTGTGAATTTTCAGCTTGTAACAGCTTAAAAAGGAAGAACTGCATGTACACTCAATTTTAGATTATTGTTTGACAAATTGAAGCAGCTAGGGAAGTTTTCAAATTTTTATTATAGTACTAAATTCCCAATCTCTCAACTTTTTGGGGGCTTCCGAATTCGAAATGAAACGAGTATGCCGAAAAAATGACTGGAGATTCGAAACATAATGTTTTATGAACGGCTTTTGCTAAGATTAACGTTTTGCATTCATTTCACACTTGTTTACTAAGATAAAATGGAAGGATCGCCTTGTATGTGTACTATATAGCTAGTAGTGTTCCTCTTGGGTTAAAAAACTCTGACGAAATTAACAGAATGTTCAGTCAAACTGAAAGGCGCACTTCTATTTCTCACTTTCTCGCCTTCGCAGCTCTCGCAATAACGTCCTCTCTAGGGGGGCTATCCTCTTTTTCTTTACTCTTGCCTCCCCAGAAAATCCCGGCGTTTAATTTTCCTTATTCACCGATGATTTGATTTATTATTCATTTTGTCCAGAGCTGAGTGTATATTCAGCGAAAGTGATGTATTGCTAAGTCCATATACTAGTGTAGAGATTCCCCAGTGGCATTGCAGAGGCGATCTTTCAATACTTTGAGTAAGAAAACTACTGCACTTAGTCGAAAATACGCTATGAAAACGTTAATAATATGATGCATTTATGATCTTTATGTATGTATTTTGGTGACATGAGGGTCAATTGAGGTCGAGAAATCATACATCATACAACCAAAACAGTAACAACAACAAACAAACAACAACAACAAACAAAATAGGCTGTCAGGGTCTTTAGAAAGCAGCCTCTGGGCATCTGATATTCATCACCATAGCTTGATGGTGGTTCCTAAACGAACGAACACTGAGAATTGGATGAGAAAGATCAGACATATTGAATTTCTTTCAGTTGCTATGTACAAAACCTATAATCTCTAAAATAATATACTAAAAAAGTGCTGAAACCATTCAAAAATTCAATAACCTTTGTGACCCTCTTTGTTACTGTGTCAGCATATTCGAATAATATTATGGAACATAACATTTTCTGCACGCAGCGATGGAACTGTGATGGAATTTTTCAAAAAGAACAGTGTTTCAAATGCTCGTAGGTAAGTTCGTAAGCTCAAGTTAATGTACTAGTAGTTCGGCTGCACCGAAATCCCCCCCAACATGGTTGCTATCAGCTGGTCATTGCTATCTTACTATTTCGAAATCTTTCTTTTAAAAATTATCGCTATAGTCGAGCCGAGTTCGGCCGTTCTCAAGTTGTTGAGCACCGCCTCTTTCCTTAAGTGGCTGTCACGCCCCCCCCCCCCCCCAGGTCTCCAGTTATTACGGCAGAATGACAAATTCCACCTTATAAGTTTTGTTTTCTGGATTTTCCTATTAAAATGGGTAACAAAATTTCACCTTTTTTGTTTAGAAATGAAAAAAGCAAGACTTGCTTACGCCTCAGATTCAATCTGATAATTCTGTCTACCGCAATATCTGGTTGGTCTATTTTCTCCTTTCGAGTTCGCATTCCTAGCTATAGTTCGAAATGCTGAAAACAACAAGCAAAAATGAAAGCACTCAAGTGCTCGGACACTTTGCATGGCCGTCCACGAATCCACATAGCACTAAACAAGCTATAAGTTATGGGTGAAAAAAAACGTTATGTCCAACTGACACAAGAAGGACTTACTTGAGTTCAGTTTGCACCAAAAGTACGACACGAGTTGGAAACCATGAATTCGGCTGTATATATAAGCTAGATGCGACTTGACCTGTAGAGACAACACCGGTTACTCAGTAACAGTGAGTGCAACAATGTTTCTAGTATCTGCTCTGCTCGCGCTAGCAAGTCTGTTGGGCCTTGTCCTACTGTTGAGACGCTACACCGGAAGTGGATCAGTCCAGAATGGTAAGTTTAGTTCAAGGCGCCGAACCCGTCGCCTAATCGAAGCTCCCAGTCCGGGAAGTTTCCCTCTATTGGGCAGCCTGCTTCACGTCCGGCATCCGTTGTACAAATTTTTGGCCGAGAAATTTTCTAGAAACGATGTTGTCCTGCTGTACTTCGGCAGTCAGCGAGTGTACTGCCTGAATTCCGCTAGGGCGATCCGGGAGGCCTACTCAGCTCAGGCCGAGGTGTTTGCGGGCCGGCCCAAGCTGCTGGGCGACAGTCTGGTGGGGGAGACCGGCGGCCTGGTCTTCATCGACGGGCCCGTCTGGAGAGACTACCGGCGATTCACTCTGCGAACGCTGAGAGACTTCGGATTTGGGAAGTCCTTTACTGAGGCCAGCATTTTGGAGGAGGCTCAACTGATGAGGTTGGTGATTGAAGATTGATGATTGATAGATATAAGATAGATAGATAGATAGATAGATAGATAGATAGATAGATAGATAGATAGATAGATAGATAGATAGATAGATAGATAGATAGATAGATAGATAGATAGATAGATAGATAGATAGATAGATAGATAGATAGATAGATAGATAGATAGATAGATAGATAGATAGATAGATAGATAGATAGATAGATAGATAGATAGATAGATAGATAGATAGATAGATACATACATAGATAGATAGATAGATAGATACATACATAGATAGATACATAGATAGATAGATAGATAGATAGATAGATAGATAGATAGATAGATAGATAGATAGATAGATAGATAGATAGATAGATAGATAGATAGATAGATAGATAGATAGATAGATAGATAGATAGATAGATAGATAGATAGATAGATAGATAGATAGATAGATAGATAGATAGATAGATAGATAGATAGATAGATAGATAGATAGATAGATAGATAGATAGATAGATAGATAGATAGATAGATAGATAGATAGATAGATAGATAGATAGATAGATAGATAGATAGATAGATAGATAGATAGATAGATAGATAGATAGATAGATAGATAGATAGATAGATAGATAGATAGATAGATAGATAGATAGATAGATAGATAGATAGATAGATAGATAGATAGATAGATAGATAGATAGATAGATAGATAGATAGATAGATAGATAGATAAATAGATAGATAACAATGGCCTCACACTGCTTCCCTATAAAGCAAGCTATAAAAGGTCATCAGCGCCCAGGCAGACGGGCAGCACCGAGACAGGTGCAGCCAGTCAAAATTACAGCACACAGTCATAGCAATACAGGTCAGGTCTGACTGACTGATTGAGGATAATATTTCCTTGGCAAACTCCGATCAATGGTCGGGCAGCCAGAGTCAGAGGCAGCAGTAATTGAATCTATAGCTGCTAGTCCCTGGTTGAGCAAACGCAGCAGTTTGAGCGCACTGAACTGATCAAATTTGTGCTCCTCTCCGGCCCTGAAATTCCCCTTTCCAAGGTTGCAGTGTTTTCTTTAGCAAGAAGCGTAGACTTCCTGAGCCTAATTATTGCATTTTTGGTCTAGTTTAAATAGTGTCTTTTTAGCGTTGTCTGTTCTCCGAAAGCTCAGACAACACACAATTGACAGTAGTAAAATTTCGGAAAAGTGAAACCAATGACCTTCATAGTTTGTATAAGCCACGTTCCACAAACAGTGCCAATAATGATTGCTTCCAGAGAGGAAATCGAGTCGAGGCCCGGCGAAAAATTCGACTCCTCTAAACTGATTAGCACCGCCGTGTCGAACGTCATCTGTCGATTTCTGTTTGGTCGACGACTCGCGTCGGAGGACTCCAAGTTCGAGCTGTTGCAGAACACCTTCGCCAAACTGACGCAGGAGAAGGACAACATCAGCGAGCTGTTTGCGCTCTTCATCGTGCTGAATCTGTGCGGTGGCAGACAGAAACTGGCCCTGAAGTTGCTGCAGTACGTGCCCGAAGCTAAAAAAGTGTTTGACAACTTTCTCTACCTGTTGGCCTACTGTAAGAACATCACTGCCGAGCATAGAGACAATTTTCTGCCGAACTGTCAACCCAGAGACTACATTGAAGCGCACATGCTGCACTGCAGCAGGCGGGTGAGTAGCCTCGCTTCGAGCGTCTTTGATGTGCACTCTTGACAGGGTTAGATTCCGTTCGCAGTCACAATAATTTGGGACTCCTGAACTAGAACCTGAAGCCATTCCCCATGGCACAGATGGTGTGAATTCCTGACGATGTACGAGTACCATAGGTCAGGATTCCTGCAGAAAACACGCGGGTTCAGCGTCGCTTTAGTTTGTTGCATTCAAATGACAATTTAAAAAAAAGTAGACCATCGTGAGTCGAGAAACGCTTTGTAGGACTTGGTTGGGGCAGTTTCATTGTTCTAGTGAGGCTAAATTTAATCGCTTTGATTCTTCTAGTTTTGCCAAAATCAACTGTCCAATTTCCAGGAACCCGAAAACCCGTCCACCGAAGACTCCGACGCCGATGCTGACTCGTCATCACAAGCAATAAGAAGCCGCTAAATAGCCAGCAACCTTGGTGTTCAACGACACCAGACTCTGCTTGGCAATGGCCGATCTATTTGTGGCAGGCAGTGACACGACTACAACAACCATCCGATGGGCTTTGCTGCTGTTCCACCAGAACCCGCACTGCTACCAACTGGCCTCGGAAGAAGTCGGCCGCGAGATCGGATTCGACAGACCGCCGACGATGAAGGACGTCTTGTCTGCCACTCTCTGCAGGCCAGCATCGACGAGGTGCATCGTTGTGCCTGTCTTGTGCCTCTGGGACTCCTGCACCGGACTCTGGAGGACACCAGTTTGCTCGGCTACGACATCCCGAAGGACTCGCTGACATTTGTAAATCAGTACAGCGTCAACAACAACGCCGAAGTGTTCCCGCAGCCGGAGCGATTCTGTCCGGAGAGATTTCTCGACGGGGAGGGTCGCTACTCGCCCAGCGATCACGTGATGCCATTCTCAACTGGCAAGCGAGCGTGTCTGGGCGAGAGCCTGGCCCGCATGGAGCTGTTCCTCATCATAGCCGGCTTGCTGCAGCGGTACGAAGGGATCGAGGTGGCATCGGAGACTGGCCAAGATCTGGGGGCCGGAGCAGAGCTTCCAACAACGCCAGGGGATATTCGAGCTCCACCACCGTTCACTCTGAAATTCCACCCGCGTTAATTCGGATCTCAACATTGGCAAACAGGGATTTACGCTACTAAACTGGATAATGAGACCAGTAACAGTCCATAATTACACAAAAAATGATCGATTCATGAAAGCGTACCTTCCTTTTTACTTGAAATCTTTTTCAAACACTCATTTCGCATGTTTATATTCAGATACAACAATTTTATGCTTCGTGCATTATTTTGTATATAATTAATTTTAATTCTCCACATACCGTACTGAAATTTATTGTAACTTTCCATTTTCATCGAGTTTTTTGGTAAAAATAATACACTAGGGGAAACATTCCAATACACTATGAGGTCAAAATTTGCACTGATCATTTTTTTAATTACACCTACCCCAATAGGCAGATGTGCAACCGACAGCTCAGCCGCAGCTATTGCGCGCGCATCTGAAGGCTGCGTACGGCTGTTCAGTCCAAGGACTGGGGGGGGCCACACAACCCCAATTACCCAGCTAATGCTGGATCCATTTTACAGCTGGGTGAACTGAAGCAATGCAGAGTTAAGTGTCTTGCTCAAGGGCACGAATTGTTCCGAGTAGGTCGAAAATCGAACCCGATTTTTCAGTCGTGAGTCCGACGCTCTGACCACTGGCTACAACCCCTTTATCAGTATTATACTGTTCATG
>NIVC01000719.1:0-46624 GCA_002269645.1 Macrostomum lignano
AAACCAAATAAATAGAGCATTAAAACAGAATCAGAGAATCATAAGACAGTTAGTCGGTCAGTTAGTGCATGAAATAAATATAACAAAGATCTGCCACCAACAGAATATAGTAGATATATAGTGTACTTAAAACACATTAATTAAAGCGGGAGTGAGAATACCACCAGAATGCAATTCGTCTTTGCTCAAATTTCCAATATATTGTAATTCAATCATTGGCAAACACATTTTCCGTTAAACAAATTGCCATTCCAGTGGTATGAAAAAAGTACACAAAAATTGCAATAAGATCAAAACACAAACTAAAGAGAAGTAAATAACAAAATCACACACAGACTGCTTTTTCTGTGTCTATTTTTTCTATAGCAAGATGATCATGAAATCTCAAAAATCATGAATCAAGTTTCTGACAAGTCAAACCAATTCAGTTTTCACTCTGACTCATCGATCACGTAGAAGAGGCCACGGTCAGCTTCTTCAGGTGGTCCATGAACACCTGTAGGCCAACATCGTCTGTGAGGACCTCCTGGCCGGATTGCTGTGTGACAAATTGAATTCTTTGTTTAAAATAGCATTTAAATTTTAATGTACACATTAGTGATCTTTATTCAAGACAGACAGACAGACAGAAAGACAGACAGACAGAAAGACAGACAGACAGACAGCCAGACAGACAGACAGGCAGACAGACAGACAGACAGACAAGCAGACAGACAAGCAGACAGACAGTCAGACAGACAGACAGACAGATAGACAGACAGACAGACAGACAGACAGACAGGCAGGCAGACAGAAAGACAGACAGACAGACAGACAGACAGACAGACAGACAGACAGACAGACAGACAGACAGACAGACAGACAGACAGACAGACAGACAGACAGGCAGGCAGGCAGACAGACAGCTGCATCTAATGAAGTAACAAATGGCATGGATGAAAGCACGAACCTGACCGCCCACATAGTAGTGTTATGTGTAGTAGACGGGTTAACCTTGTTTATAAGGAACCTGGCCTGGCTGCCGTCGTGCTGAGTTTCAATATAGCGCGACAGCGGAAACCTGGTGCTCAGCATCTGAGCGGCGTCCTCCTGAGGGGCGCGCAACAGATTAGCAAAGTGTTGATACTCTGGCTGATTGTGAAATCCGGAATCGCGCCAATGAGCCATCTGTTCGCCTAGGTAAATAACCACGTGAAAGAATGAGTCCATGAGTAGGATCCGATCGGGCAGGATGCTGCTGGAGTCCAGCAGTACAGGCTCTGGCGGGCCATTAAACGAGTAAGAGTACAGCACTGGCTGTATCATGATGAGCGAGTTAGTGCAGTCCTCCTTCATTAGCATGTGCCGATAGAATGCGGTCTCGTCGGGTGTGTTATTGAACACCTGCGGATAGAGTTGGGGTTGCACATGTTTATGTATCAGATATTTAAATAGCTAGATACTTATTGCAGACAGGCTTCTGATGATTATAGGGTGGTTTTTGATGATTGTAGGGTGGCTTTTGATGATTGTAGGGTGGCTTTTGATGATTTTAGGGTGGTTTTTTATGATTGTAGGGTGATTTTTTATGATTGTAGGGCGGCTTTTGATGATTTTAGGACGCTTTCTGATAGTTTTAGGGTGGTTTTGATGATTTTGGGGAGCGGTTTTAAATGATTTTAGGGTGATTTTTTATGATTTTAAGACGGCTTTTGATTATTATAGGGTGGTTTTTTATTACTTAAGGATGGCTTTCGATGATTTTAGGGTGGTTTTTGATGATTTTAGGGCGGTTTTGATGATTTTAGGCAGGTTTTTGATGATTGAAGGGTGGTTTTTGATGATTACAGGGCGGTTTTTGATGATTGTAGGGCGGTTTTAGATGATTGTAGGGCGGTTTTTGATGATTTTAGGGCGGTTTTAAATAATTGATGATTGTAGGGCGGCTTTTGATGATTGTAGGGTGATTTTTTATGATTGTAGGGCGATTTTGGATGATTTTAGAGCGGCTTTAGATGATTTTAGGACGCTTTTTGATAGTTTTAGGGTGGTTTTGATGATTTTAGGACGCTTTTTGATAGTTTTAGGGTGGTTTTGATGATTTTAGGACGCTTTTTGATAGTTTTAGGGTGGTTTTGATGATTTTAGGACGCTTTTTGATAGTTTTAGGGTGGTTTTGATGATTTTAGGACGCTTTTTGATAGTTTTAGGGTGGTTTTGATGATTTTAGGACGCTTTTTGATAGTTTTAGGGTGGTTTTGATGATTTTAGGACGCTTTTTGATAGTTTTAGGGTGGTTTTGATGATTTTGGGGAGCGGTTTTTAAATGATTTTAGGGTGATTTTTGATGATTTTAAGGATGGCTTTCGATTATTTTAGGGTGGTTTTTGATGATTTTAGGGTGGTTTTTGATGATTTTAGGGTGGTTTTTGATTAATATAGGGCGGTTTTTGATGATTGTAGGGAGGTTTCTGATGATGATTTTAGGGCGGTTTTTGATGATTGTAGAGCGGTTTTAAATAATTATAATAGGGTGGCCTCTGATGCTTATAGATTGATAAAAATCAAAGGTCGGTATTTGAAAACGACTGCGGAATGAATGCTACACTTAAAGACGATTGCAAACTAAAAAATCTCATTATTGACGAGCTCAGACTGGCACTAATTATTGGGGCACGGCGACAAGAGCAAACTCTAATTAAGAGTTGATGCTATGCAATCAACTAAAATGCGTAAATATATACAACATAATATGTGTAATACAAGCCGTGTTTACACATGTAATATTACAATCTACGCTGACTGAAATTGCGTTTAATGCGCCACAAATATTAGCATTACAGGTGTGCTGTTACAGTTATAAAATATTATTATTCTTATAAATCTTATTGCGCGCCAGCAACCATGCTGTTAGCGGTCACGTGGGCAAGCATTCTCGGGGCAACAAAATTTTGATACATAGGGCCTAATAATTACTGATTAGATTTTATTCGGTTTAATGTCCCGCCGCTAGTTTATTACAGACCCAAATCTAATTAGTTCAGATTTAGTTCAGATAAGCAGATAATTAGCTATTTTAGCAGAGAGAAATCTAAGTCTCACATGAATTTTTCTCCGAGCTGATCAACGCCGAAAGACTGTAGCCTCTATTTATGGCATAATTAACTGATAAGAGCACACTGGTACAGGCTAACAAATAGCAAACAAAAAAGGTTAGCTAAGATTAGCAAGGACAGGCCCGACTAAACAGTAAGGAAAGTTTTTTATGACAAAAATATGACAATGTACTGTAACGTTATTACCTATACAGCTAAAATAGAAACGGTTAGCGGTGATAACAAGAAAGACTGAAGCGGTGGTGCTTGACAAAGACTGAGATTGCAGTGATGGTGATAGATCATACAAATACCAAGATTGTAGTGATGGATGAACAAAGACCAAGATTGTAGTGATGGATCAAACAAAGACCAAGATTGTAGTGATGGATCAAACAAAGACCAAGATTGTAGTGATGGATCAAACAAAGACCAAGATTGTAGTGATGGATCAACAAAGACCAAGATTGTAGTGATGGATCAAACAAAGACCAAGATTGTAGTGATGGATCAACAAAGACCAAGATTGTAGTGATGGATCAAACAAAGACCAAGATTGTAGTGATATATCAAACAAAGACAAAGATTGTAGTGATAGAGCAAACAAATACCAAGATTGTAGTGATGGATCAAACAAATACCAAGATTGTAGTGATGGATCAAACAAATACCAAGATTGTAGTGATGGATCAAACAAAGACCAAGATTGTAGTGATGGATCAACAAAGACCAAGATTGTAGTGATATATCAAACAAAGACAAAGATTGTAGTGATAGAGCAAACAAATACCAAGATTGTAGTGATGGATCAAACAAAGCCTAAGATTTTAGTGATGGATCAAACAAAGACCAAGATTGTAGTGATGGATCAAACAAAGACCTGGCATTGTAGTCATCAACAAAGACTATAACGATGGTAATAAAAAAACCAAAAAAAGCCCAGCTAACAGGAGCAAACGAGTCGCTCACCTGCAGGAACTGCGACCGCCTCAGGTGGAACATGAACTGCGGATAGAGCGTGAACTGCTCGTGGAATCTAACACTCTGCGGATCGTCCTTCTGATAGTCGGCAAACCTCTGGCACAGCCGGATCAGCTGCCTGTCCAGCCAGCGCAGCACGTCCGGCCCGTCCTCGGCTCGCTCGGCGCGGAACATGGCCAGACGGGCCATCAGAACGGCCGAAGCCTCCTGCGGGAAGCGAACCGGAACCGGGGAACAAAAATTATTGTAGGAACTTTTTAACACCGATCCATTTATTAGTGTTTACAGGAGGGCTTTGGGCACACTGATTTGAATCCGACTAAACCGCCAACGAGAGCCAAGCCGAGATTCAAGGCGATATGCACATGCCTGACGATTAGACAGTCAGGGCCACTGTACACCTTGTGTGAGCGTGTGTATGAGTGCGTCTGCGTACAGTACAGTATCTGTTTGCCAACAGTGACATAAGCGCGCACGTATTGGCATGAGACGGCCGAGCTCAGACATTGATAATGGAAACTGCGCGCTTATGTCAGACATTGATAATGGAAACTGCGCGCTTATGTCAGACATTGATAATGGAAACTGCACGCTTATGTCAGACATTGGTAATGGAAACTGCGCGCTTATGTCAGACATTGATAATGGAAACTGCACGCTTATGTCAGACATTGGTAATGGAAACTGCGCGCTTATGTCAGACATTGATAATGGAAACTGCGCGCTTATGTCAGACATTGATAATGGAAACTGCACGCTTATGTCAGACATTGATAATGGAAACTGCACGCTTATGTCAGACATTGGTAATGGAAACTGCGCGCTTATGCTGCTTAGGGGATGGGGTGACAGCTAATCAGCTGCAGCGTACTAACCGCTGCCAAGTCTGCTTAACCTGCACATGCAGGTTATATGCTTGCGGCGACTTAGTGACACACGCAGCACAACACGGGACACGCTGTCCGCATTTCTGACTATGACTCATAGCATGACTCGCAATGGTCATCAGTTGATGAGCCAATAAATTTACGAGTTTACGAACGGTTTCTAGACAGAGAGACAGGCTGACAGGCAATTTATCAATCTAAAAGGATCTCCGCCTCCGTATTTTTCTGCCTTACAATTTCTTTCTAATATACCCAAATATAGCAAAAACACAGCATAAATTATTAACTATAAACACCTACAGCGTGGCCACTGCCAGCTTCGGTTTATACACCCACACGAACGCACTCAGTATTTTTATAATGGCTTTTCATAATTCATAACGGTTTTATAACACGAGAACTATTTTTAGCTTAGTAGTAATAGTAATATTAATAATAATAATAATAATAACTGATTACACCTGCCCCAATTGGGCCAGATGTGCAACCGACAGCTCAGCCGCAGCTATTGCGCATCTGAAGGCTGCGTACGGCTGTTCGGTCCAAGGACTGGGGGTCGCCACACACACCCTTAATTACCCCAGCTAATGCTGGCACCCATTTTACAGCTGGGTGAACTGAAGCAATGCAGAGTTAAGTGTCTTGCTCAAGGACACAAATCGTTCTAGTGGGATCGGGAATCGAACCCCCGACCTTCAAGTCGTGCGTCCGACGCTCTAGCCACTAGGCTATAATCCCCTATGTAGCCACGCATAATCCCCTATAATAGTAATATATATTATACAATATAATAGAGAAATGAACAAGGATTTAATTTAAAACTCACTTCCTTTTTAATTACACAAATATCCTAAGTAGCTTACTGTCAGTAGAAAAGCTATGAAAATAAGCACCGAAATTTTTTTAAACAAAAATTAAAAGCAAACCTGATCAAAGCCGGCAGTAAGATAGGACGGCGGCACAGACGAGTCCACCCAATTTCTAGCCAGAGTTGTAACCCGGATACGCCTCTCGCCGCTAGAATGCTGGTACTGCGTCACGAACTGGATGTAGCCTTGGCCGCCCTGCGGCAGTGGCGTATTGTGCTGGTGCACAATGTCGAAGAATATGGCCAGAGTGGTTGACGGATAGAGGCCGTTTACCTTCCAAGCGGCTGTGCCGCCGATTCCGATTTCATTTTCGGACACAACTGGCGACTTGGTCTGCCGGTTTTTCGGGGAAAGCAGGGTTGAGCAGTGCGCAACTTAGTCGCATAATCCCCTATGTAACCTTGTATAATCCAATACGTAGCCATGCATAATCCCCTACGTAGCCATACATAATCCCCTATGTAGCCATACATAATCCCCTATGTAGCCATACATAATCCCCTATGTAGCCAAGCATAATCCCCTATGTAGCCATACATAATCCCCTATGTAGCTATACATAATCCCCTATGTATCCATACATAATCCCCTATGTAGCCATACATAATCTCCTATGTAGCCATACATAATCTCCTATGTAGCCATACATAATCCCCCATGTAGCCATACATAATCCCCTATGTAGCCATACATAATCCCCCATGTAGCCATACATAATCCCCTATGTAGCCATACATAATCCCCTATGTAGCCATACATAATCCCCTATGTAGCCATACATAATCCCCTATGTAGACATACATAATCCCCTATGTATCCATACATAATCCCCTTTGTAGCCATACATAATCCCCTATGTATCCATACATAATCCCCCATGTAGCCATACATAATCCTCTATGTAGCCATGCATAATCCCCTATGTAGCCATACATAATCCCCTATGTAGCCATACATAATCCCCCATGTAGCCATACATAATCCTCTATGTATCCATACATAATCCCCTTTGTAGCCATACATAATCCCCTATGTATCCATACATAATCCCCCATGTAGCCATACATAATCCTCTATGTAGCCATGCATAATCCCCTATGTAGCCATACATAATCCCCTATGTAGCCATACATAATCCTCTATGTAGCCATGCATAATCCCCTATGTAGCCATACATAATCCCCTATGTAGCCATACATAATCCCCCATGTAGCCATACATAATCCTCTATGTAGCCATACATAATCCCCTATGTAGCCATACATAATCCCCCATGTAGCCATACATAATCCCCTATGTAGCAATACATAATCCCCTTTGTAGCCATACATAATCCCCTATGTAGCCATACATAATCCCGTATGTAGCCATACATAATCCCCTACGTAGCCATACATAATCCCCTATGTAGCCATACATAATCCCCTATGTAGCCATACATAATCCCCTATGTAGCCATACATAATCCCCTATGTAGCCATACATAATCCCCTATGTAGCCAAGCATAATCCCCTGTGTAGCCATACATAATCCCCTTTGTAGCCATACATAATCCCCTATGTAGCTATACATAATCCCCTATGTAGCCATACATAATCCCCTACATAATCCCCTATGTAGCCATATATAATCCCCCATTTAGCCATACATAATCCCCTACATAATCCCTAATGAAGCCAAGCATAATCCCCTATGTAGCCATACATAATCCCCTATGTATCCATACATAATCCCCTATGTATCCATACATAATCCCCTATGTAGACATACATAATCCCCTATGTAGACATACATAATCCCCTATGTAGCCATACATAATCCCCTATGTAGCCAAGCATAATCCCCTATGTAGCCATACATAATCCCCTTTGTAGCCATACATAATCCCCTATGTAGCTTTACATAATCCCCTATGTAGCCATACATAATCCCCTACATAATCCCCTATGTAGCCATACATAATCCCCTATGTAGCCATACATAATCGCCTGCATAATCCCCTATGTAGCCAAGCATAATCCCCTATGTAGCCATGCATAATCCCCTATGTAGCCAAGCATAATCCCCTATGTAGCCATGCATAATCCCCTATGTAGCCATGCATAATCCCCTATGTAGCCATACATAATCTCCTATGTAGCCATACATAATCTCCTATGTAGCCATACATAATCCCCATGTAGCCATACATAATCCCCTATGTAGCCATACATAATCCCCCATGTAGCCATACATAATCCCCTATGTAGCCATACATAATCCCCTATGTAGCCATACATAATCCCCTATGTATCCATACATAATCCCCTATGTAGACATACATAATCCCCTATGTATCCATACATAATCCCCCATGTAGTCATACATAATCCCCTATGTAGCCATACATAATCCCCTATGTAGCCATACATAATCCTCTATGTAGCCATGCATAATCCCCTATGTAGCCATACATAATCCCCTATGTAGCCATACATAATCCTCTATGTAGCCATGCATAATCCCCTATGTAGCCATACATAATCCCCTATGTAGCCATGCATAATCCCCTATGTAGCCATACATAATCCCCTATGTAGCCATACATAATCCTCTATGTAGCCATACATAATCCCCTATGTAGCCATGCATAATCCCCTATGTAGCCATACATAATCCCCTATGTAGCCATACATAATCCTCTATGTAGCCATACATAGTCCCTTCTTTAGGCATTATAGATATATGAGAATAGCCATAACAGATCGGTTGCAAACCTGAGCAGAGTAGCAGGTAGACACGCAGCCGGAGACCTTGAGCTCTCTGGAGCATTTCACTTCAACATTGGCGGCAAATGCCATATTGAAATTGCCCTCCTTGTCCTTAGTGAACACGCGCCGGAAAGTCTGCTGATACATTGACGACGAGAAGAAGTCGGCTAGGGCCAGATTGCCGCCAGTATAGTTAAACAGGTAGCGCATCTCGTGCACTCCGCACTGGTCCAAACCGCAGGCCATGATGTCAACAACGTGACAGTTCTGGGCAGCCCTGGCGGCAAGACTCTCGTAGTGTTTAATAGCCTTGCGCATGTAGCGACAATTGTCCTTTTCAATATCGTGATGCGAACGGATGACATTTTTATAATCGTCATCAATCACCATGCCGGGGCCTACGGTGCACGGGCCGCCAATGAATAGCATTATGCGGGCTCCCGTGTTGGGATAGGTGGCCTCCAATAGGCCTACAGCGATACTCAACGCGGCGCCTGTACACCTGAGCGGCCGTTTGCCCTGCGGCACCGGCCACGGGTCCGGTTGAACTTCGCCCAACAGTTCAGTCAGGTAGGTTTCGCAACGCTGCACAGGTTGCAGGAATTTGTTGCTAGGCAATTGTTGCTGCTGCGGTTGCTGGCCTGCCGCCTGCGGATTCTTTGGCTGCTGGCCGAGGCCAGGGGCGGCTGTGCTGCGGCCGATGGCGAGCATCTCCTGGATCTGCTTGCCAGTGTAGTCTTTGGTGCCTTTGAATACCCACGATTTTGAGATGCCCTCGCAGCCCAGCTCGTGCACCTGCGGTTGTTTGCGTGATTTTAATTTGCACTGCTATTCAATTCATCAACGCAGACGAACACTCCTTGATTCCTAAACACCCTCCCTGATTTATAAACACCCCTCCCTGATTCCTAAACACCCTCCCTGATTTCTAAACACCCCTCCCTGATTCCTAAACATCCCTCCCTGATTCCTAAACACCTCTCCCTGATTCCTAAACACCCCTCCCTGATTCCTAAACATCCCTCCCTGATTCCTAAACATCCCTCCCTGATTCCTAAACATCCCTCCCTGATTCCTAAACACCTCTCCCTGATTCCTAAACATCCCTCCCTGATTCCTAAACACCTCTCCCTGATTCCTAAACACCCCTCCCTGATTTCTAAACACCCCTCCCTGATTTCTAAACACCTCTCCCTGATTCCTAAACACCCCTCCCTGATTCCTAAACACCCCTCCCTGATTTCTAAACACCGCTCCCTGATTCCTAAACACCCCTCCCTGAATCCTACACACCCCTCCCTGATTCCTAAACACCCCTCCCTGATTCCTAAACACCCCTCCCTGATTCCTAAACACACCCTTTTGATTCCTAAACAACCCTATCTGATTCCTAAACACCCCTCCCTGATTTCTAAACACCCCTCCCTGGTTCCTAAACACCTCTCCCTGATTCCTAAACACCCCTCCCTGATTCCTAAACACCCCTCCCTGATTCCTAAACACCCCTCCCTGATTCCTAAACACCCCTCCCTGATTCCTAAACACCCCTCCCTGGTTCCTAAACACCTCTTCCTGATTCCTAAACACCTCTCCCTGATTCCTAAACACCTCTCCCTGATTCCTAAACACCCCTCCCTGATTCCTAAACACCCCTCCCTGGTTCCTAAACACCTCTTCCTGATTCCTAAACACCTCTCCCTGATTCCTAAACACCTCTCCCTGATTCCTAAACACCCCTCCCTGGTTCCTAAACACGCCTCCCTGATTCCTAAACACCCCTTCCTGATTCTTAATCCCTCACTCCTTGCTGATTTATTGATATTCCATCAAATATTCTCATCTCTAACTAACGTTATTTACTCCTGAAAAGTCTTGTGAAAACAAAACCTCACCTGCACCATCTTGCCAAACGTAATCAGGCCAACTAGAGCATTAGGCGGCAGGAAGCTAAGCGACATCTGTAGCGACTCTTTAACAGCGGCTAATTCCGGCTCCTCTAAGCAGGTGTCCAGCACAATCAGAAACACGGGCGGATGGATAGCAATTCTCTGTGGCGGCAGCCGGTACTCCAGCGTAGCGAACTGGGGAATCAGTTCGGCTGGCAGACTCTGCTCTGTCATGCCGCCGTACTGCGGCGGGAAAGCGTTGCGCTGATAGCAGATACAACAGGTCCAAGCTTTGGCGCGCAGGTCCAGCTGGCAGAATGGATTCAAAACGGCTCTGCATTGCGGTTTGGAGCACACTACAGGTTCGTAGTGTATTGGCGGCAGATCTGGTCGCTCCTTCAACGGAGTGTACAGAGCGCCAAGCGGCACGACCATCTTGGCCGATTCGATTCTGGAAGCTGGCCAGATGTTCCAGGACAGTCGGACACCGTCTCGCTCTTCGCACTGTTGAATAAACTCGGAATAGGACATTGTTTGGACAGATTGAAGCCTATTGTTTCTTGGAAATTGAGCTGGCACTGCACGATTGCATGCATTCAGCGAATTGGGATTCATAAACAGGATTAAACTGGGAATCTAGAGACTGACAATCTAGAGACTGGCTTTAGAATCTAGAGACTGGCTTTGGAATCTAGATACTGACACTGGAATCTAGAGACTGGCTTTGGAATCTAGAGACTGACACTGGAATCTAGAGACTGACACTGGAATCTAGAGACTGGCTTTGAAATCTAGAGACTGACACTGGAATCTAGAGACTGGCTTTGAAATCTAGAGACTGACACTGGAATCTAGAGACTGGCTTTGAAATCTAGAGACTGGCTTTGGAATCTAGAGACTGACAATCTAGAGACTGGCTTTGGAATCTAGAGACTGGCTTTAGAATCTAGAGACTGACACTGGAATCTAGAGACTGGCTTTGGAATCTAGAGACTGACAATCTAGAGACTGGCTTTGGAATCTAGAGACTGACAATCTAGAGACTGGCTTTGGAATCTAGAGACTGGCTTTAGAATCTAGATACTGACACTGGAATCTAGAGACTGGCTTTGGAATCTAGAGACTGGCTTTGGAATCTAGAGACTGACACTGGAATCTAGAGACTGGCTTTGGAATCTAGAGACTGACAATCTAGAGACTGGCTTTGGAATCTAGAGACTGACAATCTAGAGACTGGCTTTGGAATCTAGATACTGACACTGGAATCTAGAGACTGGCTTTGGAATCTAGAGACTGACTTTGGAATCTAGAGACTGGCTTTGGAATCTAGAGACTGACACTGGAATCTAGAGACTGGCTTTGGAATCTAGAGACTGACAATCTAGAGACTGGCTTTGGAATCTAGAGACTGACAATCTAGAGACTGGCTTTGGAATCTAGATACTGACACTGGAATCTAGAGACTGGCTTTGAAATCTAGAGACTGGCTTTGGAATCTAGAAACTTACTTTAGAACTTAGAGGTAGAAGACTTTTAGATTCAGAAATTTTAAAAACATGATTTAACCTCATGACCTATATATATTTATACATAATGTCTAGACACTGACATTTTGACTAAAACCAGGATTTACTGATTGGAATCTAGTCCTAAATACTGACCCAGTGTATATAGACATCAATCTAGAAGCCAAATTGCAAAAAAACACAGATCAAAGCGCCTTGAAGCTCACTGAGAAAGGCGTTTGCAACAATAGCAAAACACCTTAATATCCTTAATCAAAGTTTTTACTAACAATAGATGAGAGAATTTGTATGTTTAAAAAAACATATATTTTAAGCCTTTAAGAACACGCTGCAGAACCGAATTTAGTACGCCAGTGACACAAGAAGCAAAGAATTACACAGTCGCAAAAAAGAGTAGACAGGGAGATAGTACAAAATAATATTAGTTTTGTAATAGTTTATACATAGTAGTACATTATTATAATGAAGGAATGATTACTAATGTACAAAGAGCTTGCCGATTTTCAGGTCTAATTTCAGACAGTTACACAGGGTACGCAACGGGGTTCGAAATGATGAAATTTAGCCTACCATATAAACAATAGTAGCCATTAATTTATTATTGTTATAAAGTAAAACCCCTTAGCCAATTTTGAAGGGATATAATTTGACAGACAAACAAAAAATGCTTGCAATGCTTCATGAAGCATTTTCTATATATAGATGGACAGTTTATTAACAGAAGATTATAAACTACACATAATAATAAACATAAATACAATACAAGCAATTAGTATGTCTTGCTCCAAAAACAATGTCCATTATTAAGAAACTAATCGATCGTTTGTTTTTTCTAATCTTATGGCCAAACAAATGGACAAATTTGTTATAAAATTGTAAGGAAAAGCTAAATGCATTTCACAATCCAAATCTTTATAATCAGAGACAACGGTCTGCTTCTCAGGGTAGATGGATGTGTTTGGTGACAAAAAACATCTCTTAGTGAAAACTAAGGTTGGCCAACAAGATCAGCATAGACCGCTGCGGTATTGACATCAGACAGGCAGGCAGAATGTTTGTTAAGCGCTTGAGCTCATTTTAAACTGGCCACAAGTTTGGCTAGGCCTTTGAACTTGCCCAGTACCAATAGCAGCTCCGACCTGATGTCGCCGCCATTGTCTGGTCGCTGAGCAGTCCACAGTTTCAACACTTTAGCAACGGCCATGTCGATCTGGCTGTCGGCGGCGCATTCGTCTGCGATGCTATCCAGCTGGTCGGTGGGCAGGCCCAGCTCGGTGCCGAGTTCGCGCCAACGACTGCCCAGAGCTTCGGCCATCTGGCTAATCACTTCTACGCTGATGAGATCGGCCGACGAGTCCTCCTCATCTTCGTTGCCGTTTCCGTTGCCATTCTGATGTCTGGCCGGCGTAGTGGATTCGACCGGGGTGTCCGACGAAGCAGCAGCAGGCGCCGACGCGGCGGAAGAATTGAAGTCGCGAGCCAGATGAGTCAATATGTTATCAAGGTACTCGCGCAACGGCCGGCCGGGCGCCACCACTTGGCTGGGACCTTGGGCTTGGTTCTGAAAAAAGTATGGACTCTTACGGGACAACAGGCGGAGGGCGCACCAGGCCCAGGACTCGCTATTGACTCGTTTATATTGCTCCTCGACTAGCTGCTCAGGGTCGGCCTCGTCGATAGCGTCGGCAAAGAATGGCTGCAGCTCCGGCGTGAACTCGCGATCTTTAGCGGCTTCCATATTGTCCGGGCAGAGGCGCCACAGCTGGGTTAGGCGGGGATTAGCGAACCGGAACAGCTTGTGCCCGTCACGATCAACCAGGACATTTGGACGGCGCTTCCTGCCAGCTCGCTGCTGCTGCAGCTTGTCAGCTTCGGGCTCGTCAGCTGGCGGGTCGCGTACAATGGACGGACAGCTGTCATTCTTCCATTGAGACCAGAGCTCTTCGCGTTCGAGCACGTGTTCAACTAGTTTAGCAAATTCCTCAGCATCTGGCGGGGTCTCGCGTAGAATAGCGAATGCGCGCTGTTTAGTAGCCGCTACCCAGTCGGCCTGATCCGGTTTCAACTGCTGATCGGCCGATTTAAATTTAACATGAGCCACAAGATACTGCAGCAGCACTAATAGCTGCACTAGCAGGGCCCGTCTAAACCTGTGATCAAGCAGCTGCAAGTCTAACAACCGCTGCGATGTCAAATAATACGGATAGAACTGGTCGGACGAGTCGCGAACCGCTTCAATTTTCATGCCGGCAAATGTGTCTAACAGAGTGTCAACACTGGTGCACAGGTTAGACCAATTAGCTGCCTGATAGCACAGAGCCGGCTGGCGGAAGTACTGCTGCAGAGTCCAGAATTTCATATAGAAAGCGGTGTGACCGCTACCAGCCGGTTCCGACTCGGCGCTCTTAGCGTAATTAACAAAATCGGCATTGAAATGCGACATAAAATTAATGCCAGACTTATCATCCAATGGGAATAGCCTAGAAAAGAACAGTTGGATTCGGCCGCAGAATACCGTGTTGCGACTTTTTGACAGGCGCCTGAGCAGATCATTGCACATGCGCAGTAGCAGACTCTTGCCAGAGGTAAACAGTGCCGGCGAACTCAAATCCGACACTCGATCCTCTAGCAGGCCGAACACTCGCTCGCACTCGCTAATTGGCGTCAGCTCGAATACATCCGATAAGATTAGAAACGGCAGGCTAGCGCTGCACATGTCTTCGGCTTCGCGGCTAGCAACTCGAACGCTGAGATCTACTAGCCTACCAATCGAGCTCATGCGTTTAGCCTCATCTGTGAAGGCCGCTACAGATCTGGCGCAGTCTCTAAACGCTTGATCTAATGCCGATTTCCTATCGTCAGCTGAGCATTGACTCGGCGACTTTGCCGATTTTAAACTATCTTTCAGCTTATCCGGCTCAGTTGGAGGAGTCGATGTCAAGCCAGTTAGCAGCAGCTGGGCCAGCTGGTTAGTGTACTCAAGTACCGACATTTGGGGCTCAATATGATTGCTATTTGTGTATGCGTGATTTTCTTTAACAGCAGCAGCCAATTGATTCGGTCATGAATTCAAGAATAAGATACGAGAAATGTTATTTAGATTACTTTTAGTAGTCAGCATAAAAAATCAATTGTTAACTACAAATTTAACTAAGTTAATTTATCCAGCTCAATTTAGACATCAAAAATGAGTGTCAGAAGGTACGAAAAAGTGTCACTGGCAATTCCAAATGAGTGTCGGAAAAACAGAGGTGTCAGAGACGGCAATAAGTATCAGGCACGGCAAGATAGTGTCGGGGAAGCCCATAGTAGTGTCAGGAAGAAGGCCTGGATGTTAGTAGGCCAAAAAGAATGTCAGAAGCCCAAATATGTGTCAGGGGCACCAAAATGAGTGCCAGAAGTCTACATAAGTATCAAGGGCACTAAAATGACTCCCAGAAAATAAAATTCGAAAAACCAAAAGCCAAATGAATCAGTATCAGAGCCCTAATAAGTCTCAGTAGCCGAAAAATGTCAGTAGCCCAAGAAGTGTCAAGAGCCCAAATAAGTGTCAGTAACATCAAAAGCTGTGTCAGGAGCCCAAATAAGTGTCAGGAGCCCAAATAAGTGTCAGGAGCCCAAATAAGTGTCAGGAGCCCAAATAAGTGTCAGGAGCCCAAATAAGTGTCAGGAGCCCAAATAAGCGTCAGTAACACCAAAGCCTCTTATAGGTTGTTATAGGTTGCGTCAGTAACACCTGACACTTATCTAGCAAGTGTCAGGAGGCCAGATAAGTGTCAGGAGCCCAAATAAGCGTCAGTAACACCAAAGCCAGTGTCAGAAGGCCAGATAAGTGTCAGGAGCCCAAATAAGCGTCAGGAGCCCAAATAAGCGTCAGGAGCCCAAATAAGCGTCAGTAACACCAAAGTCAGTGTCAGGAGCCCAGATAAGTGTCAGGAGCCCAGATAAGTGTCAGGAGCCCAGATAAGTGTCAGGAGCCCAGATTAGTGTCAGGAGCCCAAATAAGTGTCGCGAGTCAGCGCACTAAAACCTATTTTATAGGCCCTACCAACCTATAAAAACTAAATCAATACACTGAACGACTGAAAAGATTCAAATAAGAAGTAAAAGTGTCACAGTTCTTACTTCACAAATCCTCTAATGTTAACTAATAGGCAAAGCTGACATTAAGCCAGTACGGAATTAACTCCATCAAACTTTTGGTCATCCTCATTTATTAGGCATATTGTTTAACTGGCCTCTCCAACTGTTAAACAAGGGAGCAACAGATATTAAAATTGAATCAAGGAGCATAAGTTATTAACCGACCAGGAGAAATGCAATCGTACGCTATTTAGCAACAAATTAATGTCATCAACGCTTCCTCTGCTTATTATTGTTGCTATTCTTCTTCCCACGCGATTTGCCCTTGGCGCCAGCCGAACGTTTGTCCTTTTTCAAACGCGGATCAACTCGCTTAACAATCGAGCCTTTGCCAGCGGCCTGCTTGCGCGACACTGCGCCGCTACGCTTGCTAACAGCGTACACAACTGGCCGCTTCTTGCGCGCCAGCACGCCAGACCGCTTGTACAGCTGACGAACTTGCATGGTCTTCTCGGCGTCAACGACACCCTCCTGCTCAAGTACCGACTCAGCTCGTTTGCGCACCTTTTCTAAGCGTCTGGCCGCTTTCATTTTCTTTCTAGCCTTGGCTTCAACTACTTTCTTTACTGTTCGAACATTGACGCCGCGTAGTCGTTTCGCGTGCGGATCCAGCTCCGATTTTGGCAGACGGATACCGGACGGCCGCATGTGACGCTTCTCGTCGGCTACGAACCAGGCTGGCAGATTGTCGTCGTTGAACATGAACCGATGGAAGCCGCTCTCCACTATCTCTCGGCGTTGACGGCGCGAAGTGGCGATGCGAGTGGCGATGGCCAGCTCCTCAGGCGTGGTGAGCTGCTGCTCACGCTGCTCGCGTTTTCTCTGCTTTTTACTCTTGACTTGCTGCTTCTCCGGCTGTTTGTCGATGTCAGACTCGCTATCCGAAGCGTTGCTGACATCTTTGCCAGAAGCTGCTGGCAACGCTCCATCATCGTCTTCATCATCTGACCAGCGCTTTTCAAACAGATGCCTCTCATTTTGTTCATCACCATTGGCCTTGGACTGCGTCGGGGCTTCCAGTTCGGCGAATGCCGGCTGCGCAAACCAGCTGTCAGCTCGGCGTTTCCGCCTAACAGCCGGATCTTCCAGATCAGTTAAAAGAGGATTCTGCGCATCGCAATCATCATCAGCATCTTCAACGGAATGATCTGACTCGTCATCGTTAGATGACGATGCATTTTCTTCGTCGTCGTCGTCGTCCAAGCTGTCGGGATCGTCGGCATCGTCGCCGACTCGACTGGTGGCGGCTGGTAGTCGCGGCCGTTTTGTGCGCGGTTCAACTAAAGCCGCAGAACCTTCGATATTGGCGCCAGCATCGCGACTGTGATAGCGGAGTCGCGAGTTCTTGCTGCTGGCAGCGGTGGGATCCACAGCCTCGGCTTCGTCGACAACGTCGGGCGCTGGAGCTTCGGTGTCTAGCAGGCGGCGAACCCGAGCTAAGCTGAATAAATCAACATCATCAGACTGCTCAATAGTGTCACCCTGGTGCACCATGCTCAATTGGATTCGCTTAACTAAGCGTTTCTTTGCTTCGCGAGTTTTCTTAGCCTTCTTCTTAGCGCTCAGCTGCTCCTCTCTGGCCACTTTGGACACCAGCTGGTCAACTTTCTGCATCTCTGCGTCCTCGGCCGCCTCAGCGATTGTCACATCGTCTGGCGTGGCAGCTGCTGCTCCAGCGGCGGCGGTTGCAGCAGGCTTGGCAGCAGCCAGCTGCTCCTCGGATCGGCGAAGTCGTTCAAGAAGTCGTCGGCGCCATTGAAGCAAAGCGGCGACTTCCGCTTTGCCAAGAACCTTGATGTCTCTGTGGGAGAGGTAGAGTATCAGTTTCACGGAATGGGAATTTTAGGGATTTTACTTTCACGGAATGGGAATTTTAGGGATTTTACTTTCACAGAATAGGAATTTTAGGGATTTCACTTTCACAGAATGGGAATTTTAGGGATTTCAGTGTCACAGAATGGGAATTTTAGGGATTTCAGTGTCACAGAATGGGAATTTTAGAGATTTCAGTTTTACAGAATGGGAATTTTAGGGATTTCACTTTCACAGAATGGGAATTTTAGGGATTTCAGTGTCACAGAATGGGAATTTTAGAGATTTCAGTTTTACAGAATGGGAATTTTAGGGATTTCACTTTCACAGAATGGGAATTTTAGAGATTTCAGTTTTACAGAATGGGAATTTTAGGGATTTCAGTGTCACAGAATGGGAATTTTAGAGATTTCAGTTTTACAGAGTGGGAATTTTTGGGATTTCACTTTCACAGATAGGGATTTCACTTTCACAGAATGGGATTTTAGGAATTTCAGTTTTACAGAATGGGAATTTTAGGGATTTCACTTTCACAGAATGGGAATTTTAGAGATTTCAGTTTTACAGAATGGGAATTTTAGGGATTTCACTTTCACAGAATGGGAATTTTAGAGATTTCAGTTTTACAGAATGGGAATTTTAGGGATTTCAGTGTCACAGAATGGGAATTTTTGGGATTTCACTTTCACAGATAGGGATTTCACTTTCACGGAATGGGATTTTAGGAATTTCAGTTACACAGAATGGGATTTTAGGAATTTCAGTTACACAGAATGGAATTTTAGGGATTTCACTTTCACAGAATGGGAATTTTAGGGATTTCAGTGTCACAGAATGGGAATTTTAGAGATTTCAGTTTTACAGAATGGGAATTTTAGGGATTTCACTTTCACAGAATGGGAATTTTAGAGATTTCAGTTTTACAGAATGGGAATCTTTGGGATTTCACTTTCACGGAATGGGATTTTAGGAATTTCACTTTCACAGAATGGGAATTTTAGGGATTTCAGTGTCACAGAATGGGAATTTTAGGGATTTCACTTTCACAGAATAGGATTTTAACACATAAACACATAGGGGTTTTAGGATTTCAGCTGCACAGAATGACATATAGAATATTCAGTATTATAGAAAATGACTACTTGAAAATTCATATATCTAAGCAAGAAATCAAAAGTGAAAAAAGCAAAACAGCTCTCACTTGCAGCAGGCAATCAGCTCAGGCGAGGCCATCTGCTCAACCTCGGGCAGATCGAACACAACCCGACCGCACGAAGCCAGCAGCTGCAGCGGCTCTTCGCTGCTCAGAAACCGGGACACTGGCAAGTCGACAAGTTTCCCATCCAGCTCAGTATAGCCTTGCGCTTTCTGCTTCTTAACCGGGCCGAATGTCCGGCTTAACACGGCCGGTTTAGCCGGCACAGCAACGTCACCGAATACCTTGGTAATGTCGCGAAACGCCGGATCTAATTGATCGGGAGCTTTATAACCCTGACAGATCAAGTAGATCTCGGCCGACTCTAACCTGCTAGCCTCCGGCTTGGCAGCTCGGACGCCTTTGAACAATTGTAGCAGAACAAATTTCAGCTTCTCATAATCGGCCGAACGGAACACTTTAGTAACAAAGGTGCCGCCGCGGCGAAGGAAATCAGTGGCTAACAGCAGCGCCTGATGGCACAGGCTGGCCTGAGCAAACTCATCGTAGCCCCAATCAGTGCCGACATTCGGGGCGCCGTCGTGCAAGACGCAGTCGGCTTTGAGATGCTGCAGCTCCTTGCGCAAGAGAGCCCGACACTCGGAGGTGGTAATATCCGCAACCAGAGTCTTAACATTCGGCACCGGCCTAATTGGGACCAGATCGACTCCAATAACCAGGCCAGAGACTGGGGCGCATTCGCGTACAACCTGCAGCCAGCCGCCCGGAGCAGCGCACAAATCAATAACAACTCGGCTCTGCTGTAGGAAAGCGAATTTCCTGTTCAACTGGAGCAGTTTAAATGCGGCTCGAGACCGATAGCCGGACTCCTTGGCCAGGTGGTAGAATTTGTCTCGGCGAGACTTTCCTGTCTTCACTTTCTTTCCCATTGTTAGGGCGACAGGAATTAGCAATAATTGTGCAATGACTTTTTACAAATGTACAAACATTGCTAATCTACTCTGAGCGATATTAATAGCAGTAGAATTTGAATCTATGCGAAAATTTGAGCTCATTAAAAGAAGCTCCCAGATTTTGAAATTCGAAGGTTAAGAAGTTTGGAGCTTATGAGACATTTCGAACTTACTAGGAAGTTTCGAGTTGTGTAAAACTATAATGTGAAATGTCTGAGATCAAGCAGGCATAAATATACTTTAACATTCAATCGATAGGGTCTATATTTCATAACTCAACGTTGTAAGTCCAAGGTCTTGATTTTATGAGCCCTACCTCACCTAATAAATAAATTATTTAAAATAACGTTAAACTTTAAAACAAATTAATAAAACCACACAATCTACTGTCAGTAAACAAAATGCAGAAAAATAGCTGCAAAAAATGACCAAAACAAATTTTATTTCTACATCAAGTCTGGAAGCCGAAACACTTGGAATTGAAAAACGCTGAGCAAAACAAATAGAATAAGAAAAAGTAAGTTTGAAAAGAAGTCAATCGTATAAACGCATCTATTAGAATAAACAAAACTAGCGATGGCTTTTCCGCCGAAATGGCAACAGATCGCGAGACACCGTTGCGGCGGACTGGCGATTTGCAGTCAGCTCAATCTCATTCTCAGCTCGTCCAGGCGATTGAGACGCCATCGCGTCTAAAAAAGGCGGAAATAATTCTACGAAATTATTAGGCCGGCAATCTGGTCGGTCTAGGCGCAATAGCAGCGGGCCGTTGTGATCGCCGGGGCAACTCCAGCTGGCCGCAACAATGGTAGGCGGCGGTAGGGCTCTGCGCCAATCGGATTTGGGAGCGGACACCGGCTTGGATGCATCAGCCTCCAGGGATGGCTCTTTTGCTCCATCATAGCGCAGGTGACCGCTAGGTAGCAGCAAAATCTTTGAAGGTCCCAGCATATTGCCGCCTTCGCAAGCGACAGATGGACTCTTTGGCTGTTTAGTCTGATTGAAATTATTAGCTGGCGATTTTAACAATTGTCTGTCGCGGTAATGAACCACAGTTTCGTGGAATTGCACCTTGCGCGGCGGACGGGGCTCGTTGAAGGCGGCCGCAGCGGCGGCGGCGGTGGTAGCAATATTCGAATGCCGACGCTCATTTGTACTAATCTGTGCACTGGTTCCAGCTCTCATATTGTGCCTGCTTAGCTTAGCTTCCGGTTGATAAGCCCCGTGTTCATGCCTAAGCTGACTTGCGTCTGGAACTTTGAACTCGTTTGCGGCTGCTTTAAAACGCGATCTGGCTTCAGTGCTTGCTGACTGTCTTTGTAGCCTTCTATGGCCGTTGTCAGGCGAGGCCCCATGTGGTCTGCCGACATAAGCATCAGCTGACAATCTTTGTAGCTTTCTAGGGTCATGAGCATCAGCTGACAGTCTTTGTAGCCTTCTAGGGTCATGAGCATCAGCTGAAAGTCTTTGTAGCCTTCTAGGGTCATGAGCATCAGCTGACAGTCTTTGTAGCTTTCTATGGTCATGAGCGTCAGCTGACAGTCTTTGTAGCTTTCTATGGTCATGAGCGTCAGCTGACAGTCTTTGTAGCTTTCTAGGGTCATGAGCATCAGCTGACAGTCTTTGTAGCCTTCTAGGGTCATGAGCGTCAGCTGACAGTCTTTGTAGCTTTGTATGGTCATTGCTAGGCGAAGCCCCATGTGGCCTGTTAGCATGAGTATCAGCTGACAGTCTTTGTAGCCTTCTATGATCATTGTCAGACGAGGCCTTATGTGGCCTGCCAACATGAGCGTCAGTAGACAGTCTTTGTAGCCGTGGGTGCTGCAATTCATAAGCATTGCATCAGATTGCCTGCTCGTCAACAGGTAGCGACCGACTTCTATGCCTAGCTTCAAAGCTAGCAGACACTTCATGCAACCTAGAAGACTCCATGCCAGTAAATTCGCTACTGTACGATCTGTCAGAGTTGACAGAAGCTGACGGTAAATCGTGCGACTCTCTAACAGAATCGTGCGTCCTTGACGACGCGGCGCCAATTAATGTTGCGCGAGAACAACTATCTCGAGATTCTCTATCTGCCGCCTCGTGTCTAGGCCGTTTACTACTGGATAGAGGACCCCAGACAGTTTTAGCGTAAGCGGTATAGGAACTCTGAGCCTCGCTAGATGAAGGAATCGATGGCGACGATGGAGAGTTTTGGCGATGAGGCAAGCTGTGATGGATAGGCTGGGGGTCCGCAGCGCTCCGGGATCGGTGCAACACCGGAGATTGAATGTAGAGATCTGGAATAGTTGGCCGGTTCGGGTCAGCATTGCGCCTGTCAGGCTGACTTGGTTCGCCTCTTAATCGACCGAGAATATTCGAGCAGTTGTTCATGGCATCGTCTGTCGCTGCAAATAATTCGTGACATTTCATAAAGGCTTTAAGGCCAATCATAAACGAGTACTTAGAAAAGATGCTATATGTACTTTTATAGTCCGAACAAGTACACGAATCGATTCGAGTTTTTTTGCTTAAAGTTTCTTCAAGTATCGAATAGTACGCCAAACTTTAGCTGTGCTTTGTTGTGATTCTAGGGTGGTTTATCAGTTTATGGGCGATTTGTATGGGTGGTTAATGGTCGATTGTATGGGTGGTTTATGGTCGATTTTATGGATGGTTTATGGTCGATTGTATGGGTGGTTTATGGTCGATTGTATGGGTGGTTTATGGTCGATTTTATGGGTGGTTTATGGTCGATTGTATGGGTGGTTTATGGTCGATTGTATGGGTGGTTTATGGTCGATTGTATGGGTGGTTTATGGTCGATTGTATGGGTGGTTTATGGTCGATTTTATGGGTGGTTTATGGGTGACTGTATGGGTGATTTATGGATAATTGTATGGGTGGTTTATGGGTGAGTGTATGGGTGGTTTCATCTTTAATTGGTTTTGGACTATCTCACTGACATTTTGTGCAAATTTTAGGACATCCCTTATACAGTTTCAAAATAAAAAATTGACTTAAATTTAATCAACTTGTCAAACAAAACAAGTGAAATACTTGCTTGGTTAGACTTTACTTTTAGAGATAAATATTTACTTAGCAATAATAATTTACCCTACAAATTATATCTCATAAAAAGTACCATGTATGCTATGGCACTCATATATAAAAAATAGGTTAAAAACTTAATAAAAATTACCATTTGGGTCTACAAAGCATAATAAAGTAATATATATAATCATAAAAAGTTAAATTCTAATCTGATAGACTCAACAATATACTCTAGGCTCAATTTTATTTTAAAGCAGAAGCCAGATTATTAAGTCTATAATAATTCTATTACTCTGCAATACCATTTTATTTTTCATAAAATTTGAAATAATGACATAAGTCTTTAAATATATTATAGGCTAAATTATTTCTTGATGTCTTATATAAGTCAGAGCACTCAACTAAAAGTAATTCTAATTCTAATAGCCAAGGAAAACATTGACTAATTTTTAAGAATGTTATATAAAGCAAATTTGAACTAAAAAAATAATGATATAGAACAATAATATTTTTATGCTATTATTATGATCAATGTAAATTTGAAGAAAATTGGTTGAGCTATTCTGTCTATAATCTAATATATGTATACTTACCTAGAAACAATTCATTTTATCTAGCTACCCAAAAGACTAATAACTAGGTAGAGCTGAAGTAATTAAAATTAAAAATTTATGTTTTCTAAATGCTATTGATAATACTTTTGAGAAAGAGCTTCTAAGCCTAGAATATAATATATAACTTACTCGTATCTTTTAAAAAAATGATTGATTTGCATTAAAAGTAAAAAAATTTGTTTATCACAATCTACTAAATAATAATATAGTAGGTCATATAATCAATATATTCTATGCCTCTTAACTCATTCTTTACTAATCATCCATAGCATTTGGTACAAAAAGTCTAATATATATAAGGGGTCTCTAATATACTTGACATAATAATCATTGAGCATATTGAGGTCTATAGCAACTTTCTTGTTAAATTATTTATAAAACATTAATATTTGTTAATTTTATTTGAATTTTCCTAATTTTTAGTTCAAATTTATTAGGGCATAGAAATAGTATATAGATTCATCCTTTGAAAATACATTCTAGGATATGCTATGCTACTTTTTTGAATAGACACTTATAGTTATTATTTATATTTTATAACTTTCATAATACTATATATAATATACTATAAGCGAGCTACAAGCAGGGAGAATAAGTCTGAGACACTACGGTATAACTAAGCTACTCAAATACTCCTATTAATCTATTATATATATATATATAAATTACACCTATCTACCTGGTCTGAGACTGATACGCTAATATTCATAAATCTAAAGTCATGGCAGTGCTCAGTCTTACCCTCCGGTCACAGGTGTCTGCAGAAGCGGTCGTCGTGATTTGCAAACTATTAAGCAATCCAAAAGTTAATACAAGGCGTGTAAAAGAGAGTGAAAAAAGAGTGGAAAAAGGGTAAAGTTTTTAGCATTTAACCCCTCGCTTATTTATAGTAAATTTCCCCGATGAAGTCCCTGTGAAACTGTCTGCGTTATCATTTCCCACGTCTTCCAGCCACCGCGCAATTCCGGCCGATTCTCACGGTTCCCCATTCTCGTGTGATTTCTGAAATGTCTCTGTTAAAAATGTAATTGAACCCCGCCCCACAAAAAGCATACAACCCCTCTAAAGTGGAAGCAGACTTTTAGGGCGGCCTGCACTCGCCCTTTGCAATGCCGTCATCAAGCACTTGTGGCTTTTTGTAAGAGTGTAGCTGTCCACAACTGCTACACTCCACCACGCTCTGATAACAATGCAATTCCCTAATTATTGCCTAATTTAGTCCCTAATACTACTTCCTAAAATAGTCCCTAAATAGTCCCTAAGGCCTACATGCATATGAAATTGAATCCTTATATATACTAAAACTATATCAGGAGCACGAGAATTTCTTGCAGGAATTTTTCCCATCGAGCTTTCCCCGCACAAGTTTTTCCCACACAAGATTTTCCCGCAGCAAGTTTTCCCACAATGAAAATTTGTCACAGGAGCTTTCCCTGCTCGAGATTTTCCTGTAGCAAGTTTTTCCCACAACAAAAATTTGCCGCAGGAGCTTTCCCCGCACAAGATTTTCCCACAGGGAGTTTTTACTGCAGCAAGAGTTTCCCGCAGGAAATTTCCCTATTGAGATTTTCCTGCCAAGCTTTTATTGCCGAGATTTTCCTGCACAAATTTTCCCTGCACAAATTTTCCCAGCAGACTTTCTCTAGCAGAAAGATTTTCCTGCAAGAAATTTCTTGTGATTACCTATTTACCTTCCTACCTTCCTACCTGTCTGTCTATCTGCCTGCCTGCCTGTGTCGAATTTATCAAAGAAAATTGCATCTCTGCAAATGGCTTTCCTTTTTTAAAGTTCTTTCTTAATTCAGTGCCTGTCTGTCTCTGTGGCTGTTTGTCTCTTTATGGAACATTGCATACGACAAAACTATAAAGTTCTAAATGTGTAAAAACCCATCAGTACATTCAGAGCATGATTTAAGATATAAAAAAGACAACTCAGATAGACTTCAAAATTATAAGAAACCCAAATCTAATGCATGGCATTATGCAACTCATAATGTATCAGCTGAATTTTTTCTATCCCTTTTGATAACTTTGTTTAAAGAAGAATGTTCTTTAACAATTGGGGAAATATATTAGTAAGGAGTCTAATTGGGATTCTATTTTGGATTGGATAGACGAAATGCTGTTTTATGCCTGGTTTTCCTGCTGATTAAGTGTTTCCTCCAAAAGTTCTACTTTTCTGTAAAAAGTCTAAGCGCACTGAGGGTACATTCTCCTACAGTTTCAATACATGTTTACTTGCACAAAGTGCACGAAAAAAGAACTGAAGAAAAATAAATGTTTCTGATATGCCCCGAGTAGACAGCGCTTGTTAAAACTGATTGCTAGTTATTGTTTTTACTGAGTTTAGTAAACATTGAATTACCACTCTAGTGTGCTGCACTAGTATATAGATCAGCATACACAGTTGGAGCAAGAGGAAAATCATGAAATCGATTCTGCTGCTCTGAATCCTATAGTTTTCTTAGCTGTGCAAACTGCAAATTAACTGCAAACGAGTTGAATTGAAATGGCAGAAGCTCGCACTCCAGTCCAGTTCTCAGTTACAATGCGCAGCAAGCGTAAAGCAGCATGCCAATGGTACTACTATACCATAGAAAAATTAAGCCAAGCTGATGCCTCAATAAGTTTATGGCAGTGCAAGGAACGCCGTTCTGGATTCTGCTCAGCCAGAGTTCATATACAAGGTGAAAATGTCATAAACCAGCATAACCATGGTGCAGTTGGCTCACGTTTCAGCGTCCTGGAGGCCGTCCGAGGCATGAAGACCAATGCAAGGCAGACCCAAGACCCAACTGCAAGGATAATTATGGAGTACGCTAGCAGTCTACCTGAGGCAGCAGGTGTGGCCTTTCCTAGCCAGAACTTGCTGAAGAGAATGGTTCAGAATGTGCGCTATGTGCACCAAGGACTACCTGTACAGCTGATCAATCTGAACGATTTAGTGATTCCTGATGAATTTTGAGTACACAATGGGTCAAGATTTCTACTGGACAACTTCAGCCATGGAAACAAGCAAATTTTGATTTTTGGCAGTGACGAGAACTTGCTGGCGCTGCAGGCAGCTGCTCAATTTTATTCAGATGGCACTTTTGATGCTTCTCCACCATTATTTGCACAACTGGTCAGCATCCATGTTGAGCTTCATAGATTTGTGCGTCCATTAATTTATGCACTGCTATCAGCAAAGACTCAAGCAGTCTGCAATTGCTTATACAAGCAGCTCACAGTTTTGGCGCCAAATTTACAGCCCCAGCGCTGGATGTGCGACTTTGTACATGTCTGTACACATTTTCTGTGCAAAGTGTGTACAAACATGCTATCACCAATGGACTCAAGCACCAAGTTGAAGCTGAGGATGGCATGCTCTCAGTGTGGCTTTGCTGCTTCTCTGCTTTGGCATTTATTCCAGTTGATTCCGTCGAGGCTGCTTTTGATGAGCTGATCATGCTGCCAGACTTTCCTGAAGCGCTGGCCTCAACTGTGGATTATTTTGAAGACCAGTGGGTTGGCCGCCAGCTACCGCATGGAGCCAGGAGGCAGCCGAGATATCCTATCTTGTTTTGGAACATGCGTGAGCAAATGCTCCACTAAACCAACAACTCCATGGAAGCCTGGGATTGGAGGCTATAAACGGTGCTTGGCTGCAGCTATCCACAAACATTCAAATTCATCAGCAGTCTCAAGAAGGAATTTGATCACCAGACATGGCTTATGCAATGGGCGGCTGCTGGTGAGGCTCCAAAGAAATGAAAAAAAAACTCAGAAAGCAACACACGGGTGCAGCGCATTGCTGAACGATGGAACGCTGATGGTTTGCCACCTGACTTTCCTCTCAAGTTCTTCTTGCATGCCATTGCATATAACTTAAAAAAATAATGCTGACAACAGGGATGCTGGCAAGCACCACTCTATTTGATTAAATATTCAGTAGTTTTGAATTAAAAAACTGCAAAGCTTTTGCACCCACAGAAACATAAGAATACAGTGTAGCAAAATCTTAATATTTTTTAATAGCATTTGAGTAATCAATAAGGTGCTCTGCTTTATTTTCTCTTATTGTATACCTTACTCAAGCCGAGACAGCCGACTCCACCGCCGAGACAGCCGACTCCACCGCCGAGACAGCCGACTCCACCGCCAAGACAGCCGACTCCACCGCCAAGACAGCCGGCTCCACCAAGGCAAGCAGCACCAGATGAGGCTCCGCTGCGATGCCCCACCAGACCACAACTGCCAGGCGACAGCAACAAGAGGCCGAGAACATCATCACCTGTTGCGAGTCAACGGCTGCAAGTCAACGATGGACCAACACCACAGAAGAGAGCCGCGATTCTACAGGCCGCCGCAGCTGCCCCGGTGCAAGTCTACGTCAGCCCGGGCAGTCAACGGCTGGCCATCGCTGCCCCTGCGCCTCGTGCCGCAGCCGCCGCCATTTCAAAGCGAAGGACAGTGCAACTATGGCAGCCAGCAGGCATGCCTCCGGCTTGACGACGATCAGCGGCTGCACCCGCTGCCGCCGCTGCCGTTGCAGCCGCTGCGCCCAGACCAGCCGCTGCTGCTGCCGTAGCCACTGCGCCTTGACCTGCTGCCAATGCCGCTGCATCCTGGCTGGATAACAATGCCGCTGCGGCCAGGGCCTATTTGCAACTATCGAGAGGTTGCTCAACGTCTGCTGGAAGCCGGTGAAGCCATCAAGAGAGTCCGGCACGGCCTTCTTCAGTATCTGCAGCGCATCGGGCATCTGCACTTTGATCAGGCCCTGCCCCAGCGATCGCAGGCCTGGGCCGCCGTTCAAGCTCTCCGCAAACTCTACACACAGTCCAAGAGTGTGGCCATGCTGCAGTACATCACTAAGGAGCTGCGGCGCATCATGCAAGCCAACTCTCAAGTGGTGCAACATCGACTCCTGAACATCGAGCTGCGCTAGCTATTCAGACTAATCGGTTGGCCATATTTTCGTGACTTGCCTGATCCATGTCATTTTTAAACCTTAATGAACTTTAGTGCCGTTTTTCCTGCAAGCTTTTATATGTTGTCATTTATTCGCTATTATTTTTCGAGGTTTTACTTTTACCAAAATTTGTTTGCTTATTATTGAATAATGCTTTGTTCTGTTATAATAGTTTTACATATATCATTTAGTAGTGCTTTAAAAATTTTGCATTGTACTGTTATTGCACTTTGCACTCCACACCTTTGTTGTATTTTGAAATTTGTTCACTCAGAGCACTAGTAATAATTTTTGTTTAAAACTACGGAATAATTTAGTATAAATAGACGCGATCTGGGCCAAAGAGAGAGCAACTTGCCTTTGTGCAATTCCTATGAAAGGAGTAAGCATAGAAAGAAAGGAGTGTTACGAATAAATATAAGAGGAGCCCTTTTCCGAGTTATTCATTTGCAGACATAAGAGCGAGATAGACTGAGGCATATACAGTACATACTATTAAGAAGCAGCAGTATTGAGTAGTAAGAGAATACAAAGTAGTTCCGAAGTAATAAGTGTAAGAATAACCGGAGGCTATGACCCTCTGATCTTGGTAACGCCCAAGGACTTGCAAAGTACATGAAAAACATATACCAGTATAGCCAATAGACCACTCAGGCCAGAATAATAATAAACGCTACCAGAACAATAGTAAATGCTACTGGAATAACAAGAGAATGATAACAATTGTAAGGGCTAAATCTAAATATACTAAATCTCTAAGGTTTGTTTGTTTGTTTGTATGTTTGTCCATAACGCTCTAGAGACTGCAATTCTTAATATTCTAAGAACAATATACTCACATAAATACTCAGACTAAAATACTCAGACTAAATACTCAGACTAAATACTAAGATATATACTCAGATCAATGCTAAGAAACATTTCTTGAATTATTCTAAGATTGATAAATTCATAATTTATTAATAGGATAATCCTGGTGGCAGCTACCAACTTAAAAGATTAGTGTAGGAAGTTTAGCCTTTTGACAACTTGGTGGCAGCTAGTAACTAGTAAGGCTAAACAAAATAATAATTAAGAGCCTTGGGACAGCTTTTGGTAATAACAGTGGGATATTATTAAGAAGGAAGAATCACCCCTGTTACAACTTTTGGTGGCAGCAATGGGATTCTGTGTACAGGAAACACCACTAGCACACAAAGGTTAAGGACATTTAAAATGATTTAAGCATAAGTTTTAACATTCTAATAGTTATACTTATACAGCAATAATATTTTAATTTGAATATTAAATATTTAGATATACTGAACTGAATGGTAATCTATTTAGTATTCCACAATCTACACTGAGCAGCCTAGCTTAGAAAAATGTTAGGCCTACTTCTTGTTAAAAAGATTGCCTAATTTAACTTTCAAGGATGCATGCAAAACTTTTTGCACTGATGCAAAAATCAGACTATACCACTCTACAGTGTACGCTAGGGAGTTATATCAATACCTGGTGCGCAGGGTCCCGCCCCTCCTGGTCAATGCTGCAAACTGCTGACAGTGCTGTTATAGACAGGCCTGTGTGGTCGTGTAATCGTTACGCCTGTGTAATCGTTAGAAGTACTGATTATTTCCTTTTTTGCTAGAAAAAGGAGTCAATGAGTGCCGGTCGTGCCGGTATTTTAAATCGTTACTTCCTAGGCCCTGTGATACACAGCTATACCTGACTAGCTTACTAGCTACTACGACTCATAAATGAGTTAGTTATATGATACATTATACGTGGTACTATATTATTTATACGTCGACGAGATTTAAGAACAATAAATTTAATTAACGTCAACATGCAAAGTTGAACAAAGTGTTTTGTCATAATGAATTTTTAAGCTGACAAAATAATTACTTATACATTTATATTTAAGTTAGTTGTGCGTGACTTTTTTGATAAATTTTTAAATCAAAATTCTACCCTTACGAATCACCGGTATATGTAGCTGTCGTCGTACATGTTGCCATGCAATTCATGTGACTCGTGTGCCACATGCGTCTTGTTATTGACGGATCCTTATGGATTTTTTGACCTTGTACTTGTTAGGAATAAGCTTAGTACAGGTTGCAAGCATAAAAATTTCTGGATCTGCGCATTGCGTGTCCCATCACAATTGATCCCTTTTCTTTTACAAGCTTTAACAAGATATTGTACAACATAAGTAAAAATACTGTTTTGCATTAATAGATAACCTGACCGACTAGCCAGTTAACTTTGAAAAATAAGGACGACTGAACTGAACTAACATCATTCCGAAAATTCTGGTTTCTTAATATAGAAAAATCGAAGGGATGATGAAGCATGGCCGGCTTGCGAAAAATAAACACTATGGAGATATCTAGGAAATTTTTAGAGTGGTAACACATCATAGTTTTTTATTGGAAGTAAGTAGAGAATATTCATCGATCTTTTAGTACTGTATATCTGGTCTGTTTATTGATCTCTGACATACATGTACATGTAATTAAATTAGCTACTCTCTCGATCAAGATGGCACCCGCGCGGCGAATGGGTTGCGCCTTCCCAAAGATGTGAACCCTTCCAATCAAAATTCTGACTACGCGCCTGATCGGCCTAGATTGTTTTTCGGCCAGAATAACCTTTCCTAGTCCTCTCAAAAGGTCCCCACATGCCCGCGGCCCAATTCTCCAAGGGCTACTGAATGTGTACTTCTTAACGCGGTTTTGCTTCAGGCTCAACACAAGTTTACAATTTGAAAGAAGATCAAAGTTTGCTTTAAAACCTACTGTAACTTTCTTATCCAGTTTTCCTGAAATTAGTGGTTAAAAGAAAGTCTAAATATATACACAGTCCTGCACGTTGAAATCTAGTCGAGAAGATCTGGTTTTGCCCCCCCCCCACCTCGATCAAGTCACATGAGAGGCGTGAGGGTATACAGCTAAAATTTGGTTTTTACTGTGCACAGCTTGGCTCTCTCTCCCAATAAACTGAAACTTCAAGCCAATTATTCATTCCTACCCATGCAGCAGTGTGCAACAATCTATGAGCTAGGATATATTGCACGAACACACCCCCTGCACTGCAGCGCACACTGCATGCGCTTGTGTAGTTGCATGAGCGCAACTATAAGAGTTAACATTTTTGTACAGCCTACAAAAGCTGTACAGCTCCGGTGTACACGCGGTCGAGTCGGCAGAGCTAGGACAGGCACTACAGAAATTCTTTCGCAGTAGCATTTGATAAGGCCGCGGACTGTCGACTGCAGCTATTTTATAAATGGTCAATCTCATACAGTATGTTATGCCAACGTTAGTTTTCTTGCCTAATCGCAGCGATAAAAGCTTACATTATTTCGTTTTTTCACGACAACAATCGGCATTTGCTTTCGCATTTATTTGGTAAGTGCTTTCTTGAAATTGGCTTGGTGTGCACGCGGGTATGGATAATTTAGCCAAAAACCCAATCGTACGATTGTAATTTATGAAAAATATGAACACGAGCGTATTAACAAGTCACTTTGGACCACGAGGCGCCCCTTCATCAAGATTTATGGCGAGAGTTTCTATTTGATATAGAAAACTCGACTTAATTCAAATTTATTTGTAGACCTGTTGGATCTGTTAGATCTATCCGTTGGATCTGTCTGTTGGATCTTTCTGTTGGATCTATCTGTTGGATCTATCCGTTGGATCTGTCTGTTGGATCTATCTGTTGGATCTATCTGTTGGATCTATCCGTTGGATCTTTCTGTTGGATCTATCTGTTGGATCTATCCGTTGGATCTATCTGTTGGATCTATCTGTTGGATCTATCCGTTGGATCTGTCTGTTGGATCTATCTGTTGGATCTATCTGTTGGATCTATCCGTTGGATCTTTCTGTTGGATCTATCTGTTGGATCTATCCGTTGGATCTGTCTGTTGGATCTATCTGTTGGATCTATCCGTTGGATCTGTCTGTTGGATCTATCTGTTGGATCTATCCGTTGGATCTATCCGTTGGATCTGTCTGTTGGATCTATCTGTTGGATCTATCCGTTGGATCTATCTGTTGGATCTATCCGTTGGATCTTTCTGTTGGATCTATCTGTTGGATCTATCCGTTGGATCTATCTGTTGGATCTATCTGTTGGATCTATCCGTTGGATCTTTCTGTTGGATCTATCTGTTGGATCTATCTGTTGGATCTATCTGTTGGATCTATCTGTTGGATCTTTCTGTTGGATCTATCTGTTGGATCTATCTGTTGGATCTATCCGTTGGATCTATCTGTTGGATCTATCTGTTGGATCTATCCGTTGGATCTTTCTGTTGGATCTTTCTGTTGGATCTATCTGTTGGATCTATCCGTTGGATCTTTCTGTTGGATCTATCTGTTGGATCTATCCGTTGGATCTTTCTGTTGGATCTATCTGTTGGATCTATCTGTTGGATCTATCTGTTGGATCTATCTGTTGGATCTATCCGTTGGATCTATCCGTTGGATCTTTCTGTTGGATCTATCTGTTGGATCTATCCGTTGGATCTTTCTGTTGGATCTGTCTGTTGGATCTATCTGTTGGATCTGTCTGTTGGATCTGTCTGTTGGATCTATCCGTTGGATCTATCTGTTGGATTCATCGGTAGATCCATCTGGTAAATCCATCTGTCGTCTATCTGTTAGATATCTGTTAGATCTATCTGTTAGATATATGTTAGGTCTATCTGTTAGATATACGTTGGGTCTATCTGTTAGATATATGTTAGGTCTATCTGTTAGATATATGTTAGGTCTATCTGTTAGATATATGTTAGGTCTATCTGTTAGATATATATGCTAGATTTGTCTGCTAGATCGATCTGTTAGATCTGTTAGATACATCTGTTAGATCCATCTTTTTGAACAATGAATTGGAGTGAGTGGCTGTAGGCTGATTCTTTAAAATCTAAGTCTTACGAGCGTAAAACATTTCAATCTCAGCCACATTAATCACCCTTAAGTTTACATTCGGTAAATTAAATGAAATTCGAATTCGCGCTAATGGGGACATTGTACTTACCTTTAAAATTAAAACAAGAAAATTATGGATAATTAAGCCGAGGTCCTGTGCTTGTAAGATGTTTCAGTGTATTTAACCAGCATTTAATTTAATTTGCCAAGCTAACGTCGCATGTTTGTGTACTTACTAGAAAGACAATAACTATACCATTTTCTTGTTATTTACTGACCATGTAAGGAAATTCAACGTTACATTCTTAGGAAATACAAAATTCTTAGTGGAATTTTACTCTACTGATAGCCAAGCAAAGAGCTCGTGACTTTTCTTTTTATAGATAACCTGCAACCAACCCGGCCTGTCTACCTCTATCTAACCATTGACAGATTGCAGCGCTTGATTGGGTCCAGCCAAAATCTGCAACACCAAACGAAGACGGACGTACGAATCGCGCTCGGTAGTACAAGCTACTTGAAATCGAAAGATGCTGCGCGCAATCTGCAGCCGTCGGCTGCCACCAGCAGCTCGGCGATGGTCCGCGGTGACCTCTCAGGCTCGCTTCGTCGGCAGCAGGCCGGCTGAGCCAAGCCTGTCAGTTATTGACTCGGCTCAGGTGGTGGTCTGCGGAGCCGGCGTCACAGGCTGTTCTATCGCCTACCACCTGACCGAGCTGGGCTGCAAGAGTGTGCTCCTGCTTGAGCAGGGCGCCAGCGTTGGCTGCGGCACCACTTGGCATTCGGTCGGCCTGATCTCCCAGCTGCGCCAGTTCGAAGCTCTTACCCAGCTGGCCAAACAGACGGTGCAAACCTGCAAACAGCTGGACGACAAGGGCTTCCCGTCCGGCTTTGTGAACTACGGCAGCCTGTCGTTGGCCGAGAGCTCGGCAACGATGCACTCGCTCGAGCGGCTCAAGGCGATGGGCGACGCGCACAAAATTGAGAGCCACCTGCTGGGTCCAAGCGAGATCCAGCGACTCGTGCCTTCGTCGCTGATGCTCACGGACGATCTTATCGGTGCTCTGTACACGCCAAGCGACGGCGCCCTGAGCAGCCCGATGGACCTGACCAACGCCTACCTGTCTGCGGCCAAGGCCAAAGGAGCCGAAATTCGACTGGGCACCCACGTCCGTCGCGTTCACCTCAACATGGACGGCCGCGTCGCCTCGGTTGAGACGCCGAAGGGCCTCATCGAGTGCGAGGCGTTCGTCAATGCGGCCGGCCAGTGGGCTCGGCAGCTGGGCAGGCGCTGCACCGAGCGAGTTCGAATTCCACTGGGCAGCTGCGAGCACTTCGCCATGTTCACCCAGCCGGCTGAGGACGATTCCATCACTAAGGCCTTCCCAGTGGTGCGGAACAACGAACGCCTATTCTACGTTCGCGAATGGCAAGGCGGCCTGTGCGTTGGTGGATTCGAGCCGACAGGCAAAGTTGTGTTTCCAACTGGCGTACCGCCGAACTTCGAGAACCAACTGCTACCAGAGGACAACAAACAGTTCGAGCCAATTGTCCGCGGCGCCAACCATCGATTTCCGATGCTATCGAAGCTCGGGGTCCGATCCAGCATCAACGGACCCGAGACGTTCACGCCGGATGCTCAACCAATCTTCGGCGAGGTGCCCGACATACCTGGCTATTTTGTGGCGGCCGGGCTCAACTCGGTCGGCATCAGCCTGTCCGGCGGTCTGGGCGCCTCCATGGCTGAGCTGGTGATGAACGGAAAGACTCAAGTCGACACAACTTCAATCGACGTTCGCCGGTTCGTGCCGCAGCACACGGACCATCCGGCTTTCATCGTCAACCGACTGCCCGAGTCGTACAACGCGCTGATCAACCCTGGGCCGAAGAACCAGTTCAACACAGGCCGCCAGCTGATTGTCTCCGCGCTGCACGAGGCGCAAAGGGAGCACGGGGCTGTGCTGGAGCAGACGCAGAACGGCTACGAGCACCCGGTGTTTTACGACCATCCGCAGTCCCAAAACCAGATGCAGGCCAGCTGGCGCTCGTACGGCCGGCCGTTCTGGATCGACTTCGCCTCGGCTGAGTACCGCAAGATCCAGCGGATGAAGACCATCTACGACAACAGCTCGGCTACGCAGATCCGCATCACGGCACACACGCCAGACGATCTGGAGGCTTTCCTGTCGTCCGTGTTCAACCGTACACGCTTCGAGTCCGGCTTGTCGCGCCTGCCATCCGGAGACTTCGTCACCATGTCGTCCAGGGACGGCCAGTCCCTTGAACTCTTCGGCCGTCTTGTCAAACAGACGGAACGCTCGGCAATCTTTCTTTCGTCCGGAGTCGCTCAGACGCGCGCCGTCTCCCTCTTGAACGAGAAGGCGGCAGACGAAACTGTGGCCATCACGGACATCAGCATCAACTACTGCCTGTTGCACCTGCCCCGGGCCGTTCACTACGGCGAATTCCCGCGACTACCCTCGGATCCGTTCACCTTCGCTGACGAGACGGACGTATTCGTCCTGGCCCAGGCCGGCAACGCTCCGTCAGTGTTTCGCTATCTGAACCACGCCCAGGGCTTCGTCCCGATCGGCTACTACGCTATGCGGATGTTCCGGCTGAGCGAACGCCGTCCGGAGTTTGCCGAGGATTTCCATTGCCGCCTGAGCCCCCGCCAGCTGGCCAACTTGGGCAAGTTCGCCCTGCCCAGCCTCAATCCGGCCAGCGACTACTGGATCTGGGGCGGCGAGCCGCTCTTCCGCAACGGCGAAGCGGTCGGCACGGTTCTGTGCAGCTCCTACGATCCGAGTCGCGACAAGATCATCGGCTACTTCGCTCCGCCAGAAGGCGCAGCCCTGGATGGCATCGCGGTGCGCGCCGGCAGTCAGGAGCACCCGCTGCAACTGCTCTGATGCTCTCGACTGCAGCGTGTCCCCCATCTTGTCATAGAAACTGTTACAAGCTGCTAACCAGACAGAGTCCTGCATGTATGCAGGGTTCCAACACTGGCTGCGACACAGTCTATTTATAAAACTCATGCAAATACAAATAACTACTGATTGAACGCTCGGATCGCATAGAAATCTGCGTTATTTTCCATTCCGCGTATTCGATGCGAAATCCGTTAAACAATGTCAGGAGTTCTTTTTTCGTAGCTAAATACATTTTACAAAGGTCATTTTGGAAGACACCCACCAAAACGAAGATGAGGTAGCGACGAGAGAAAGCCGTAGGGAGGGGGAGGTGGTTTGCTCAGTGAAACTCAACTCGGGGCCTCATCGATATACTCCAAAACGGTTTGGAGATGGGAGAATTCTCCCCAATTTTTCAATTATTTAAAGGATCATGCGGCAGGCTTCATAATTAGCTCGATCGCACCGTGTTTGCCTTGGCTATTGACGTCCTCGGGGGGGAAAGGGGTCGGCAGAGAAAGGGATAAGCATGCAGATTCTGGGAAGCCATGGGGGACTGCGCTGGCTCTCTAGCAGTAACTGGCCAACTTCAAGAGCCTCTTCAAGAGCTCCGCCCCGCGGCTAGGTCGCAGCCGCACATCATTTGACGACTCTCCGGACGCCGCGGAAGTTTGGGTGCGGCGCCAGCTGCTGCTCTGAGTGGCACCTTCCTCGCTTGAAGCTGGGAACTGGCTATCCTTCGCAGCGCGACCTCTCGCCTCTTCCCATTCTGCAGAGCTTCTGCTGATTAGCGAGAGAGAGAGAGAGCGGAGACGGGACTGGTTATGAAGGATGGGAAAATGGGAAAATCGGAGAGCAGGGAGAGAGTCGATCCATTCCAGGGGGGAAGGTGCCACAGCTGCGGGAGGCGCGCAGTCAGTCAGTCAGATCATGTCTTTCTGCAAACTTTGAGTGACGCGCCTTCAGTGAAACTGAGATCGGAGGTGCCGTCGGAGATGGAGGAAGGAAGGCGAGTAGGAAGGATCGGGGGCTGGATGCTGCAAGGAAGACACGGCGATGAGGATTACCGGGGGTATTGAGACCGGGAAGACTGTCAACAAGCGGGGAGAGGCTTGCAATGCAGGGTTGCAGAGTAAAATTCAATAGTAAAAGTCAAATAGGCAATTGACACGCCAAGTCTTGACAGGCTGAGTGAAACAAAAGAATATTAAAGATGTTGAGAAATAACTTTAGAGAACTGGATTGACTTGTTGACGCATGCGCTCAGTTGAGAACAATAATGAGCTCTACTAGGAGAAGATAAAGAGACAGATGTATAGAGAGTCGGTTCTTAGATCTACATAGTTGATATAAGAAGCAGAGTAAAGCAGAATGACAAGTGCTCGGATGAAGGACCTGGGGGGCAGCGCATTGGCAATGAGCTGCTGGGCTCAATGAGATGGCACACGAAATGAGATATGCGTCGGAGAGTGGGAGAGAGATCGAGAGAGGGGACTCGGGGAGGGGAAGAAAGCCGCTTGGTGCTCACAACTTTGCTAAGCGGTGGGAGCGGCACCCCACAGACTGATGGCTCTGGGGGTATACTGGGTGTTTGCCCAGAACTGGAACATGACCAGAGCATCAACAGCTGAAACACGGCCCTCCATCAATCACTCTCTCTCTCTCTCTTGTCCAGATCAGCCGCTTTATGCACAAAGTTTGCTATCAGCCCCGGAGAGCTCGTGGCGCCCTCCTCCTCCAGGAAATGAGGACACTCGAGCACCGCTTCAAGCTCATCTCCTTTGCAATTTCCTGGACCAGTGGCCACTTCCCTCCGCGCGCTGACTTTGATCTCCGCAGCCAGTCAGGGCTAGCGCAAACAGCGGCCGCGGTGGCGGCGGCTGTGGATCCGATGTTGCCGCTCGCCTCTTTGGCCAGATGTCGTTGGGGTCAACCGCATGCATCACTCCTATAAGCCTCAGATTCATTTCATCTACCAGCAAGCAGTGAGCTCCGATTGCTGCAGTGCATGAGCTGATTGCTCACAACAATTTTTTTCAATAGCATTCATTAGGTTGCGCGTGAAATCTTGCAATCATCAAAGGAAAATAATCGGCATCTGATGATGCTGAGAACAGACCCCGGAAGTCTAAATTCCCCCCTAATGACGGTATATTGTGACTGGCTTGGGGTTGGTGGCGGGGTGGGTCGCAGTGTGAAAGATAGATAGATTTTACACCTATGGAAAGTGGCAGGCGGCGCGCTTGCTGGCCAAAAGAAAGCGCCAAGCAATTTTGATACGCGAGACGGGAACTGGTGTTAGGGCAATAATATAAGGTTCCGCTTCTAACAGACAGGATGCGGGTGCTGAGAGCGAGGTTTTGCATGACAATGGCCCTGCCATGAGCAGCTCTGGCGGCGGCGCTAGGTGTGAGTGTGTGTTAGCGAGCGTGTGTGTGTGTGAGCCGCAGGAACGACGGGAAGATGCTGCCATGTTGGCGGAAGATGGCGCATGACTGTGCCTGCTGATGGGGCAGGGTGAAGAGAGGCAGCTGTGGGGGGGGGGCTGGCATTCCAGACTAAGCGCGGGCAGAGTCAACGCAACTCAAAGCGGAGCTCAGGCCAGCCAATGGGAGCTCATCCGTGCTCTCCACCTCATCTCCCTCATCTCCCCTCATCCTCAATCAACTTTCTCTTGATCCTCTTCCATTCGCATCTGGAAAGGAGGAAGGGGAGTTGTCCAGCCGGGGCGAGTCGGGATAAACTGGACGGGAGATTTCGGATCTCCGACTCTCCATTTCACTGATGCGACACCGACGAGCGCTCTCTGCCTGAGACCTGAACTGACAATATCTGGCGATGGACCCGGCTACTCAGGTAGGAGCTGCATTGCTTGCCCACTCCGATACAGCTGATACAGCTGCGGAATGAAAAAACCCGTTACTAACGTCACCGTGAAACTTGACACCGTAACTAACTGCTCACCTCGCTAGCACTGGGGAAGATGAGATCGGATTACTCAAGAACCCCCCCTACAACCTTTGCAAAAGTCAGATCTTCCATATGCACGGATCCTCAGCAGATGGCTGCTCCTCGCTCAGCCAGAACGGGCCATCGGGCTTGAAAAATTTCTTTTCCAAGAGTTTCAAGTTTTTTCTCTCGAATTCAAACTTCTCCCTTTAACAAGTTGAGCTGCAGTTATAATCCTTTGCCTGCTGTAATTTAAAACCCATAGCTTCCAGCATTGGTTATAAAACTGACAGCTCGCAGACAGGAGAAACCTTCACCACCGCACCCCCCCCCCCGACCTTGAATGCTGCGATAGCCGGCAGCAGAAAACACATTAAACCAAACTCAATGATTGAAACATCCGCTGCTCAATCGCAGGCCGCTGCCGAAGCTGCTGCAGGACTTCAGCAGCAGCCGGTCAGGAAGCTGAGCAATCATTCTATTGAACGCCTCATCATGCGCAGTCCGTCAGCCGCTGGGCTGCAACGTCCTTCGGCTCCGAACGCGGCCTTCGCAGCCGCCGCAGCCGCCGCAGCCGCAGCCTCCTGGGACCCGTGGCGCTTCGCTCTTGGCGCAGCGATGCGGCGTCTGCTGGCCGCTCCGCTTCCGCCGCCTCCACGGCCGCCACTTCCGCCACCGCCGCCGCCGCCGCCGCCTACGCAGCCGCTTCAGCCGCCCCTTCTGGCTGGCAAACCGACTGGCGAACTGGAGCATCAGCAGCGAATTCGACCGGCAGTCAGCGAATTCGGCCGACTCCTCTGCTGCGGAGGCTTCAACGCAGCTCACCCGCCGTCACAGCCGCCGCCACCGCCCCAGTCGTCAGGCGGTCGCTTGGCTCCCAGCCGAGATCCCAGCCTGCTGCAGCAGCGTCTCCGCCTCGCCCAGCTGCGCGACCGTAGCAGCGGCGGTGGCGGTCATCAGCATCGCCGGATTCATCATCATCATCATCAGGCTCTACAGAACCAGCTGCTGCACCGTCAGCAGCAGCAAAAACAGCAGCAGCAGCAGCAGCACCTGCCACCGCCGCCGCCGCCGCCGCCGCCCCCACATGTCCCTGGCGTCCGCTCATCGCCAGCGTCCAAGTATTCTTGTCGGTGGTGCGGCAAGAGTTTCCCCAGATCGGCCAACCTGACCCGGCACCTCCGGGTGCACACTGGTGAGCAGCCCTACCAGTGCAGCCTGTGCGCCAGGGCCTTCAGCATCAGCAGCAACCTGCAGCGCCATCTGCGCAACATTCACCGAGGCGAAAAGCCGCACCAGTGCCCGACCTGCTTGCAAGGCTTCAGCCAGCGAGCCAACTTGGACAGGCACATGCGGCTGCACCAGGTGCACAGGCAGCGCTGACTGAATTCAATTACTAAATGCGAAATTTCTGCTATTGTAATCGCAATAATAGTGCTAACGGCTATATTAAAATATGATTAAATTAGTAATCGCACATTATTAAAATACAAATAGTATAATTGATGATATGCTGGAAATTTTTTAACAAGTCTAAGTGAGTATTATGGTTACTCTTAACTGTGCAACAGTTGCATTGGAATGCTCAGCAATTGGCCTTCCTTGCTCTCAGCTCCAAGGTCCAATTCCAACTCTATCTTAGGTCCTTTGAGCTGTCTAACTCCTCATTAGGGCCTTCCTTTGAGTTGTCTAACTCCTCATTAGGGCCTTCCTTTGAGTTGTCTAACTCCTCATTAGGGCCTTCCTTTGAGCTGTCTAACTCCTCATTAGGGCCTTCCTTTGAGCTGTCGAACTCCTCATTAGGGCCTTCCTTTGAGCTGTCGAACTCCTCATTAGGGCCTTCCTTTGAGCTGTCTAACTCCTCATTAGGGCCTTCCTTTGAGCTGTCTATAACTCCTTTATTTAGGTCTTTTGGGCTGTCTATAACTCCTCATTTAGGTCCTTTGAGCTGTCTATAACTCCTCATTTAGGTACTTTGGGCTGTCTATAACTCCTCATTTAGGTATTTTGGGCTGTCTATAACTCCTTTATTTAGGTCCTTTGGGCTGTCGAACTCCTCATTTAGATCCTTTGGCTGTCTATAACTCCTTTATTTAGGTCTTTTGGGCTGTCTATAACTCCTCATTTAAGTCCTTTGGCTGTCTATAACTCCTCATTTAGGTCCTTTGGCTGTCTATAACTCCTTTATTTAGGTCTTTTGGGCTGTCTATAACTCCTCATTAGGTCCTTTGGGCTGTCTATAACTCCTCATTTAGGTCCTTTGGGCTGTCTATAACTCCTTTATTTAGGTCTTTTGGGCTGTCTATAACTCCTCATTAGGTCCTTTGGGCTGTCTATAACTCCTCATTAGGTCCTTTGGGCTGTCTATAACTCCTTTATTTAGGTCTTTTGGGCTGTCTATAACTCCTCATTTAGGTATTTTGGGCTGTCTATAACTCCTCATTTAGGTATTTTGGGCTGTCTATAACTCCTTTATTTAGGTCCTTTGGGCTGTCGAACTCCTCATTTAGATCCTTTGGCTGTCTATAACTCCTTTATTTAGGTCTTTTGGGCTGTCTATAACTCCTCATTTAAGTCCTTTGGCTGTCTATAACTCCTCATTTAGGTCCTTTGGCTGTCTATAACTCCTTTATTTAGGTCTTTTGGGCTGTCTATAACTCCTCATTAGGTCCTTTGGGCTGTCTATAACTCCTCATTTAGGTCCTTTGGGCTGTCTATAACTCCTTTATTTAGGTCTTTTGGGCTGTCTATAACTCCTCATTAGGTCCTTTGGGCTGTCTATAACTCCTCATTAGGTCCTTTGGGCTGTCTATAACTCCTTTATTTAGGTCTTTTGGGCTGTCTATAACTCCTCATTAGGTCCTTTGGGCTGTCTATAACTCCTCATTTAGGTCCTTTGGGCTGTCTATAACTCCTTTATTTAGGTCTTTTGGGCTGTCTATAACTCCTCATTAGGTCCTTTGGGCTGTCTATAACTCCTCATTAGGTCCTTTGGGCTGTCTATAACTCCTTTATTTAGGTCTTTTGGGCTGTCTATAACTCCTCATTTAGGTATTTTGGGCTGTCTATAACTCCTCATTTAGGTATTTTGGGCTGTCTATAACTCCCCATTTAGGTCTTTTGGGCTGTCTATAACTCCTCATTTAGGTATTTTGGGCTGTCTATAACTCCCCATTTAGATCCTTTGGCTGTCTATAACTCCTTTATTTAGGTCTTTTGGGCTGTCTATAACTCCCCATTTAGGTCTTTTGGGCTGTCTATAACTCCTCATTTAGGTCTTTTGGGCTGTCTATAACTCCCCATTTAGGTCTTTTGGGCTGTCTATAACTCCTCATTTAGGTCTTTTGGGCTGTCTATAACTCCCCATTTAGATCCTTTGGCTGTCTATAACTCCTCATTTAAGTCCTTTGGGCTGTCTATAACTCCTCATTTAGATCCTTTGGGCTGTCTACAACTCCTTTATTTAGGTCTTTAGGGCTGTCGGTCCCCATTTAGGTCCTATAGGCTGTCTAACTTCTTATTTAGGTCCTCTGGGCTGTCTAACTTTCCATTTAGGTCCTTTGTGCCACCTCCTAGTTTCTGATCTCGATGCTACAGCCAAATAGTTTCCAACAAACTCCCACAAGAGAGTCCAGTCTTCCATTGGATGCCAAACTGAATTCAGTCAAATAAATTAGTCATTCGAGGCGGCCGCCCAGATGCCTAACTCTGATTACTTTGGCGGTAGACAAGCACAATGCTAATGCCGCGACCGTGTCCTCAGCTTTTTGTCCTGTCTAGATGGACCTCCTGATGAATCAATGCCGATAGCCTCATAGACAGATTATCCAAAAATATTAATAATTCAATAGCCATAGAAGAGATGCAACTTCTTAATCAGATCAATGACCGAAGACAAAGTCAGAAGAAAGCTTGTCTAACTTTTCTAATTGTGCTACTTCAAGTAGCCTCGCAGAAGTATGGAATTTCTATTTAATGTGTAAGGTCTGATTAGGTGTGGGATTGGGGCATGTGAGGGATTGGGTCAGGTGTGGGATTGGGTCAGGTGAGGGATTGGGTCAGGTGAGGGATTGGGTCAGATGTGGGATTGGGTCAGGTGTGGGATTGGGTCAGGTGTGGGATTGGGTCAGGTGTGGGATTGGGTCAGGTGTGGGATTGGGTCAGGTGTGGGATTGGGTCAGGTGTGGGATTGGGTCAGGTGTGGGATTGGGTCAGGTGTGGGATTGGGGCATGTGTGGGATTGGGTCAGGTGTGGGATTGGGTCAGGTGTGGGATTGGGTCAGGTGTGGGATTGGGTCAGGTGTGGGATTGGGTCAGGTGTGGGATTGGGTCAGGTGTGGGATTGGGTCAGGTGTGGGATTGGGTCAGGTGTGGGATTGGGTCAGGTGTGGGATTGGGTCAGGTGTGGGATTGGGTCAGGTGTGGGATTGGGTCAGGTGTGGGATTGGGTCAGGGTAGAAGTTAGTAAAAATCAAAAGTATGTTTGAAACAATGCACAAGCTGCACATCTTCAACTCGATAATTTTAGGTCTTTATCCAAAAAACGCTGAATACCAGCAAGCAGCGTTTGCACCGGTGATAAAATGATTTATTTACAACAAAAAATGGTTTGTGATGAGAAGGACACTTTAATCGGCTAGGATCTCCAAGCGACCAAGCAATATCTGTCGGGGTCAGTTCAATTTTTGATTACGCAATTCACCTGAGCTGAATAAGTCCATACACTTGTGCCAGAAAATACCGGTGTAAAAGAGTCTTTGTAACTGCCCGCCCACTTGCTCCCTAGTAGTCCATGGCTCAGTCTAAGTTTGGGTCTTAGTTCCTCTTCCTGCTCCTCTTAAGGTTCCATGGCTGAGTCTTGATTCGGGTCTTTGTTCCCCTTAACTGCTCCTCTTAAGGGTCCGTGGCTCAGAAGGTTCGGGTCTTTGTTCCCCCTAACTGCTCCTCTTAAGGTTCCATGGCTGAGTCTTGATTCGAGTCTTTGTTCCCCCTAACTGCTCCTCTTAAGGGTCCATGGCTCAGAAGGTTCAGGTCTTTGTTCCCCTTCCCTCTCGCTAACCGGTGGTCGATGGCAACAATTCATAATGATCGAACAGCCGAATAGCAAATGGTGCAGGTTCAGAATTGAACAGTTAAGTCTTTATCCGGAGTTCTTGCCGGCGGCATCGTCCCTGCACTGGCGGCAGGACAGCAGCGCGGTGAGGTGCCGCAGCCTGGCGTCCTTGGCCTCCAGCTCGGACTGCAGCTGCTTCAGCTGGGCCTCCCGCTCCAGCAGGCGGCGTTCCAGCGGTTCTGTCTCGGCACGAACCGCCGCCAGGAGGGCGTCCTGCAGCTGCTCAACCACCGAGGCCACGCGCCTCTCGACAGCCGACTGCTGCCGACAGACCAAAGATTTCGCAGCGGTCACCGAAGCAGCGGTTGCCGTGAGGCCGAGCAGCATGTCGGTTGAGCTGCACGAGACAGCCGCAGTGGTCACTGCCGTCGTAGCCTCTGCGGCCGTCGTCAACGAGTCCTTGACGTCGATTGGCCGGAGACAAACTGCCGACGACTGAGACGATGCCGTCGACGAGCTAGTTGATGCCGCGGAGGAAGCGACATTTGCGGACAGAGGCGGCAACAGCTCCGGAGTTGTCGGCGGGGTGGCCAGCTGCGGCGGCGACAGGTACCAGTAGACTGACACCGGCGGGGGATGCAGCAGTCGGCGGCGAGTGTCGATAGGAGCTGTCGCCGGCTCCTGAGCCCAGCCGGCGGTGTCGCTGGGCAGCCGGTGGGTTCGACCTCTGCATTGCAGGATTGACAGCTTTGAGTTTCTTGACGAATCGCTTTGGCCATGGACAGCTAATTTTGTCTTTCAGTGACTCTCTGGCCTTCCCAATGACTCTCTGGCCTTCCCAGTGACTCTCTGGGCTTCCCAGTGACTCTCTGGGCTTCCCAGTGACTCTCTGGGCTTCCCAGTGATTATCTGGTCTTCCCAGTGACTCTCTGGCCTTCCAGTGACTCTCTGGCCTTCCCAGTGACTCTCTGGCCTTCCCAGTGACTCTCTGGCCTTCCCAGTGACTCTCTGGCCTTCCCAGTGACTCTCTGGCCTTCCCAGTGACTCTCTGGCCTTCCCAGTGACTCTCTGGCCTTCCCAGTGACTCTCTGGGCTTCCCAGTGATTATCTGGTCTTCCCAGTGACTCTCTGGCCTTCCCAGTGATTATCTGGTCTTCCCAGTGACTCTCTGGCCTTCCCAGTGACTCTCTGGCCTTCCCAGTGACTCTCTTGCCTTCCCAGTGACTCTCTGGCCTTCCCAGTGACTCTCTGGCCTTCCCAGTGACTCTCTGGCCTTCCCAGTGACTCTCTTGCATCTGCAATGACCCACTGGCTTTTTCAGTGACTCTACATGTATGGCCTTCCCAGTGATTATCTGGTCTTCCCAGTGACTCTCTGGCTTTTTCAGTGACTCAATGGTCTCCCTAGCGGTGACTCTCTGGCCCCTCTCGTGACTCCCCCATTTTATTGGCTTCGTCTCTCACCCCACCGGACTCCTTCGACTGCCGGTGTGCAGGCAACGGTCGACGTGAACGCAGGCGCCAATGGCCGACGCCACTCGCAGCGCAGCGGCTGAACTGCGCAACAGCCGGAGTGGCCGGGTCGGCCGGCGCGTCCGACTTCGCCGATGCCACCAGCGGCTTATAACAGTTAGTTCTCTGTCGCTTGGCAAGGTCGGTCAGCGAACCGGCCCGGGTTTTTCGCGGAATCCTTCGACCCGTTTCTGCGCACAGCACGTGCAGGTCGCACACGGAGCGGCAGCGCAGCCCCAGCCATCCGGTATTCCTGGAACGACGGCACCGGGGAATCGCGAAATCCGGCGAACGGAATTCGAGTTCGGGTCGACCCCGACGCCGGTCTCCATGGTGGAGTGGCGCCGGCGTATCGCTAATGGAAGCTGGCGGCAGTGTCTCGCATTTGAATTTGCATAGAGAATTATAGCAGCAAATACATGTAGTAGAGCATCTACAAGTTGTTTATTATGTAAGTCTAGCGCGCTAGCGCACAGGCTTTTATGCATACACGTCCAGCGTACATGCGCATACTGTTCCAGTAATTTTCCAGTAATACATATAGAACTAAAACTCGTTTTGAATCTTTTCTTTGAAGATTTGACCTGCGACTTGTGAACCAGGCCCGCCCACCCCGGCAGGCCCCTCCCACTAAC
>NIVC01000719.1:52019-89519 GCA_002269645.1 Macrostomum lignano
AGGACCTAATGAGGAGTTATAGACAGCCAAAGGACCTAATGAGGAGTTATAGACAGCCCAAAAGACCTAAATAAAGGAGTTATAGACAGCCCAAAGGACCTAAATGAGGAGTTATAGACAGCCCAAAGGACCTAATGAGGAGTTATAGACAGCCCAAAAGACCTAAATAAAGGAGTTATAGACAGCCCAAAGGACCTAATGAGGAGTTATAGACAGCCCAAAGGACCTAATGAGGAGTTATAGACAGCCCAAAAGACCTAAATAAAGGAGTTATAGACAGCCCAAAGGACCTAAATGAGGAGTTATAGACAGCCCAAAGGACCTAATGAGGAGTTATAGACAGCCCAAAAGACCTAAATAAAGGAGTTATAGACAGCCAAAGGACCTAAATGAGGAGTTATAGACAGCCAAAGGACTTAAATGAGGAGTTATAGACAGCCCAAAAGACCTAAATAAAGGAGTTATAGACAGCCAAAGGATCTAAATGAGGAGTTCGACAGCCCAAAGGACCTAAATAAAGGAGTTATAGACAGCCCAAAATACCTAAATGAGGAGTTATAGACAGCCCAAAATACCTAAATGAGGAGTTATAGACAGCCCAAAAGACCTAAATAAAGGAGTTATAGACAGCCCAAAGGACCTAATGAGGAGTTATAGACAGCCCAAAGGACCTAATGAGGAGTTATAGACAGCCCAAAAGACCTAAATAAAGGAGTTATAGACAGCCCAAAGGACCTAAATGAGGAGTTATAGACAGCCCAAAGGACCTAATGAGGAGTTATAGACAGCCCAAAAGACCTAAATAAAGGAGTTATAGACAGCCAAAGGACCTAAATGAGGAGTTATAGACAGCCAAAGGACTTAAATGAGGAGTTATAGACAGCCCAAAAGACCTAAATAAAGGAGTTATAGACAGCCAAAGGATCTAAATGAGGAGTTCGACAGCCCAAAGGACCTAAATAAAGGAGTTATAGACAGCCCAAAATACCTAAATGAGGAGTTATAGACAGCCCAAAGTACCTAAATGAGGAGTTATAGACAGCTCAAAGGACCTAAATGAGGAGTTATAGACAGCCCAAAAGACCTAAATAAAGGAGTTATAGACAGCTCAAAGGAAGGCCCTAATGAGGAGTTAGACAGCTCAAAGGAAGGCCCTAATGAGGAGTTCGACAGCTCAAAGGAAGGCCCTAATGAGGAGTTCGACAGCTCAAAGGAAGGCCCTAATGAGGAGTTAGACAGCTCAAAGGAAGGCCCTAATGAGGAGTTAGACAACTCAAAGGAAGGCCCTAATGAGGAGTTAGACAACTCAAAGGAAGGCCCTAATGAGGAGTTAGACAGCTCAAAGGACCTAAGATAGAGTTGGAATTGGACCTTGGAGCTGAGAGCAAGGAAGGCCAATTGCTGAGCATTCCAATGCAACTGTTGCACAGTTAAGAGTAACCATAATACTCACTTAGACTTGTTAAAAAATTTCCAGCATATCATCAATTATACTATTTGTATTTTAATAATGTGCGATTACTAATTTAATCATATTTTAATATAGCCGTTAGCACTATTATTGCGATTACAATAGCAGAAATTTCGCATTTAGTAATTGAATTCAGTCAGCGCTGCCTGTGCACCTGGTGCAGCCGCATGTGCCTGTCCAAGTTGGCTCGCTGGCTGAAGCCTTGCAAGCAGGTCGGGCACTGGTGCGGCTTTTCGCCTCGGTGAATGTTGCGCAGATGGCGCTGCAGGTTGCTGCTGATGCTGAAGGCCCTGGCGCACAGGCTGCACTGGTAGGGCTGCTCACCAGTGTGCACCCGGAGGTGCCGGGTCAGGTTGGCCGATCTGGGGAAACTCTTGCCGCACCACCGACAAGAATACTTGGACGCTGGCGATGAGCGGACGCCAGGGACATGTGGGGGCGGCGGCGGCGGCGGCGGCGTGGCAGGTGCTGCTGCTGCTGCTGCTGTTTTTGCTGCTGCTGACGGTGCAGCAGCTGGTTCTGTAGAGCCTGATGATGATGATGATGAATCCGGCGATGCTGATGACCGCCACCGCCGCTGCTACGGTCGCGCAGCTGGGCGAGGCGGAGACGCTGCTGCAGCAGGCTGGGATCTCGGCTGGGAGCCAAGCGACCGCCTGACGACTGGGGCGGTGGCGGCGGCTGTGACGGCGGGTGAGCTGCGTTGAAGCCTCCGCAGCAGAGGAGTCGGCCGAATTCGCTGACTGCCGGTCGAATTCGCTGCTGATGCTCCAGTTCGCCAGTCGGTTTGCCAGCCAGAAGGGGCGGCTGAAGCGGCTGCGTAGGCGGCGGCGGCGGCGGCGGGCGTGGCGAAGTGGCGCCGTGGAGGCGGCGGAAGCGGAGCGGCCAGCAGACGCCGCATCGCTGCGCCAAGAGCGAAGCGCCACGGGTCCCAGGAGGCTGCGGCTGCGGCGGCTGCGGCGGCTGCGAAGGCCGCGTTCGGAGCCGAAGGACGTTGCAGCCCAGCGGCTGACGGACTGCGCATGATGAGGCGTTCAATAGAATGATTGCTCAGCTTCCTGACCGGCTGCTGCTGAAGTCCTGCAGCAGCTTCGGCAGCGGCCTGCGATTGAGCAGCGGATGTTTCAATCATTGAGTTTGGTTTAATGTGTTTTCTGCTGCCGGCTATCGCAGCATTCAAGGTCGGGGGGGGGGTGCGGTGGTGAAGGTTTCTCCTGTCTGCGAGCTGTCAGTTTTATAACCAATGCTGGAAGCTATGGGTTTTAAATTACAGCAGGCAAAGGATTATAACTGCAGCTCAACTTGTTAAAGGGAGAAGTTTGAATTCGAGAGAAAAAACTTGAAACTCTTGGAAAAGAAATTTTTCAAGCCCGATGGCCCGTTCTGGCTGAGCGAGGAGCAGCCATCTGCTGAGGATCCGTGCATATGGAAGATCTGACTTTTGCAAAGGTTGTAGGGGGGGTTCTTGAGTAATCCGATCTCATCTTCCCCAGTGCTAGCGAGGTGAGCAGTTAGTTACGGTGTCAAGTTTCACGGTGACGTTAGTAACGGGTTTTTTCATTCCGCAGCTGTATCAGCTGTATCGGAGTGGGCAAGCAATGCAGCTCCTACCTGAGTAGCCGGGTCCATCGCCAGATATTGTCAGTTCAGGTCTCAGGCAGAGAGCGCTCGTCGGTGTCGCATCAGTGAAATGGAGAGTCGGAGATCCGAAATCTCCCGTCCAGTTTATCCCGACTCGCCCCGGCTGGACAACTCCCCTTCCTCCTTTCCAGATGCGAATGGAAGAGGATCAAGAGAAAGTTGATTGAGGATGAGGGGAGATGAGGGAGATGAGGTGGAGAGCACGGATGAGCTCCCATTGGCTGGCCTGAGCTCCGCTTTGAGTTGCGTTGACTCTGCCCGCGCTTAGTCTGGAATGCCAGCCCCCCCCCCCCCCCACAGCTGCCTCTCTTCACCCTGCCCCATCAGCAGGCACAGTCATGCGCCATCTTCCGCCAACATGGCAGCATCTTCCCGTCGTTCCTGCGGCTCACACACACACACGCTCGCTAACACACACTCACACCTAGCGCCGCCGCCAGAGCTGCTCATGGCAGGGCCATTGTCATGCAAAACCTCGCTCTCAGCACCCGCATCCTGTCTGTTAGAAGCGGAACCTTATATTATTGCCCTAACACCAGTTCCCGTCTCGCGTATCAAAATTGCTTGGGCTTTCTTTTGGCCAGCAAGCGCGCCGCCTGCCACTTTCCATAGGTGTAAAATCTATCTATCTTTCACACTGCGACCCACCCCGCCACCAACCCCAAGCCAGTCACAATATACCGTCATTAGGGGGGAATTTAGACTTCCGGGGTCTGTTCTCAGCATCATCAGATGCCGATTATTTTCCTTTGATGATTGCAAGATTTCACGCGCAACCTAATGAATGCTATTGAAAAAAATTGTTGTGAGCAATCAGCTCATGCACTGCAGCAATCGGAGCTCACTGCTTGCTGGTAGATGAAATGAATCTGAGGCTTATAGGAGTGATGCATGCGGTTGACCCCAACGACATCTGGCCAAAGAGGCGAGCGGCAACATCGGATCCACAGCCGCCGCCACCGCGGCCGCTGTTTGCGCTAGCCCTGACTGGCTGCGGAGATCAAAGTCAGCGCGCGGAGGGAAGTGGCCACTGGTCCAGGAAATTGCAAAGGAGATGAGCTTGAAGCGGTGCTCGAGTGTCCTCATTTCCTGGAGGAGGAGGGCGCCACGAGCTCTCCGGGGCTGATAGCAAACTTTGTGCATAAAGCGGCTGATCTGGACAAGAGAGAGAGAGAGAGTGATTGATGGAGGGCCGTGTTTCAGCTGTTGATGCTCTGGTCATGTTCCAGTTCTGGGCAAACACCCAGTATACCCCCAGAGCCATCAGTCTGTGGGGTGCCGCTCCCACCGCTTAGCAAAGTTGTGAGCACCAAGCGGCTTTCTTCCCCTCCCCGAGTCCCCTCTCTCGATCTCTCTCCCACTCTCCGACGCATATCTCATTTCGTGTGCCATCTCATTGAGCCCAGCAGCTCATTGCCAATGCGCTGCCCCCCAGGTCCTTCATCCGAGCACTTGTCATTCTGCTTTACTCTGCTTCTTATATCAACTATGTAGATCTAAGAACCGACTCTCTATACATCTGTCTCTTTATCTTCTCCTAGTAGAGCTCATTATTGTTCTCAACTGAGCGCATGCGTCAACAAGTCAATCCAGTTCTCTAAAGTTATTTCTCAACATCTTTAATATTCTTTTGTTTCACTCAGCCTGTCAAGACTTGGCGTGTCAATTGCCTATTTGACTTTTACTATTGAATTTTACTCTGCAACCCTGCATTGCAAGCCTCTCCCCGCTTGTTGACAGTCTTCCCGGTCTCAATACCCCCGGTAATCCTCATCGCCGTGTCTTCCTTGCAGCATCCAGCCCCCGATCCTTCCTACTCGCCTTCCTTCCTCCATCTCCGACGGCACCTCCGATCTCAGTTTCACTGAAGGCGCGTCACTCAAAGTTTGCAGAAAGACATGATCTGACTGACTGACTGCGCGCCTCCCGCAGCTGTGGCACCTTCCCCCCTGGAATGGATCGACTCTCTCCCTGCTCTCCGATTTTCCCATTTTCCCATCCTTCATAACCAGTCCCGTCTCCGCTCTCTCTCTCTCTCGCTAATCAGCAGAAGCTCTGCAGAATGGGAAGAGGCGAGAGGTCGCGCTGCGAAGGATAGCCAGTTCCCAGCTTCAAGCGAGGAAGGTGCCACTCAGAGCAGCAGCTGGCGCCGCACCCAAACTTCCGCGGCGTCCGGAGAGTCGTCAAATGATGTGCGGCTGCGACCTAGCCGCGGGGCGGAGCTCTTGAAGAGGCTCTTGAAGTTGGCCAGTTACTGCTAGAGAGCCAGCGCAGTCCCCCATGGCTTCCCAGAATCTGCATGCTTATCCCTTTCTCTGCCGACCCCTTTCCCCCCCGAGGACGTCAATAGCCAAGGCAAACACGGTGCGATCGAGCTAATTATGAAGCCTGCCGCATGATCCTTTAAATAATTGAAAAATTGGGGAGAATTCTCCCATCTCCAAACCGTTTTGGAGTATATCGATGAGGCCCCGAGTTGAGTTTCACTGAGCAAACCACCTCCCCCTCCCTACGGCTTTCTCTCGTCGCTACCTCATCTTCGTTTTGGTGGGTGTCTTCCAAAATGACCTTTGTAAAATGTATTTAGCTACGAAAAAAGAACTCCTGACATTGTTTAACGGATTTCGCATCGAATACGCGGAATGGAAAATAACGCAGATTTCTATGCGATCCGAGCGTTCAATCAGTAGTTATTTGTATTTGCATGAGTTTTATAAATAGACTGTGTCGCAGCCAGTGTTGGAACCCTGCATACATGCAGGACTCTGTCTGGTTAGCAGCTTGTAACAGTTTCTATGACAAGATGGGGGACACGCTGCAGTCGAGAGCATCAGAGCAGTTGCAGCGGGTGCTCCTGACTGCCGGCGCGCACCGCGATGCCATCCAGGGCTGCGCCTTCTGGCGGAGCGAAGTAGCCGATGATCTTGTCGCGACTCGGATCGTAGGAGCTGCACAGAACCGTGCCGACCGCTTCGCCGTTGCGGAAGAGCGGCTCGCCGCCCCAGATCCAGTAGTCGCTGGCCGGATTGAGGCTGGGCAGGGCGAACTTGCCCAAGTTGGCCAGCTGGCGGGGCTCAGGCGGCAATGGAAATCCTCGGCAAACTCCGGACGGCGTTCGCTCAGCCGGAACATCCGCATAGCGTAGTAGCCGATCGGGACGAAGCCCTGGGCGTGGTTCAGATAGCGAAACACTGACGGAGCGTTGCCGGCCTGGGCCAGGACGAATACGTCCGTCTCGTCAGCGAAGGTGAACGGATCCGAGGGTAGTCGCGGGAATTCGCCGTAGTGAACGGCCCGGGGCAGGTGCAACAGGCAGTAGTTGATGCTGATGTCCGTGATGGCCACAGTTTCGTCTGCCGCCTTCTCGTTCAAGAGGGAGACGGCGCGCGTCTGAGCGACTCCGGACGAAAGAAAGATTGCCGAGCGTTCCGTCTGTTTGACAAGACGGCCGAAGAGTTCAAGGGACTGGCCGTCCCTGGACGACATGGTGACGAAGTCTCCGGATGGCAGGCGCGACAAGCCGGACTCGAAGCGTGTACGGTTGAACACGGACGACAGGAAAGCCTCCAGATCGTCTGGCGTGTGTGCCGTGATGCGGATCTGCGTAGCCGAGCTGTTGTCGTAGATGGTCTTCATCCGCTGGATCTTGCGGTACTCAGCCGAGGCGAAGTCGATCCAGAACGGCCGGCCGTACGAGCGCCAGCTGGCCTGCATCTGGTTTTGGGACTGCGGATGGTCGTAAAACACCGGGTGCTCGTAGCCGTTCTGCGTCTGCTCCAGCACAGCCCCGTGCTCCTTTGCGCCTCGTGCAGCGCGGAGACAATCAGCTGGCGGCCTGTGTTGAACTGGTTCTTCGGCCCAGGGTTGATCAGCGCGTTGTACGACTCGGGCAGTCGGTTGACGATGAAAGCCGGATGGTCCGTGTGCTGCGGCACGAACCGGCGAACGTCGATTGAAGTTGTGTCGACTTGAGTCTTTCCGTTCATCACCAGCTCAGCCATGGAGGCGCCCAGACCGCCGGACAGGCTGATGCCGACCGAGTTGAGCCCGGCCGCCACAAAATAGCCAGGTATGTCGGGCACCTCGCCGAAGATTGGTTGAGCATCCGGCGTGAACGTCTCGGGTCCGTTGATGCTGGATCGGACCCCGAGCTTCGATAGCATCGGAAATCGATGGTTGGCGCCGCGGACAATTGGCTCGAACTGTTTGTTGTCCTCTGGTAGCAGTTGGTTCTCGAAGTTCGGCGGTACGCCAGTTGGAAACACAACTTTGCCTGTCGGCTCGAATCCACCAACGCACAGGCCGCCTTGCCATTCGCGAACGTAGAATAGGCGTTCGTTGTTCCGCACCACTGGGAAGGCCTTAGTGATGGAATCGTCCTCAGCCGGCTGGGTGAACATGGCGAAGTGCTCGCAGCTGCCCAGTGGAATTCGAACTCGCTCGGTGCAGCGCCTGCCCAGCTGCCGAGCCCACTGGCCGGCCGCATTGACGAACGCCTCGCACTCGATGAGGCCCTTCGGCGTCTCAACCGAGGCGACGCGGCCGTCCATGTTGAGGTGAACGCGACGGACGTGGGTGCCCAGTCGAATTTCGGCTCCTTTGGCCTTGGCCGCAGACAGGTAGGCGTTGGTCAGGTCCATCGGGCTGCTCAGGGCGCCGTCGCTTGGCGTGTACAGAGCACCGATAAGATCGTCCGTGAGCATCAGCGACGAAGGCACGAGTCGCTGGATCTCGCTTGGACCCAGCAGGTGGCTCTCAATTTTGTGCGCGTCGCCCATCGCCTTGAGCCGCTCGAGCGAGTGCATCGTTGCCGAGCTCTCGGCCAACGACAGGCTGCCGTAGTTCACAAAGCCGGACGGGAAGCCCTTGTCGTCCAGCTGTTTGCAGGTTTGCACCGTCTGTTTGGCCAGCTGGGTAAGAGCTTCGAACTGGCGCAGCTGGGAGATCAGGCCGACCGAATGCCAAGTGGTGCCGCAGCCAACGCTGGCGCCCTGCTCAAGCAGGAGCACACTCTTGCAGCCCAGCTCGGTCAGGTGGTAGGCGATAGAACAGCCTGTGACGCCGGCTCCGCAGACCACCACCTGAGCCGAGTCAATAACTGACAGGCTTGGCTCAGCCGGCCTGCTGCCGACGAAGCGAGCCTGAGAGGTCACCGCGGACCATCGCCGAGCTGCTGGTGGCAGCCGACGGCTGCAGATTGCGCGCAGCATCTTTCGATTTCAAGTAGCTTGTACTACCGAGCGCGATTCGTACGTCCGTCTTCGTTTGGTGTTGCAGATTTTGGCTGGACCCAATCAAGCGCTGCAATCTGTCAATGGTTAGATAGAGGTAGACAGGCCGGGTTGGTTGCAGGTTATCTATAAAAAGAAAAGTCACGAGCTCTTTGCTTGGCTATCAGTAGAGTAAAATTCCACTAAGAATTTTGTATTTCCTAAGAATGTAACGTTGAATTTCCTTACATGGTCAGTAAATAACAAGAAAATGGTATAGTTATTGTCTTTCTAGTAAGTACACAAACATGCGACGTTAGCTTGGCAAATTAAATTAAATGCTGGTTAAATACACTGAAACATCTTACAAGCACAGGACCTCGGCTTAATTATCCATAATTTTCTTGTTTTAATTTTAAAGGTAAGTACAATGTCCCCATTAGCGCGAATTCGAATTTCATTTAATTTACCGAATGTAAACTTAAGGGTGATTAATGTGGCTGAGATTGAAATGTTTTACGCTCGTAAGACTTAGATTTTAAAGAATCAGCCTACAGCCACTCACTCCAATTCATTGTTCAAAAAGATGGATCTAACAGATGTATCTAACAGATCTAACAGATCGATCTAGCAGACAAATCTAGCATATATATCTAACAGATAGACCTAACATATATCTAACAGATAGACCTAACATATATCTAACAGATAGACCTAACATATATCTAACAGATAGACCCAACGTATATCTAACAGATAGACCTAACATATATCTAACAGATAGATCTAACAGATATCTAACAGATAGACGACAGATGGATTTACCAGATGGATCTACCGATGAATCCAACAGATAGATCCAACGGATAGATCCAACAGACAGATCCAACAGACAGATCCAACAGATAGATCCAACAGACAGATCCAACGGATAGATCCAACAGATAGATCCAACAGAAAGATCCAACGGATAGATCCAACGGATAGATCCAACAGATAGATCCAACAGACAGATCCAACAGATAGATCCAACAGACAGATCCAACGGATAGATCCAACAGATAGATCCAACAGAAAGATCCAACGGATAGATCCAACGGATAGATCCAACAGATAGATCCAACAGATAGATCCAACAGATAGATCCAACAGATAGATCCAACAGACAGATCCAACGGATAGATCCAACAGATAGATCCAACAGAAAGATCCAACGGATAGATCCAACGGATAGATCCAACAGATAGATCCAACAGACAGATCCAACAGATAGATCCAACAGACAGATCCAACGGATAGATCCAACAGATAGATCCAACAGAAAGATCCAACGGATAGATCCAACGGATAGATCCAACAGATAGATCCAACAGATAGATCCAACAGATAGATCCAACAGATAGATCCAACAGAAAGATCCAACAGACAGATCCAACAGATAGATCCAACAGATAGATCCAACAGATAGATCCAACAGACAGATCCAACAGACAGATCCAACAGATAGATCCAACGGATAGATCTAACAGATCCAACAGGTCTACAAATAAATTTGAATTAAGTCGAGTTTTCTATATCAAATGGAAACTCTCGCAATAAATCTTGATGAAGGGGCGCCTCGTGGTCCAAAGTGGCTTGTTAATACGCTCGTGTTCATATTTTTCATAAATTACAATCGTACGATTGGGTTTTTGGCTAAATTATCCATACCCGCGTGCACACCAAGCCAATTTCAAGAAAGCACTTACCAAATAAATGCGAAAGCAAATGCCGATTGTTGTCGTGAAAAAACGAAATAATGTAAGCTTTTATCGCTGCGATTAGGCAAGAAAACTAACGTTAGCATAACATACTGTATGAGATTGACCATTTATAAAATAGCTGCAGTTGACAGTCCGCGGCCTTATCAAATGCTACTGCGAAAGAATTTCTGTAGTGCCTGTCCTAGCTCTGCCGACTCGACCGCGTGTACACCGGAGCTGTACAGCTTTTGTAGGCTGTACAAAAATGTTAACTCTTATAGTTGCGCTCATGCAACTACACAAGCGCATGCAGTGTGCGCTGCAGTGCAGGGGGTGTGTTCGTGCAATATATCCTAGCTCATAGATTGTTGCACACTGCTGCATGGGTAGGAATGAATAATTGGCTTGAAGTTTCAGTTTATTGGGAGAGAGAGCCAAGCTGTGCACAGTAAAAACCAAATTTTAGCTGTATACCCTCACGCCTCTCATGTGACTTGATCGAGGTGGGGGGGGGGCAAAACCAGATCTTCTCGACTAGATTTCAACGTGCAGGACTGTGTATATATTTAGACTTTCTTTTAACCACTAATTTCAGGAAAACTGGATAAGAAAGTTACAGTAGGTTTTAAAGCAAACTTTGATCTTCTTTCAAATTGTAAACTTGTGTTGAGCCTGAAGCAAAAAATCGCGTTAAGAAGTACACATTCAGTAGCCCTTGGAGAATTGGGCCGCGGGCATGTGGGGACCTTTTGAGAGGACTAGGAAAGGTTATTCTGGCCGAAAAACAATCTAGGCCGATCAGGCGCGTAGTCAGAATTTTGATTGGAAGGGTTCACATCTTTGGGAAGGCGCAACCCATTCGCCGCGCGGGTGCCATCTTGATCGAGAGAGTAGCTAATTTAATTACATGTACATGTATGTCAGAGATCAATAAACAGACCAGATATACAGTACTAAAAGATCGATGAATATTCTCTACTTACTTCCAATAAAAAACTATGATGTGTTACCACTCTAAAAATTTCCTAGATATCTCCATAGTGTTTATTTTTCGCAAGCCGGCCATGCTTCATCATCCCTTCGATTTTTCTATATTAAGAAACCAGAATTTTCGGAATGATGTTAGTTCAGTTCAGTCGTCCTTATTTTTCAAAGTTAACTGGCTAGTCGGTCAGGTTATCTATTAATGCAAAACAGTATTTTTACTTATGTTGTACAATATCTTGTTAAAGCTTGTAAAAGAAAAGGGATCAATTGTGATGGGACACGCAATGCGCAGATCCAGAAATTTTTATGCTTGCAACCTGTACTAAGCTTATTCCTAACTAGTACAAGGTCAAAAAATCCATTAGGATCCGTCAATAACAAGACGCATGTGGCACACGAGTCACATGAATTGCATGGCAACATGTACGACGACAGCTACATATACCGGTGATTCGTAAGGGTAGAATTTTGATTTAAAAATTTATCAAAAAAGTCACGCACAACTAACTTAAATATAAATGTATAAGTAATTATTTTGTCAGCTTAAAAATTCATTATGACAAAACACTTTGTTCAACTTTGCATGTTGACGTTAATTAAATTTATTGTTCTTAAATCTCGTCGACGTATAAATAATATAGTACCACGTATAATGTATCATATAACTAACTCATTTATGAGTCGTAGTAGCTAGTAAGCTAGTCAGGTATAGCTGTGTATCACAGGGCCTAGGAAGTAACGATTTAAAATACCGGCACGACCGGCACTCATTGACTCCTTTTTCTAGCAAAAAAGGAAATAATCAGTACTTCTAACGATTACACAGGCGTAACGATTACACGACCACACAGGCCTGTCTATAACAGCACTGTCAGCAGTTTGCAGCATTGACCAGGAGGGGCGGGACCCTGCGCACCAGGTATTGATATAACTCCCTAGCGTACACTGTAGAGTGGTATAGTCTGATTTTTGCATCAGTGCAAAAAGTTTTGCATGCATCCTTGAAAGTTAAATTAGGCAATCTTTTTAACAAGAAGTAGGCCTAACATTTTTCTAAGCTAGGCTGCTCAGTGTAGATTGTGGAATACTAAATAGATTACCATTCAGTTCAGTATATCTAAATATTTAATATTCAAATTAAAATATTAATGCTGTATAAGTATAACTATTAGAATGTCAAAACTTATGCTTAAATAAATCATTTTAAATGTCCTTGACCTTTGTGTGCTAATGGTGTTTCCTGTACACTGAGAATCCCATTGCTGCCACCAAAAGCTATAACAGGGGTGATTCTTCCTTCTTAATAATATCCCATTGTTGTTACCAAAAGCTGTCCCAGGGCTCTTAATTATTATTTTGTTTAGCCTTACTAGCTGCCACCAAGTTGTCAAAGGGCTAAACTTCTTACACTAATCTTTTAAGTTGGTAGCTGCCACCAGGATTATCCTATTAATAAATTATGAGTTTATCAATCTTAGATTAGAATAATTTGAGAAATGTTTCTTAGGCCTAGAATTGATCTGAGTATGTATCTTAGTATTTAGTCTAAGTATTTAGTCTGAGTATTTAGTCTGAGTATTTATCTGAGTATATTGTTCTTAGAATATTATTTAGCCCTTACAATTGTTATCGTTCTCTTGTTATTCTAGTAGCGTTTACTATTGTTCTGGTAGCATTTATTGTTATTCTAGCCTGAGTGGTCTATTGGCTATATTGGTATATGTATTTCATGTACTTTGCAAGTCCTTGGGCATTACCGAGATCAGAGGGTCATAGCCTCCGGTTATTCTTACACTTATTACTTTAGAAATACTTTGTATTCTCTTACTACTCAATACTGCTACTTCTCAATAGTATGTACTGTATATGCCTCAGTCTATCTCGCTCTTATGTCTGCAAATGAATAACTTAGAAAACGGCTCCTCTTATATTTATTCGTAACATTCCTTTCTTTCTATGCTTACTCCTTTCATAGGAACTGCACAAAAGCAAGTTGCTCTCTCTTTGGCCCAGATTGTGTCTATTTATACTAAATTATTCCGTAGTTTTAAACAAAAATTAATTTGCAAAAATATTTTGGAAAACATGTACATTATAACAAATCGTTTGCTTAGTATTTTGGCACAAATTTAAAAGGATCAAATCGTAAAAATATAGATCACCCTGCACAACCTACCTCCCCTAAAAAGAAATTTGTGAACAAAGGTGCTATAACTAGTGCTCTGAGTGAACAAATTTCAAAATGCAACAAAAGTGTGGAGTGCAAAGTGCAAGAACAGTACAATGCAAAATTTTTAAAGCACTACTAAATGATATATGTAAAACTATTATAACAGAACAAAGCATTATTCAATAATAAGCAAACAAATTTTGGTAAAAGTAAAACCTCAAAAAATAATAGCGCTAAATGACAACATATAAAAGCTTGCAGGAAAAACAGCACTAAAGTTCATAAAGGTTTAAAAATGACATGGATCAGGCAAGTCACAAAAATATGGCCAACCGATTAGTCCGAAAAGCTAGCGCAGCTTGATGTTCAGGAGTCGATGCTGTACCGCTTAAGAGTCGGCTTGCATGATACGCCGCAGCTCCTCAGTGATGTATTGCAGCATGGCCTTGACAGAATCAACCGGAATAAATGCCAAAGCAGAGAAGCAGCAACATGCTTGGGCGCAACCTAGGGATTCACCCGGCCGTTTCTATTGGCAACACACACATGTAAGTCACTATTGGACGGAATAGTAGTCACGTGACTGCTCTCAGCCAATAGCGACTTACATGTGTGTGTTGCCAATAGAAACGGCCGAGTGATTCCCAAGGTTGCGCATGTATGAGCAGCAAAGCCACACTGAGAGCATGCCATCCTCAGCCTCAACTTGGCGCTTGAGTCCATTGGTGATGGCATGTCCATATACACTTTGCACAGAAAGTGTGTACAGACATGTACAAAGTCACATATCCAGCGCTGGGGCTGTAAATTTGGTGCCAAAACTGTGAGCTGCTCGTATAAGCGATTGCAGACTGCTTGAGTCTTTGCTAGTAGCAGTGCATAAATTAATGGATGCACAAATCCATGAAGCTCAACATGGATGCTGACCAGTTGTGCAAATAATGGTGGAGAAGTATCAAAAGTGCCATCTGAATAAAATTGAGCAGCTGCCTGCAGCGCCAGCAAGTTCTTGTCGCTGCCAAAAATCAAAATTTGCATGTTTCCATGGCTGAAGTTGTCCAGTAGAAATCTTGACCCATTGTGTACTCAAAATTCATCAGGAACCACTAAATCGTTCAGATTGATCAGCTGTACAGGTAGTCCTTGGTGCACATAGCGCACATTCTGAACCATTCTCTTCAGCAAGTTCTGGCTAGGAAAGGCCACACCTGCTGCCTCAGGTAGACTGCTAGCGTGCTCCATGATTATCCTTGCAGTTGGGTCTTGGGTCTGCCTTGCATTGGTCTTCATGCCTTGGACGGCCTCCAGGATGCTGAAGCGTGAGCCAACTGCACCATGGTTATGCTGGTTTATCTGCTTGATGACATTTTCACCTTGTATATGAACTCTGGCTGAGCAGAATCCAGAACGGCGCTCTTTGCACTGCCATAAACTTATTGAGGTATTGGCTTGGCTTAATTTTTCTATGGTATAGTAGTACCCTTGGCATGCTGCTTTATGCTTGCTGTGCGTCGTAACTAAGAACTGGACTGGAGTGCGAGCTTCTGCCATTTCAATTCAACTCGTTTGCAGTTAATTTGCAGTTTGCACAGCTAAGAAAACTATAGGATTCAGAGCAGCAGAATCGATTTCATGATTTTCCTCTTGCTCCAACTGTGTATGCTGATCTATATACTAGTGCAGCATGCTAGAGTGGTAATTCAATGTTTACTAAACTCAGTAAAAACAAAAACAAGCAATCAGTTTTAACAAACGCTGTCTACTCGGGGAATATCAGAAACATTTAAGCAGAACCAGACACTAAAAACAAAGGCCCCAAGACATTATATTGTTATTACGAAACACTTAAACAGGGATGGGGAGCAGTTCTTTTTTTGTGCACTTTGTGCAAGTAAACAATGTACCCTTTATGTACCCTTAGTGCACTTAGACTTTTTACAGAAAAACAGAACTTTTGGAGGAAACACTTAATCAGCAAGAAAACCAGGCATAAAACAGCATTTAGTCTATCCAATGCAAAATAGAATCCCAATTAGACTCCTTACTAATATATTTCCCTGATTGTTGAAGAACATTCTTCTTTAAACAAAATTATCAAAAGGGATAGAAAAATACAGCTGATCCATTATGAGTTGCATAACGCCATGCATTAGATTTGAGTTTCTTATAATTTTGAAGTCTATCTGAGTCGTCTTTTTTATATCTTAAATCATGCTCTGAATGTACTGATGGGTTTTTTACACATTGTGGAACTTTTTGGTTTTGTCGTATGCAATGTTCCATAAAGAGACAGATAGCCAGACAGGCACTGAATTAAGAAAGAACTTTTAAAAAAGGAAAGCCATTTGCAGAGACGCAATTTTCTTTGATAAATTTGACATAGGCAGACAGACAGATAGGCAGGCAGACAAACAGGCAATGATGAGAAATTTCTTGCGGGAAAATCTTTCTGCTGGAAAAAGTCTATGCTAGGAAAATTTGTGCAAGAAAATCTTGGCAATAAAAGCTCGGCAGGAAAATCTCAATAAGGAAATTTCTTGTGGGAAACTCTTGCTGCGGTAAAAACTCCCTGTGGGAAAATCTCATGCAGGGAAAGCTCCTGCGGCAAATTTTTGTTGCGGGAAAAACTTTCTGCGGGAAAATCTCGTGCAGGGAAAGCTCCTGCAACAAATTTTCGACACGGGAAAAACTTGCTGCGGGAAAATCTTGTATAGGAAAAACTTGTGCAGGGAAAGCTCAGCGGGAAAAATTCCTAGGAGAAATTCTCGTGCTCCTGATATAGTTTTAGTATATTATATATAGTATTATGAAAGTTATAAAATATAAATAATAACTATAAGTTTCTATTCAAAAAAGTAGCATAGCATATCTTAGAATGTATTTTCAAAGGATAAATCTATATACTATTTCTATGCCCTAATAAATTTGAACTAAAAATTAGGAAAATTCAAATAAAATTAACAAATATTAATGTTTTATAAATAATTTAACAATAAAGTTGCTATAGATCTCAATATGCTCAATGATTATTATGTCAAGTATATTAGAGACCCCTTATATACAATATATTAGATTTTTTGTACCAAATGCTATGGATGATTAGTAAAGAATAAGTTAAGAGGCATAGAATATATTGATTATATGACCTACTATATTATTATTTAGTATATTGTGATTAATATATCTTTTTAACAAAAATAACATTGAACTAAATTTTTAATCAAAGTGCTTTTGATGCAAATCAATCACTTTTTAAAAGATACAAGTAAGTTATATATTATATTCTAGGCTTAGAAGCTCTTTCAATAAGTATTATCAATAGCATTTAGAAAACATGAATTTTTAATTTTAATTACTTGAGCTCTACCTAGTTATAAGTCTTTTGGCTAGCTAGATAAAATGAGTTGTTTCTAGATATAGTAAATTTTAGAAAAAAGAAGCTCAACCAAGTTTCTTCAAATTTACACTGATCATAATAATAGCATAAAAAGATTATTCTTCTATATAATTATTTTTTGGTTCAATTTGCTTTATATAACATTCTTAAAAATTAGTCAATGTTGTCCATGGCTATTAGAATTATAATTACTTTTAGTTGAGTGCTTTGACTTATATAAGACATCAAGAAATAATTTAGCCTATAATATATTTAAGGACTTATTTCATTATTTCAAATTTTATTAAAAATAAAATGGTATTACAGAGTAATAGAATTATTATAGACTTGATAAACTGGCTTTTGCTTTAAAATAAAATTGAGCGTGGAGTATATTGTTAAGTCTATCAGATTATAGTTTAGCTTTTTATGATTATATATAATTACTTTATAATGCTTTGTAGACCTAAGTGGTAATTTTAATTGGGTTTTTAACCTATTTTTTTATTAGTGCCATAGCATACTTTTTATGAGATGTAATTTGTAGAGTAAATTATTATTGCTAAGTAAATATTTATGTTTAAAAGTAAAGTCTAACCAAGCAAGTATTTCACTTCTTTTGTTTTTTTATTTTGAAACTGTATAATAAATCAAATCAAGGGGTGTCCTAAAAGTTGCACAGTGTCAGTGAGATAGTCCAAAACCAATCAAAGATAAAACCACCCATACAATCGCCCATAAACCACCCATACAATCGCCCATAAACCACCCATACAATCGCCCATACTCGTAAACCACCCATACAGTCACCCATAAACCACCCATACAATCGCCCATAAACCACCCATACAATCGCCCATAAACCATCCATACAATCGCCCATAAACCACCCATACAATCGCCCATAAACCACCCATACAATCGCCCATAAACCACCCATACAGTCACCCATAAACCACCCATACAATCGCCCATAAACCACCCATACAATCGCCCATAAACCACCCAAACAATCGCCCATAAACTGATAAACCACTCTAGAATCACAATAAAGCACAGCAAAAGTTTGGCGTACTATTTGATACTTGAAGAAACTTAAAGCAAAAAACTCGAATCGATTCGTGTACTTGTTCGGACTATAAAAGTACATATAGCATCTTTTCTAAGTACTCGTTTTTGATTGGCCTTAAAGCCTTTATGAAATGTCACGAATTATTTGCAGCGACAGACGATGCCATGAACAACTGCTCGAATATTCTCGGTCGATTAAGAGGCGAACCAAGTCAGCCTGACAGGCGCAATGCTGACCCGAACCGGCCAACTATTCCAGATCTCTACATTCAATCTCCGGTGTTGCACCGATCCCGGAGCGCTGCAGACCCCCAGCCTATCCATCGCAGCTTGCCTCATCGCCAAAACTCTCCATCGTCGCCATCGATTCCTTCATCTAGCGAGGCTCAGAGTTCCTATACCGCTTACGCTAAAACTGTCTGGGGTCCTCTATCCAGTAGTAAACGGCCTAGACACGAGGCGGCGGATAGAGAATCTCGAGATAGTTGTTCTCGCGCAACATTAATTGGCGCTGCGTCGTCAAGGACGCGCGATTCTATTAGAGAGTCGCACGATTTACCGTCAGCTTCTGTCAACTCTGACAGATCGTACAGTAGCGACTTTACTGGCATGGAGTCTTCTAGGTTGCATGAAGTAGATGAAGTGAATAGAAGTCGGTCGCCTGTTGAGAGGCAATCTGATGCTGATGCTTATGAATTGCAGCACCCACGGCTACAAAGACTGTCTACTGACGCTCATGTTGGCAGGCCACATAAGGCCTCGTCTGACAATGATCATAGAAGGCTACAAAGACTGTCAGCTGATACTCATGCTAACAGGCCACATGGGGCTTCGCCTGGCAATGACCATACAAAGCTACAAAGACTGTCAGCTGACGCTCATGACCCTAGAAGGCTACAAAGACTGTCAGCTGATGTTCATGGCCATAGAAAGCTACAAAGACTGTCAGCTGACGCTCATGACCATAGAAGACTACAAAGACTGTCAGCTGATGCTCATGACCCTAGAAGTCTACAAAGACTGTCAGCTGACGCTCATGACCCTAGAAGACTACAAAGACTGTCAGCTGATGCTCATGACCCTAGAAGGCTACAAAGACTGTCAGCTGATGCTCATGACCCTAGAAGGCTACAAAGACTGTCAGCTGATGCTCATGACCCTAGAAGGCTACAAAGACTGTCAGCTGATGCTCATGACCCTAGAAAGCTACAAAGATTGTCAGCTGATGCTTATGTCGGCAGACCACATGGGGCCTCGCCTGACAACGGCCATAGAAGGCTACAAAGACAGTCAGCAAGCCCTGAAGCCAGATCACGTTTTAAAGCAGCCGCAAACGAGTTCAAAGTTCCAGACGCAAGTCAGCTTAGGCATGAACACGGGGCTTATCAACCGGAAGCTAAGCTAAGCAGGCACAATATGAGAGCTGGAACCAGTGCACAGATTAGTACAAATGAGCGTCGGCATTCGAATATTGCTACTACCGCCGCCGCCGCTGCGGCCGCCTTCAACGAGCCCCGTCCGCCGCGCAAGGTGCAATTCCACGAAACTGTGGTTCATTACCGCGACAGACAATTGTTAAAATCGCCAGCTAATAATTTAAATCAGACTAAACAGCCAAAGAGTCCATCTGTCGCTTGCGAAGGCGGCAATATGCTGGGACCTTCAAAGATTTTGCTGCTACCTAGCGGTCACCTGCGCTATGATGGAGCAAAAGAGCCATCCCTGGAGGCTGATGCATCCAAGCCGGTGTCCGCTCCGAAATCCGATTGGCGCAGAGCCCTACCGCCGCCTACCGTTGTTGCGGCCAGCTGGAGTTGCCCCGGCGATCACAACGGCCCGCTGCTATTGCGCCTAGACCGACCAGATTGCCGGCCTAATAATTTCGTAGAATTATTTCCGCCTTTTTTAGACGCGATGGCGTCTCAGTCGCCTGGACGAGCTGAGAATGAGATCGAGCTGACTGCAAATCGCCAGTCCGCCGCAACGGTGTCTCGCGATCTGTTGCCATTTCGGCGGAAAAGCCATCGCTAGTTTTGTTTATTCTAATAGATGCGTTTATACAAGCTATAATATGATCTGCATTGACTTCTTTTCAAACTCACTTTTTCTTATTCTATTTGTTTTGCTCAGCGTTTTTCAATTCCAAGTGTTTCGGCTTCCAGACTTGATGTAGAAATAAAATATGTTTTGGTCATTTTTTGCAGCTATTTTTCTGCATTTTGTTTACTGACAGTAGATTGTGTGGTTTTATTGATTTGTTTTAAAGTTTAACGTTATTTTAAAAAAATTATTTATTAGGTGAGGTAGGGCTCATAAAATCAAGACCTTGGACTTACAACGTTGAGTTATGAAATATAGACCCTATCGATTGAATGTTAAAGTATATTTATGCCTGCCTGATCTCAGACATTTCACATTATAGTTTTACACAACTCGAAACTTCCTAGTAAGTTCGAAATGTCTCATAAGTTCGAAATGTCTCATTAGTTAGAAACTTCTTAACCTTCGAATTTCAAAATCTGGGAGCTTCTCTTAATAAGCTCAAATTTTCGCATAGATTTAAATTCTTGCCAAGCATCACTTTTAATATTCCAAAAAGTTAAAGATAGGTCTACTGATAGTAATATCGCTCAGAGTAGATTAGCAATGTTTGTACATTTGTAAAAAGGAATTGCTCAATTAATATTAATGCATGTCGCCCTAACAATGGGAAAGAAAGTGAAGACAGGAAAGTCTCGCCGAGACAAATTCTACCACCTGGCCAAGGAGTCCGGCTATCGGTCTCGAGCCGCATTTAAACTGCTCCAATTGAACAGGAAATTCGCTTTCCTACAGCAGAGCCGAGTTGTTATTGATTTGTGCGCTGCTCCGGGCGGTTGGCTGCAGGTTGTACGCGAATGCGCCCCAGTCTCTGGCCTGGTTATTGGAGTCGATCTGGTCCCAATTAGGCCGGTGCCGAATGTTAAGACTCTGGTTGCGGATATTACCACCTCCGAGTGTCGGGCCCTCTTGCGCAAGGAGCTGCAGCATCTCAAAGCCGACTGCGTCTTGCACGACGGCGCCCCGAATGTCGGCACTGATTGGGGCTACGATGAGTTTGCTCAGGCCAGCCTGTGCCATCAGGCGCTGCTGTTAGCCACTGATTTCCTTCGCCGCGGCGGCACCTTTGTTACTAAAGTGTTCCGTTCGGCCGATTATGAGAAGCTGAAATTTGTTCTGCTACAATTGTTCAAAGGCGTCCGAGCTGCCAAGCCGGAGGCTAGCAGGTTAGAGTCGGCCGAGATCTACTTGATCTGTCAGGGTTATAAAGCTCCCGATCAATTAGATCCGGCGTTTCGCGACATTACCAAGGTATTCGGTGACGTTGCTGTGCCGGCTAAACCGGCCGTGTTAAGCCGGACATTCGGCCCGGTTAAGAAGCAGAAAGCGCAGGGCTATACGGAGCTGGATGGGAAACTTGTCGACTTGCCAGTGTCCCGGTTTCTGAGCAGCGAAGAGCCGCTGCAGCTGCTGGCTTCGTGCGGTCGGGTTGTGTTCGATCTGCCGGAGGTTGAGCAGATGGCCTCGCCTGAGCTGATTGCCTGCTGCAAGTGAGAGCTGTTTTGCTTTTTTCACTTTTGATTTCTTGCTTAGATATATGAATTTTCAAGTAGTCATTTTCTACAATACTGAAATATCCTATATGTCATTCTGTGCAGCTGAAATCCCTAAAATCCCTGTGTGAAACTGAAATCCCTAAAATCCCATTTTGTGAAACTGAAATCCCTAAAATCCCATTCTGTGAAACTGAAATCCCTAAAACCCCATTCTGTGTAACTGAAATTCCTAAAATTCCCATTCTGTGACACTGAAATCCCTAAAATTCTCGTTCTGTGAAAGTGAAATTCCTAAAATTCCCATTCTGTGTAACTGAAATTCCTAAAATCCCATTGTGTGAAAGTGAAATCCCTAAATATCCCATTCTGTAAAACTGAAATCTCTAAAATTCCCATTCTGTGATACTGAACTCCCTAAAATTCCCATTCTGTAAAACTGAAATCTCTAAAATTCCCATTCTGTGAAAGTGAAATCCCTAAAATCCCATTCTGTGTAACTGAAATTCCTAAAATCCCATTCTGTGTAACTGAAATTCCTAAAATCCCATTCCCTGAAAGTGAAATCCCCATCTGTGAAAGTGAAATCCCAAAAATTCCCATTCTGTAAAACTGAAATCTTTAAAATTCCCATTCTGTAAAACTGAAATCCCTAATATTCCCATTCTGTGACACTGAAATCCCTAAAATTCCCATTCTGTGATACTGAACTCCCTAAAATTCCCATTCTGTGAAAGTGAAATCCCTAATATTCCCATTCTGTGACACTGAAATCCCTAAAATTCCCATTCTGTGATACTGAACTCCCTAAAATTCCCATTCTGTAAAACTGAAATCTCTAAAATTCCCATTCTGTGAAAGTGAAATCCCTAAAATTCCCATTCTGTGAAAGTGAAATCCCTAAAATTCCCATTCCGTGAAACTGATACTCTGCCTCTCCCACAGAGACATCAAGGTTCTTGGCAAAGCGGAAGTCGCCGCTTTGCTTCAATGGCGCCGACGACTTCTTGAACGACTTCGCCGATCCGAGGAGCAGCTGGCTGCTGCCAAGCCTGCTGCAACCGCCGCCGCTGGAGCAGCAGCTGCCACGCCAGACGATGTGACAATCGCTGAGGCGGCCGAGGACGCAGAGATGCAGAAAGTTGACCAGCTGGTGTCCAAAGTGGCCAGAGAGGAGCAGCTGAGCGCTAAGAAGAAGGCTAAGAAAACTCGCGAAGCAAAGAAACGCTTAGTTAAGCGAATCCAATTGAGCATGGTGCACCAGGGTGACACTATTGAGCAGTCTGATGATGTTGATTTATTCAGCTTAGCTCGGGTTCGCCGCCTGCTAGACACCGAAGCTCCAGCGCCCGACGTTGTCGACGAAGCCGAGGCTGTGGATCCCACCGCTGCCAGCAGCAAGAACTCGCGACTCCGCTATCACAGTCGCGATGCTGGCGCCAATATCGAAGATTCTGCGGCTTTAGTTGAACCGCGCACAAAACGGCCGCGACTACCAGCCGCCACCAGTCGAGTCGGCGACGATGCCGACGATCCCGACAGCTTGGACGACGACGACGACGAAGAAGAAAATGGATCGTCATCTAACGATGACGAGTCAGATCATTCCGTTGAAGATGCTGATGATGATTGCGATGCGCAGAATCCTCTTTTAACTGATCTGGAAGATCCGGCTGTTAGGCGGAAACGCCGAGCTGACAGCTGGTTTGCGCAGCCGGCATTCGCCGAACTGGAAGCCCCGACGCAGTCCAAGGCCAATGGTGATGAACAAAATGAGAGGCCTCTGTTTGAAAAGCGCTGGTCAGATGATGAAGACGATGATGGAGCGTTGCCAGCAGCTTCTGGCAAGGATGTCAGCAACGCTTCGGATAGCGAGTCTGACATCGACAAACAGCCGGAGAAGCAGCAAGTCAAGAGTAAAAAGCAGAGAAAACGAGAGCAGCGTGAGCAGCAGCTCACCACGCCTGAGGAGCTGGCCATCGCCACTCGCATCGCCACTTCGCGCCGTCAACGCCGAGAGATAGTGGAGAGCGGCTTCCATCGGTTCATGTTCAACGACGACAATCTGCCAGCCTGGTTCGTAGCCGACGAGAAGCGTCATATGCGGCCGTCCGGTATCCGTCTGCCAAAATCGGAGCTGGATCCGCACGCGAAACGACTACGCGGCGTCAATGTTCGAACAGTAAAGAAAGTAGTTGAAGCCAAGGCTAGAAAGAAAATGAAAGCGGCCAGACGCTTAGAAAAGGTGCGCAAACGAGCTGAGTCGGTACTTGAGCAGGAGGGTGTCGTTGACGCCGAGAAGACCATGCAAGTTCGTCAGCTGTACAAGCGGTCTGGCGTGCTGGCGCGCAAGAAGCGGCCAGTTGTGTACGCTGTTAGCAAGCGTAGCGGCGCAGTGTCGCGCAAGCAGGCCGCTGGCAAAGGCTCGATTGTTAAGCGAGTTGATCCGCGTTTAAAAAAGGACAAACGTTCGGCTGGCGCCAAGGGCAAATCGCGTGGAAAGAAGAATAGCAACAATAATAAGCAGAGGAAGCGTTGATGACATTAATTTGTTGCTAAATAGCGTACGATTGCATTTCTCCTGGTCGGTTAATAACTTATGCTCCTTGATTCAATTTTAATATCTGTTGCTCCCTTGTTCAACAGTTGGAGAGGCCAGTTAAACAATATGCCTAATAAATAAGGATGACCAAAAGTTTGATGGAGTTAATTCCGTACTGGCTTAATGTCAGCTTTGCCTATTAGTTAACATTAGAGGATTTGTGAAGTAAGAACTGCAACACTTTTATTTCTTATTTGAATCTTTTCAGTCTACACTGCTAGTGTATTGATTTAGTTTTTATAGGTTGGTAGGGCCTATAAAAGAAGTTTTAGTGCGCTGACTCGCGACACTTATTTGGGCTCCTGACACTTATCTGGGCTCCTGACACACTGGCTTTGGTGTTACTGACGCTTATTTGGGCTCCTGACGCTTATTTGGGCTCCTGACACTGGCTTTGGTGTTACTGACGCTCATTTGGGCTCCTGACACTGGCTTTGGTGTTACTGACGCTCATTTGGGCTCCTGACACTTATCTGAGCTCCTGACACTTATCTGGGCTCCTGACACTTATCTTGGCTCCTGACACTTATCTGGGCTCCTGACACTGACTTTGGTGTTACTGACGCTTATTTGGGCTCCTGACACTTATCTGGGCTCCTGACACTTATCTGGGCTCCTGACACACTGGCTTTGGTGTTACTGACGCTTATTTGGGCTCCTAACACTTATCTGGGCTTCTGACACAGGGTTTGGTGTTACTGACGCTCATTTGGGCTCCTGACACTTATCTGGCCTCCTGGCACTGGCTTTGGTGTTACTGACGCTTATTTGGGCTCCTGACACTTATCTGAGCTCCTGACACTTATCTGGGCTCCTGACACTGACTTTGGTGTTACTGACGCTTATTTGGGCTCCTGACACTTATCTGGGCTCCTGACACTTATCTGGGCTCCTGACACACTGGCTTTGGTGTTACTGACGCTTATTTGGGCTCCTAACACTTATCTGGGCTTCTGACACAGGGTTTGGTGTTACCGACGCTCATTTGGGCTCCTGACACTTATCTGGCCTCCTGGCACTGGCTTTGGTGTTACTGACGCTTATTTGGGCTCCTGACACTTATCTGAGCTCCTGACACTTATCTGGGCTCCTGACACTGACTTTGGTGTTACTGACGCTTATTTGGGCTCCTGACACTTATCTGGGCTCCTGACACTTATCTGGGCTCCTGACACACTGGCTTTGGTGTTACTGACGCTTATTTGGGCTCCTAACACTTATCTGGGCTTCTGACACAGGGTTTGGTGTTACTGACGCTCATTTGGGCTCCTGACTCTTATCTGGCCTCCTGGCACTGGCTTTGGTGTTACTGACGCTTATTTGGGCTCCTGACACTTATCTGGCCTCCTGACACTTATCTGGCCTCCTGGCACTGGCTTTGGTGTTACTGACGCTTATTTGGGCTCCTGACACTTATCTGAGCTCCTGACACTTATCTGGGCTCCTGACACTGACTTTGGTGTTACTGACGCTTATTTGGGCTCCTGACACTTATCTGGGCTCCTGACACTTATCTGGGCTCCTGACACACTGGCTTTGGTGTTACTGACGCTTATTTGGGCTCCTAACACTTATCTGGGCTTCTGACACAGGGTTTGGTGTTACTGACGCTCATTTGGGCTCCTGACACTTATCTGGCCTCCTGGCACTGGCTTTGGTGTTACTGACGCTTATTTGGGCTCCTGACACTTATCTGGCCTCCTGACACTGGCCAGATAAGTGTCAGGTGTTACTGACGCAACCTATAAAAGGCTTTGGTGTTACTGACGCTTATTTGGGCTCCTGACACTTATTTGGGCTCCTGACACAGCTTTTGATGTTACTTACTGACACTTATTTGGGCTCTTGACACTTCTTGGGCTACTGATATTTTTCAGCTACTGATACTTATTAGGGCTCTGATACTGATTCCTTGGCTTTTGGTTTTTCGAATTTTGTTTTCTGGGAGTCATTTTAGTGCCCTTGATACTTATGTAGACTCCTGACACTCATTTTGGTGCCCCTGACACTTATTTGGGCTTCTGACGTTTTTTTTGGCCTACTAACATCCAGGCCTTCTTCCTGACACTACTATGGGCTTCCCTGACACTATCTTGACGCGCCTGACACTTATTGCCGTCTCTGACACCTCTGTTTTTCCGACACTCATTTGGAATTCCCAGTGACACTTTTTCGTACCTTCTGACACTCATTTTGATGTCGAAATTGAGCTGGATAAATTTATTTAGTTAAATTTGTAGTTAACACTTGATTTTTTATGTTGACTACTAAAAGTAACCTAAATAACATTTCTCGCATCTTATTCTTGAATTTCTGACCGAATCAATTGGCTGCTGCTGTTAAAGAAAATCACGCATACACAAATAGCAATCATATTAAGCCCCAAATGTCGGTACTTGAGTACACTAACCAGCTGGCCCAGCTGCTGCTAACTGGCTTGACATCGACTCCTCCAACTGAGCCGGATAAGCTGAAAGATAGTTTAAAATCGGCAAAGTCGCCGAGTCAATGCTCAGCTGACGATAGGAAATCGGCATTAGATCAAGCGTTTAGAGATTGCGCCAGATCTGTAGCGGCCTTCACAGATGAGGCTAAACGAATGAGCTCGATTGGTAGGCTAGTAGATCTCAGCGTTCGAGTTGCTAGCCGCGAAGCCGAAGACATGTGCAGCGCTAGCCTGCCGTTTCTAATCTTATCGGATGTATTCGAGCTGACGCCAATTAGCGAGTGCGAGCGAGTGTTCGGCCTGCTAGAGGATCGAGTGTCGGATTTGAGTTCGCCGGCACTGTTTACCTCTGGCAAGAGTCTGCTACTGCGCATGTGCAATGATCTGCTCAGGCGCCTGTCTAAAAGTCGCAACACGGTATTCTGCGGCCGAATCCAACTGTTCTTTTCTAGGCTATTCCCATTGGATGATAAGTCTGGCATTAATTTTATGTCGCATTTCAATGCCGATTTTGTTAATTACGCTAAGAGCGCCGAGTCGGAACCGGCTGGTAGCGGTCACACCGCTTTCTATATGAAATTCTGGACTCTGCAGCAGTACTTCCGTCAGCCGGCTCTGTGCTATCAGGCAGCTAATTGGTCTAACCTGTGCACCAGTGTTGACACTCTGTTAGACACATTTGCCGGCATGAAAATTGAAGCGGTTCGCGACTCGTCCGACCAGTTCTATCCGTATTATTTGACATCGCAGCGGTTGTTAGACTTGCAGCTGCTTGATCACAGGTTTAGACGGGCCCTGCTAGTGCAACTGTTAGTGCTGCTGCAGTATCTTGTGGCTCATGTTAAATTTAAATCGGCCGATCAGCAGTTGAAACCGGATCAGGCCGACTGGGTAGCGGCTACTAAACAGCGCGCATTCGCTATTCTACGCGAGACCCCGCCAGATGCTGAGGAATTTGCTAAACTAGTTGAACACGTGCTCGAACGCGAAGAGCTCTGGTCTCAATGGAAGAATGACAGCTGTCCGTCCATTGTACGCGACCCGCCAGCTGACGAGCCCGAAGCTGACAAGCTGCAGCAGCAGCGAGCTGGCAGAAAGCGCCGTCCCAATGTCCTGGTTGATCGTGACGGGCACAAGCTGTTCCGGTTCGCTAATCCCCGCCTAACCCAGCTGTGGCGCCTCTGCCCGGACAATATGGAAGCCGCTAAAGATCGCGAGTTCACGCCGGAGCTGCAGCCATTCTTTGCCGACGCTATTGACGAGGCCGACCCTGAGCAGCTAGTCGAGGAGCAATATAAACGAGTCAATAGCGAGTCCTGGGCCTGGTGCGCCCTCCGCCTGCTGTCCCGTAAGAGTCCATACTTTTTTCAGAACCAAGCCCAAGGTCCCAGCCAAGTGGTGGCGCCCGGCCGGCCGTTGCGCGAGTACCTTGATAACATATTGACTCATCTGGCTCGCGACTTCAATTCTTCCGCCGCGTCGGCGCCTGCTGCTGCTTCGTCGGACACCCCGGTCGAATCCACTACGCCGGCCAGACATCAGAATGGCAACGGAAACGGCAACGAAGATGAGGAGGACTCGTCGGCCGATCTCATCAGCGTAGAAGTGATTAGCCAGATGGCCGAAGCTCTGGGCAGTCGTTGGCGCGAACTCGGCACCGAGCTGGGCCTGCCCACCGACCAGCTGGATAGCATCGCAGACGAATGCGCCGCCGACAGCCAGATCGACATGGCCGTTGCTAAAGTGTTGAAACTGTGGACTGCTCAGCGACCAGACAATGGCGGCGACATTAGGTCGGAGCTGCTATTGGTACTGGGCAAATTCAAAGGCCTAGCCAAACTTGTGGCCAGTTTAAAATGAGCTCAAGCGCTTAACAAAACATTCTGCCTGTCTGTCTGATGGCAATACCGCAGCGGTCTATGCTGATCTTGTTGGCCAACCTTAATTTTTACTAAGAGATGTTTTTTGTCACCAAAAAAATCCATCTACCCTGGGAAGCAGGCCGTTGTCTCTGATTATAAAGATTTGGATTGTGAAATGCATTTAGCTTTTCCTTACAATTTTATAACAAATTTGTCCATTTGTTTGGCCATAAGATTAGAAAAAACAAAAGATAGATTAGTTTCTTAATAATGGACATTGTTTTTGGAGCAAGACATACTAATTGCTTGTATTGTATTTATGTTTATTATTATGTGTAGTTTTTCTTCTGTTAATAAACTGTCCATCTATATATAGAAAATGCTTCATGAAGCATTGCAAGCATTTTTTGTTTGTCTGTCAAATCCCGTCAGAATTGGCTAAGGGGTTTTACTTTATAACAATAATAAATTAATGGCTACTATTGCTTATATCGTAGGCTAAATTTTATCATTTCGGACCCCGTTGCGTACCCTGTGTAACTGTCTGAAATTAAACATGAAAATCGGCAAGCTCTTTGTACATTAGTAATCATTCCTTCATTATAATAATGTACTACTATGTATAAACTATTACAAAACTAATATTATTTTGTACTATCTCCCTGTCTACTCTTTTTTGCGACTGTGTAATTCTTTGCTTCTTGTGTCACTGGCGCACTAAGTTCGGCTCTGCAGCGTGTTCTTAAAGGCTTAAAAATATATGTTTTTTTAAACATACAAATTCTCTCATCTATTGTTAGTAAAAACTTTGATTAAGGATATTAAGGTGTTTTTCTATTGTTGCAAACACCTTTCTCAGTGAGCTTCAAGGCGCTTTGGTCTGGGTTTTTTTGCAATTTGGCTCTAGATTGATGTCTATATACACTGGGTCAGTATTTAGGACTAGATTCCAATCAGTAAATCCTGGTGTTAGTCAAAATGTCAGTGTCTAGATATTATGTACAAATATATATAGGTGATGAGGTTAAATCTAGATCCCCTATGAGATTTTTATGCCAAGGTAGACATCTAGGTCATGTTTTTAAAAATTACTAAATCTAAAAGTCTTCTACTTCTGAGTTCTAAAGTAAGTTTCTAGATTCCAAAGCCAGTCTCTAGATTCCAAAGCCAGTCTCTAGATTCCAAAGCCAGTCTCTAGATTCCAAAGCCAGTCTCTAGATTCAAAGCCAGTCTCTAGATTCCAGTGTCAGTCTCTAGGTTCCAGTGTCAGTCTCTAGATTCCAAAGCCAGTCTCTAGATTCCAGTGTCAGTCTCTAGGTTCCAGTGTCAGTCTCTAGATTCCAAAGCCAGTCTCTAGATTCCAGTGTCAGTCTTTAGATTCCAAAGCCAGTCTCTAGATTCCAGTGTCAGTCTCTAGATTCCAAAGCCAGTCTCTAGATTCCAGTGTCAGTCTCTAGATTCCAAAGCCAGTCTCTAGATTCCAGTGTCAGTCTCTAGATTCCAAAGCCAGTCTCTAGATTCCAGTGTCAGTCTCTAGATTCCAAAGCCAGTCTCTAGATTCCAGTGTCAGTCTCTAGATTCCAAAGCCAGTCTCTAGGTTCCAGTGTCAGTCTCTAGATTTCAAAGCCAGTCTCTAGATTCCAAAGCCAGTCTCTAGAGTTCAAAGCCAGTCTCTAGATTCCAGTGTCAGTCTCTAGATTCCAGTGTCAGTCTCTAGATTCCAGTGTCAGTATCTAGATTCCAGTGTCAGTCTCTAGATTCCAGTGTCAGTCTCTAGATTCCAGTGTCAGTATCTAGATTCCAGTGTCAGTATCTAGATTCCAGTGTCAGTCTCTAGATTCCAGTGTCAGTATCTAGATTCCAGTGTCAGTATCTAGATTCCACTGTCATTATCTAGATTCCAGTGTCAGTATCTAGATTCCAGTGTCAGTCTCTAGATTCCAGTGTCAGTATCTAGATTCCAGTGTCAGTATCTAGATTCCAGTGTCAGTATCTAGATTCCAGTGTCAGTATCTAGATTCCAGTGTCAGTCTCTAGATTCCAGTGTCAGTCTCTAGATTCCAGTGTCAGTATCTAGATTCCAGTGTCAGTATCTAGATTCCAGTGTCAGTATCTAGATTCCAGTGTCAGTCTCTAGATTCCAGTGTCAGTATCTAGATTCCAGTGTCAGTATCTAGATTCCACTGTCATTATCTAGATTCCAGTGTCAGTATCTAGATTCCAGTGTCAGTCTCTAGATTCCAGTGTCAGTCTCTAGATTCCAGTGTCAGTATCTAGATTCCAGTGTCAGTATCTAGATTCCAGTGTCAGTCTCTAGATTCCAGTGTCAGTATCTAGATTCCAGTGTCAGTATCTAGATTCCAGTGTCAGTATCTAGATTCCACTGTCATTATCTAGATTCCAGTGTCAGTATCTAGATTCCAGTGTCAGTCTCTAGATTCCACTGTCATTATCTAGATTCCACTGTCATTATCTAGATTCCAGTGTCAGTATCTAGATTCCAGTGTCAGTATCTAGATTCCAGTGTCAGTCTCTAGATTCCAGTGTCAGTCTCTAGATTCCACTGTCAGTATCTAGATTCTAGTGTCAGTATCTAGATTCCAAAGCCAGTCTCTATATTCCCAGTTTAATTCTGTTTATGAATCCCAATTCGCTGAATGCATGCAATCGTGCAGTGCCAGCTCAATTTCCAAGAAACAATAGGCTTCAATCTGTCCAAACAATGTCCTATTCCGAGTTTATTCAACAGTGCGAAGAGCGAGACGGTGTCCGACTGTCCTGGAACATCTGGCCAGCTTCCAGAATCGAATCGGCCAAGATGGTCGTGCCGCTTGGCGCTCTGTACACTCCGTTGAAGGAGCGACCAGATCTGCCGCCAATACACTACGAACCTGTAGTGTGCTCCAAACCGCAATGCAGAGCCGTTTTGAATCCATTCTGCCAGCTGGACCTGCGCGCCAAAGCTTGGACCTGTTGTATCTGCTATCAGCGCAACGCTTTCCCGCCGCAGTACGGCGGCATGACAGAGCAGAGTCTGCCAGCCGAACTGATTCCCCAGTTCGCTACGCTGGAGTACCGGCTGCCGCCACAGAGAATTGCTATCCATCCGCCCGTGTTTCTGATTGTGCTGGACACCTGCTTAGAGGAGCCGGAATTAGCCGCTGTTAAAGAGTCGCTACAGATGTCGCTTAGCTTCCTGCCGCCTAATGCTCTAGTTGGCCTGATTACGTTTGGCAAGATGGTGCAGGTGAGGTTTTGTTTTCACAAGACTTTTCAGGAGTAAATAACGTTAGTTAGAGATGAGAATATTTGATGGAATATCAATAAATCAGCAAGGAGTGACGGATTAAGAATCAGGGAAGGGGTGTTTAGGAATCAGGGAGGCGTGTTTAGGAACCAGGGAGGGGTGTTTAGGAATCAGGGAGAGGTGTTTAGGAACCAGGGAGGGGTGTTTAGGAATCAGGGAGAGGTGTTTATGAATCAGGGAGGGGTGTTTAGGAATCAGGGAGGGGTGTTTAGGAACCAGGGAGGGGTGTTTAGGAATCAGGGAGAGGTGTTTAGGAACCAGGGAGGGGTGTTTAGGAACCAGGGAGGGGTGTTTAGAAATCAGGGAGGGTGGTGTTTAGGAATCAAAAAGGTGTGTTTAGAAATCAGGGAGGGGTGTTTAGGAATCAGGGAGGGATGTTTAGGAATCAGGGAGGGATGTTTAGGAATCAGGGAGGGATGTTTAGGAATCAGGGAGGGGTGTTTAGGAATCAGGGAGGGGTGTTTAGGAATCAGGGAGGGGTGTTTAGGAATCAGGGAGGGGTGTTTAGAAATCAGGGAGGGTGGTGTTTAGGAATCAAAAAGGTGTGTTTAGAAATCAGGGAGGGTGTTTAGGAATCAGATAGGGTTGTTTAGAAATCAAGGAGAAGGCGCCTGTGTGTTGATGAATTGAATAGCAGTGCAAATTAAAATCACGCAAACAACCGCAGGTGCACGAGCTGGGCTGCGAGGGCATCTCAAAATCGTGGGTATTCAAAGGCACCAAAGACTACACTGGCAAGCAGATCCAGGAGATGCTCGCCATCGGCCGCAGCACCGCCGCCCCTGGCCTCGGCCAGCAGCCAAAGAATCCGCAGGCGGCAGGCCAGCAACCGCAGCAGCAACAATTGCCTAGCAACAAATTCCTGCAACCTGTGCAGCGTTGCGAAACCTACCTGACTGAACTGTTGGGCGAAGTTCAACCGGACCCGTGGCCGGTGCCACAGGGCAAACGGCCGCTCAGGTGTACAGGCGCCGCGTTGAGTATCGCTGTAGGCCTATTGGAGGCCACCTATCCCAACACGGGAGCCCGCATAATGCTATTCATTGGCGGCCCGTGCACCGTAGGCCCCGGCATGGTGATTGATGACGATTATAAAAATGTCATCCGTTCGCATCACGATATTGAAAAGGATAATTGTCGCTACATGCGCAAGGCTATTAAACACTACGAGAGTCTTGCCGCCAGGGCTGCCCAGAACTGTCACGTTGTTGACATCATGGCCTGCGGTTTGGACCAGTGCGGAGTGCACGAGATGCGCTACCTGTTTAACTATACTGGCGGCAATCTGGCCCTAGCCGATTTCTTCTCGTCGTCAATGTATCAGCAGACTTTCCGGCGCGTGTTCACTAAGGACAAGGAGGGCAATTTCAATATGGCATTTGCCGCCAATGTTGAAGTGAAATGCTCCAGAGAGCTCAAGGTCTCCGGCTGCGTGTCTACCTGCTACTCTGCTCAGGTTTGCAACCGATCTGTTATGGCTATTCTCATATTTCTATAATGCCTAAAGAAGGGACTATGTATGGCTACATAGGGGACTATGTATGTCTACATAGGGGATTATGCTTGGCTACATAGGGGATTATGCTTGGCTACATAGGGGACTATGTATGGCTACATAGGGGATTATGTATGTCTACATAGGGGATTATGTATGGATACATAGGGGATTATGTATGGCTACATAGGGGATTATGTATGGATACATAGGGGATTATGTATGGATACATAGGGGATTATGTATGGATACATAGGGGATTATGTATGGCTACATAGGGGATTATGCTTGGCTTCATTAGGGATTATGTAGGGGATTATGTATGGCTACATGGGGGATTATGTATGGCTACAAAGGGGATTATGCATGGCTACATAGGGGATTATGTATGGCTACAAAGGGGATTATGTATGGCTACATACGGGATTATGCTTGGCTACATAGGGGATTATGTATGGCTACATAGGGGATTATGCGACTAAGTTGCGCACTGCTCAACCCTGCTTTCCCCGAAAAACCGGCAGACCAAGTCGCCAGTTGTGTCCGAAAACGAAATCGGAATCGGCGGCACAGCCGCTTGGAAGGTGAACGGCCTCTATCCGTCAACCACTCTGGCCATATTCTTCGACATTGTGCACCAGCACAATACGCCACTGCCGCAGGGCGGCCAAGGCTACATCCAGTTCGTGACGCAGTACCAGCATTCTAGCGGCGAGAGGCGTATCCGGGTTACAACTCTGGCTAGAAATTGGGTGGACTCGTCTGTGCCGCCGTCCTATCTTACTGCCGGCTTTGATCAGGTTTGCTTTTAATTTTTGTTTAAAAAAAATTTCGGTGCTTATTTTCATAGCTTTTCTACTGACAGTAAGCTACTTAGGATATTTGTGTAATTAAAAAGGAAGTGAGTTTTAAATTAAATCCTTGTTCATTTCTCTATTATATTGTACAGTATAATATATACTACTATTATAGGAAATTATGCGTGGCTACATAGGGGATTATAGCCTAGTGGCTAGAGCGTCGGACGCACGACTTGAAGGTCGGGGGTTCGATTCCCGATCCCACTAGAACGATTTGTGTCCTTGAGCAAGACACTTAACTCTGCATTGCTTCAGTTCACCCAGCTGTAAAATGGGTGTCAGCATTAGCTGGGGTAATTGAGGGTGTGTGGCGACCTCTAGTCCTTGGACTGAACAGCCGTACGCAGCCTTCAGATGCGCTGCGCAATAGCTGCGGCTGAGCTGTCGGTTGCACATCTGGCCCAATTGGGGCAGGTGTAATCAGTTATTATTATTATTATTATTATTAATATTACTATTACTACTAAGCTAAAAATAGTTCTCGTGTTATAAAACCGTTATAATTTATAAAAGCCATTATAAAAATACTGAGTGCGTTCGTGTGGGTAGATAAACCGAAGCTGGCAGTGGCCACGCTGTAGGTGTTTATAGTTAATAATTTATGCTGTGTTTTTGGCTATATTTGGGTATATTAGAAAGAAATTGTAAGGCAGAAAAATACGGAGGCGGAGATCCTGTTAGATTGATAAATTGCCTGTCAGCCTGTCTCTCTGTCTAGAAACCGTTCGTAAACTCGTAAATTTATTGGCTCATCAACTGATGACCATTGCGAGTCATGCTAGCCTATGAGTCATAGTCAGAAATGCGGACAGCGTGTCCCGTGTTGTGCTGCGTGTGTCACTAAGTCGCCGCAAGCATATAACCTGCATGTGCAGGTTAAGCAGACTTGGCAGCGGTTAGTACGCTGCAGCTGATTAGCTGTCACCCCCATCCCCTAAGCAGCATAAGCGCGAAGTTTCCAATACAAATGTCTGACATAAGCGCGAAGTTTCCATTATAAATGTCTGACATAAGCGCGCAGTTACCATTACCAATGTCTGACATAAGCGCGCAGTTTCCATTACCAATGTCTGACATAAGCGCGAAGTTTCCATTACAAATGTCTGACATAAGCGCGAAGTTTCCATTACAAATTTCTGACATATGCGCTCAGTTTCCATTACAAATTTCTGACATATGCGCTCAGTTTCCATTACAAATTTCTGACATATGCGCGCAGTTTCCATTACAAATGTCTGACATAAGCGCGCAGTTTCCATTATCAATGTCTGACATAAGCGCGCAGTTTCCATTATCAATGTCTGACATAAGCGCGCAGTTTCCATTATCAATGTCTGACATAAGCGCGCAGTTTCCATTATCAATGTCTGACATAAGCGCGCAGTTTCCATTATCAATGTCTGACATAAGCGCGCAGTTTCCATTATCAATGTCTGAGCTCGGCCGTCTCATGCCAATACGTGCGCGCTTATGTCACTGTTGGCAAACAGATACTGTACTGTACGCAGACGCACTCATACACACGCTCACACAGTGTGTACAGCGGCCCTGACTGTCTAATCGTCAGGCATGTGCATATCGCCTTGAATGGGGGGTTGGCTCTCGTTGGCGGTTCAGTCGGATTCAAACCAGTGTGCTCAAAGCCCTCCTGTAAACACTAATAAATGGATCGGTGTTAATAAATTCCTACAATAATTTTGTTCCCCTGTTTGCTTCCCGCAGGAGGCTTCGGCCGTTCTGATGGCCCGTCTGGCCATGTTCCGCGCCGAGCGAGCCGAGGACGGGCCGGACGTGCTGCGCTGGCTGGACAGGCAGCTGATCCGCCTGTGCCAGAGGTTTGCCGACTATCAGAAGGACGATCCGCAGAGTGTTAGATTCCACGAGCAGTTCACGCTCTATCCGCAGTTCATGTTCCACCTGAGGCGGTCGCAGTTCCTTCAGGTGAGCGACTCGTTTGCTCCTGTTAGCTGGGCCTTTTTGGTTTTTTTATTACCATCGTTATAGTCTTTGTTGATGACTACAATGCCAGATCTTTGTTTGATCCATCACTACAATCTTGGTCTTTGTTTGATCCATCACTACAATCTTGGTCTTTGTTGATCCATCACTACAATCTTGGTCTTTGTTGATCCATCACTACAATCTTGGTCTTTGTTTGATCCATCACTACAATCTTGGTCTTTGTTTGACCTATCACTACAATCTTGGTCTTTGTTTGATGTATCACTACAATCTTGGTATTTGTTTGATCTATCACTACAATCTTGGTATTTGTTTGATCTATCACTACAATCTTGGTCTTTGTTTGATCTATCACTACAATCTTGGTATTTGTTTGATCCATCACTACAATCTTGGTATTTGTTTGATCCATCACTACAATCTTGGTCTTTGTTTGATCTATCACTACAATCTTGGTATTTGTTTGATCCATCACTACAATCTTGGTCTTTGTTTGATCCATCACTACAATCTTGGTCTTTGTTTGATCTATCACTACAATCTTGGTATTTGTTTGATCCATCACTACAATCTTGGTCTTTGTTTGACCTATCACTACAATCTTGGTATTTGTTGATCCATCACTACAATCTTGGTCTTTGTTTGATCCATCACTACAATCTTGGTATTTGTTGATCCATCACTACAATCTTGGTCTTTGTTTGATCCATCACTACAATCTTGGTATTTGTTGATCCATCACTACAATCTTGGTCTTTGTTTGATCCATCACTACAATCTTGGTCTTTGTTTGACCTATCACTACAATCTTGGTCTTTGTTTGACCTATCACTACAATCTTGGTCTTTGTTTGATCCATCATTACAATCTTGGTATTTGTATGATCTATCACCATCACTGCAATCTCAGTCTTTGTCAAGCACCACCGCTTCAGTCTTTGTCTTTTTATCACCGCTAACCGTTTCTATCTTAGCTGTATAGGTAATAACGTTACAGTACATTGTCATATTTTTGTCATAAAAAACTTTCCTTACTGTTTAGTCGGGCCTGTCCTTGCTAATCATAGCTAACCTTTTTTGTTTGCTATTTGTTAGCCTGTACCAGTGTGCTCTTATCAGTTAATTATGCCATATATAGAGGCTACAGTCTTTCGGCGTTGATCAGCTCGGAGAAAAATTCATGTGAGACTTAGATTTCTCTCTGCTAAAATAGCTAATTATCTGCTTATCTGAACTAAATCTGAACTAATTAGATTTGGGTCTGTAATAAACTAGCGGCGGGACATTAAACCGAATAAAATCTAATCAGTAATTATTAGGCCCTATGTATCAAAATTTTGTTACCCCGAGAATGCTTGCCCACGTGACCGCTAACAGCATGGTTGCTGGCGCGCAATAAGATTTATAAGAATAATAATATTTTATAACTGTAACAGCACACCTGTAATGCTAATATTTGTGGCGCATTTAACGCAATTTCAGTCAGCGTAGATTGTAATATTACATGTGTAAACACGGCTTGTATTACACATATTGTGTTCTATATATATTTACGCATTTTAGTTAATTGCATAGCATCAACTCTTAATTAGAGTTTGCTCTTGTCGCCGTGCCCCAATAATTAGTGCCAGTCTGAGCTCGTCAATAATGAGATTTTTTTAGTTTGCAATCGTCTTTAAGTGTAGCATTCATTCTGCAGTCGTTTT
>NIVC01000719.1:94519-102019 GCA_002269645.1 Macrostomum lignano
GACCCACTGACTGACCGACCCACTGACCTACTAGCCCACTGACTGACCCACTGACCTACTAACTCACTAACTGACCCACTGACTGACTGACTGACCCACTGACCTACTAACTCACTGACTGACCCACTGACCTGCTGACCCACTGACTGACTGACTGACCGACCGCCTATTGCTTAAAGCTCCTCTATCTTGAATGCGTGACTAATGAATTCAAATTATATTTAACGATTACTTTTAAATTTCAGTGAGTAAAAAATCACAGAAAATGTCTCAGCAACAGCAGCAACAGCCCAACGCAGAAGAATCAGTATTCAATCGCCGATTTGTTGCCATTGGCGACGTTGTACTGCTGAAGCAGCGCCACGGCAACACTAAGACTGTCCGAGTCACCTCAGCGGACGGCACCGTACAGACAGTTGGCGGCCTCTTGAAATTCTCCGACCTGATTGGCCGTCGCTATGGCTCCCGGTTGGTAACCAAGCGCGGCTTTGTGCGCCTATTGCCCCTAGTGCCGGAGCTGTGGGCCCGGGCGCTGCCGCATCGTACTCAGATTCTCTATCCGCCAGACACCTGCCTGATAGTTGCCCAGCTGGACCTGCGACCGGGTCGCATTGTGCTAGAAGCTGGCACTGGCAGCGCCGCGTTCACCCACTGCCTGGCCAGGACTGTCATGCCTACTGGCCGCGTGTTGACCTTCGATTTTCACGCCGAACGAGCGGCCACGGCGCAGCGCGAGCTGACTGAGCACAGTCTGCAGCGTTGGGCCGTCTGCGAGCATCGCGACGTCTGCCAGCTGGGCTTCCCGGCTGGTTCCAACGCCGATGCCGTCTTCTTGGACCTGCCGCAGCCCTGGCTGACTGTGCCCAGCCTGCCGGCCTGTCTGCGTCCCGGCGCCAGATTCGGCAGCTTCAGTCCGTGCGTTCAACAGGCCGAGCGGACCGCCGCGGCTCTGCGCGAGTGCCGCCGATTCACCGACCTGATCGGCATGGAGTGCCATCAGCGGCGCTACTCCTTGCAGCCGCGCAGCCTGCCGTCGGCCGATTTGGGTCCCGAAGACGACGGCAACGACGCTGCTAGTGCTCCTGCTCCCGAGGATGATAAAGAAGCTCCGGGCAAGTCGACAGCTCCTGCCTCTAAGGAGGCTTCGTCGTTGCCGCTTCGGGTTGCCGCAACTGAGCCGGCGTACGAGCAGCCGTGCCATTCCGGCTTCCTTCTGTTTGCCACTTTCTATGGCCCAGCCGAATAATATTTGATGATGCCTTTATTATATATTGTGCTACAGCTAGTTCTACAGTATAATTTGTTTTAATTCATGATTTGTATTTGGCTTGATCTAGGCATTTCGTGTAACGTACCTGCAAAGTCCCTGAGTCCTTAATCAAAGTCCCTGAATCCCGGATCAAAGTCCCTGAGTCCCTAATCAAAGTCCCTGAATCCCTAATCAAAGTCCCTGAATCCCTAATCAAAGTCCCTGAATCCCTGATCAAAGTCCCTGAGTCCCTAATCAAAGTCCCTGAATCCCTGGTCAAAGTCCCTGAATCGCTAATCAGAGAAGTCCCTGAACCCCTGATCAGAGATGTCCCTGAACCTTGATCAGAGATGTCCCTAAATCCCTAATCTGATCAGAGAAGTCCCTGAACCCCTGATCAGAAATGTCCCTGAACTTTGATCAGAGATGTCCTTAAATCCATAATCTGATCAGAGAAGTCCCTGAACCCCTGATCAGAAATGTCCCTGAACCTTGATCAGAGATGTCCTTAAATCCATAATCTGATGAGAGAAGTCCCTGAACCCCTGATAAGAGAAGCCCCTGAACTTCTGATAAGAGATGTCCCTGAACCCCTGGTCAGAAAATTCCCTGAACCCCTGGTCAGAAAAGTCCCTCAACCCCTGATCAGTAGATATTAAATAATGCAATCAGTAGTCAAGGCAGCTTTCAAACCATTTGCTACGCATCTGTTTGAATTAGTTGCTTTTGTATTGAAAAAGTAAACGTAAATATTTTCAATTGGTGACACAAGCTGTACCAACAGTTCGACTTGTTGGCAACTTTTATTTTGATCGACCTTTGTTTTGTTGCGAAATTGAAATCCAATTAATTTACTAAACGAAGTGTTGTCACTTAAGTTATGTACTATACACATCGGTTAATTGAACCGTGTCTTTAAATTTTATGACAGCAGCAGCAAAGCAAAAGCAGCAACAGTCTCAAAGCCAGCTGCACAAGACGATATATGGCGCCGAATTGGCAGCCGCTGCTTCCTCTATTGTCCGCCCTCTGTCTGGGCCTGGCGCTGCGGGCTGCCGTTGCGCCCTATCCGCACTCCGGCCAGTCCCGGCCGCCAATGTTTGGCGACTACGAGGCCCAGCGGCACTGGCAGGAGGTCACCACAGCCCTGCCAGTGTCCGAATGGTACATTAATAGTAGTAGGAACGACTTGCTCTACTGGGGCTTGGATTATCCGCCATTGAGCGCCTATCATAGTTTGGCGCTAGGCTACCGCGCCGCCGCAATCAACGCCAGCTGGGTGGCGCTGGGCAGTTCGCGGGGCGAACAGAGTCCACCGCATAAGCTTTGGATGCGCGGCACAGTGCTAACTAGCGATTTATTCATTCACCTGCCAGTTCTGTTAGCTAGCGTAGCTTATTCACCTGTCAGTCCGCTGTTATTGCTATCGGCTGTTGCTATGCTGTCGCCGGGTCAGCCGCTGGTGGATCACGGACACTTTCAGTACAACTGTATCAGTCTGGGCCTAGCAGCGGCCGCTCATCTGCTTGTACTGCGCCGGCGACGCCTGCTAGGGACTTGCTTGTTCTGTCTGGCTCTTAACTATAAACAGATGGCTCTGTATCATTCTCTGCCGCTGTTCTGTCATCTGTTAGGCGACTGTTGCAATCTGCTATTGTCAGCCGCTGCTCCTTGGCGCGCTGTTAGACTGCTCTGTTCTCTAGCCGCTGTTGTTCTAGCCACCTTCCTGCTAGTGTGGTCGCCTCTACTTGCAGCCGCTCCCAATGGCAGGGCCGCTTTAGCCGCCTTGCAAAGATTATTCCCAATCGGCCGAGGATTATTCGAAGATCACGTGGCTAATGTTTGGTGCACAATTAATGTGGTAGTGAAATTGAAAACTATTATTAGTCAGGGCGCCGCTGCCGCAGTTGCCGCCGTTGCCACCCTGGCCGCCTGCGCCCCGGCTCTCGTCCGCTGTCTGTACCGGCCTGGCCGATCCGCTCTCCTGTTCGCTTCCTTTGCCGCCTCGCTTGCCTTCTTTCTATTCTCTTATCAGGCGCACGAGAAGTCCATCCTATTGCCGGCAATGTCGGCCGTTTTGCTATTGCCAGAGGCACCGTTGTTTGCCTGCAGTTTTCAATTGTTAGCGGCTATTAGCATGTGGCCATTATTAGCCTACAAAGACGGTTTGGCACTGCCAACTGTGTGCTGTGCCGGAGTCTTTGTTATCGCTGTTGGTTTACTATTCCGCTGGTCGCCATCGATTCGGCCAGCTAGCCGGCTAGTGGTCGCTTTGCACGCATGTTTGCACGCCCCGGCTCTGGCCGCTGTGCTAGCTGGTGCCGTGCTGCCAGCCCCGGCTAGCCTGCCATATCTGTACTCGCTGCTTGTGTCAGTGAGTTGCTGTGCCGCCTTCTGCGTATTCTTGCTGCTTGCACACCTTCGGTTGTGGCGCCTGATTGATCTGGCTTAATGAAATAATTCCTCTTGTCAACTGTGTACGAGGGTTGTACAAAAAGTTCTGTGTATTACCTAATAACAAAGTAAAACTTCACACACATTTCTTTGGCATCTTTTCACTTGCCAAACTTGAACTGCTGGCCTTGCATGGACTCCTTGATGCGGTGGAAGAGGAAGAAGTCGCATAGGCTGAGGTGTGGGTAGTATGACTGATGCGGAAGAATATTCCATGCATCCCCATGACTTGACGGTCGTGTCTTGAAAAACTGTCTTGCGATTTTCTACGCAGACAAAAAATGATTTTAAGGGGTAAAACTGAAGCTGAGTTCTTTACACATGAAACTGCCTATGGCGAGACCTTCGTTTTGTCAGCTTAGCTTTGAACCAAAGCTATGCCTCAATACGCAGAACTTTTTACAACCCTCGTATCAACCTACCCACCGGTGAAGGGTGACTTTTCTAATAATTACGGTTGTTTGGTCAGTTTCTATCGTGTATACACGCATTCAGGGTGTATCAGCCAAATCCGTACAGTTACAAAAACTGTGTAGAAATGGAGCTGAGAAGTCGATCTTTGAGATACTCGTAAGGGGCTGAAACGTCTGTCGCAAATTGTTATGAAATGGTCTATCAAGTCACTCGGAAGAAATTTCTCTAGCCTCTTAAATCAAGGTAAAAATCTGCCCCTGAGGCAGATTTCATGATGAAATCATCATGAATAATCATGAAAAATCGTCCACTGCTGTTGTGTGGATTTGGCTGATACACCCACTATGCTCAGCAAGAGTCAAAAGTGCCACCTCGCGCATATCGTACGTCAGTCAGAGATAAATTCTTGGTCAAATTATTCAACCCATGGGCTATGTAACTAAGCCGCGAGCTGAAGGAGGTGCCAGTCAATCACTTTGTCAGCGGCTTTTTAATTGCTGCTCTCGTTCTACCAAAATCTTCCAGCAGTTTCACTGATTGACGCTCAGACTTCCAGCATTCCAAACGCGAGTCATAGTTCAGCATTCGTCATTGCGGTCGCCATCATAAGCTCGAAAAATCATATCGTCGAAACAGGGCTTCATCACAAGCTCGAAAAGTCACATCGTCGAAAACTGATTTAACCATCACAAGCTCGAAAAGTCACATCGTCGAAAACTGATTTAGCAGCCACCATCACAAGCTCGAAAAGTCACATCGTCGAAAACTGATTTAGCAGCCACCATCACAAGCTCGAAAAGTCACATCGTCGAAAAGTTTTAGCAACCATCACAAGCTCGAAGGGCACAAGCTCTAACCCTAACCCTAACCTTTTTCCTAACCCCCCGGACTTGCGTGGAGGATGGTACTTTTGTCTGCTGTTGAGCATTTTAGCTCGTATCATTCTCACAAGTTTTAGTTGTTTGCAATGTGAAAACAATTATTGATTTTGTTCCAGCTGACTGACTGACCGCCTGGTGTCTTTATCAGGTGTTGAATATGAAATGTTTTTTTACACTAGGAAATATAATAAACTAATTACTCTAAATACCACTGGTAACAAACTGTGTTTTGGTTCAATTATTTTCTACACTTTTCCTTTTCACCATTTTTGTTATGACTCACTGTGGACTGTTTAGGGCAATGTTCTGCCAGATGAGTCAGCTATAGTATGGGTCAGGTTTGAGTAGTTTGATAGTAGTTTGAGTCAGGCAAGACAGGGCTAGACTAAGAGCTTGGGAAGAGAATTTTGAGAGAACTTTAGCAAGATATGTATAAAACTAGATATTTTAAAGTTTTTTATTATTCCCATTTTAGGATCACTTTTACAAAATATACTAATGAGCTTTAAACAATGACGTATGTTACCTAGGGCTCTCTGGACCTATTGCTTATTTTTTTATTGCTACGAGCGTACAAGAGTTATAGCGTGTTTTACGGGTGCAGAACGGTTTCCGTACAATTGAAAACTGAAGTAATAAGGTTAGAGCTATCATTTTTTACAAAATGCACTTCGCTAACAGACCCTTGCTTTTTTCTTCTTTCTCTCTATCTCCGCCCTTTCTGCCTCTCGAAACACAGGCATGTGACAGGCTAGAGGAAGCAAGGTAAAATAGTGGCCTACGAGTATTTTCATTCTTTTCATTTTACCTCGCTCACTTTTTCTCATTCTCTCTCGCTCTACATAGCCAGACCAGTCTGAAGTTGTAGCTGGCATCTAAATCAACTAGAAATAAAATAGAAGCACTGGGCTCTGGGGACGACGTCTGTAATTAAATAAGACTGGTTTTCCGCGAAAACAGATCTGGGTCACTTTCGAGTAAACGATGTATATTCCTTAGTGCGTAAGTGAGTTCGTACGAACTGCATGTCTAGGCTTCTAATAAGTCCATTATTTGTACACTGGGCTAAGTGCTTTTTAATGGCGTCTGCGTGTCTGAATGGCGCCGCTTGACTCAGTCTCTCTCTCTCTCTTTAAGGTTAAGCTCTTCTCCGGTGTACTTTTAGCTTAGCACTTTGCACTTTGTCTGGTCTCCTCCCTTTATTGCCCTTAAACTGTCCAGGGGTCGGCAAACTACGGCCAGCGAAGCCTTTCTATCCGGCCTGCTCAAGGCTTGTGTCTCTTCTGAGCTCTCTTCTCTTATCTCTCATATTATCTGGCCATTGATGTAAAAGTTTCTAATCTGTCAGGCTCTACTTTCTAATACTATTGTCTATCTCTCTTAAAATAGTATAAAATATTTTTATTTCTGAGCTAAACTATAGCTTAGGCATATATCCTTAGTGACTATATATGTACCATTTGGCGACGAAAGACAGGTTTAACTGCTACTAAATTCGACAAAAAATGCAAATTAGCCAGCTGCTGCTCGGCTAAGATCTTCTGACTGGAAGACTGGTGGTTTAAAGAAGGCAAAAGACGGAAGGAAATGCATGGGCTAAGCTGGCAATTGTAGCCTCCCCCCACCAAGAATTGGGCCTCAAGAGCTCTGCATTACTGTCAGGCAGTTCCCTTCCTTGACACGCGTTCTCATTTGCGGCCGCTGATTCATTTGCTAATTTTAGAACTTTTATTATTCATATTATTATGCATGCTCCCAGACGGACGGAAAATGGGATCGGAGGGAAGGCGGGGAGTTTTTCTAGCCGCTTCTAGGAAAGCGCCGCCTGCCAACCTAAAGTGCAAACTGCCTTCCCTTCCCCTTCCATCCTCCTGTCTCGCCCTCCGCCTTCCCCCCCCCCCACTGTCCGGAAGCCTCCTTCGTGACTTGGTGCGCAATGTTTTGGACAAAAAGTGTGTCTGCTATACTGCTGCTGCTGCTGCTGCTGCTGCTGCTGCTGCTGCTGCTGCTGCTGGCCTGCTACTTCTTCCTTTAGTTACTGGGCGAGGTTGGTCACTCGCTTGTGGGGTGGTCGGAGACGGGGGGGGCAGACGGGACTGCGCCCTCTCTGTCTGTACTTCAGCTGGTTTACTGTGCATCGCATTGGAGGCCTACCCCCTCCTTATTCGCCCCTACCCTCCCGGTTGAGCCACCTCAGCCAGGGGAGACATGCGAACTGAAAATCTGGAATGCTGTAGTAGCTGAAACTCTGTTAACTTGCATGATAACTTGCATTTTTTCTTAATTCGACATCAATTTCAGTAGGTAGATGTATTTATTTAAAAAAGCCGATTATTCATTGATTTTTATATCATTTAATTTGACAGAAACCACCACCACAACTAGACAGAGATTTTATTTAACTTGTCTGTAAATAACCATTTACAACAGGGAAGAGAGTTGGACTAATTCCAGGCTTATAGTTGAAGATCTCCGTGGCCCGGGCCAACAGCCACGCATGCA
>NIVC01000719.1:107019-289519 GCA_002269645.1 Macrostomum lignano
TTGTTTGCAACTGTTTTTTGCTGACTGAAACAAATAACAATTGTGATTACCTCTCCCTTAACTCATATATAACCAGCCCGTCTTCCTTCTGTCTTCTGCATCATTTTCTCTTGTGCATGCGTCGTGTACATCTGAATTACAATAGATATGTAGTTTCACTTCATTGCGTCATTGAATGCTAATTATAAACAGGTGTAATACTCTTACATGCTTCATCCGAATACGCTTCTCAAGTGGAACGCTGCCCAAATGAAGTGCACGGGATTTACCCTAATTGTAGTTACAAGCTTTAAATAATTGAATTTGAATTTCCCACTCATAATAATTTAAAAGTACATATAATGTGCGACGTAATTCGAACAGCAGCCTTCGTCTAATACGCATTGCTTTTTTCGTTAGGGTTTAGTTAATTACATTAAAGGTTATATAATTTAATTAGAACTGCAATTCAGTGATATTAAAGTTACGATGCACGCAAATTCGGCGACAGAGATTCACAATGGACAAATTCGGCGACAGAGATTCACAATGGACTAATTCGGCGACAGAGATTCACAATGGACAAATTCGGCGACAGAGATTCACAATGGACTAATTCGGCGACAGAGATTCACAATGGACTAATTCGGCGACAGAGATTCACAATGGACTAATTCGGCGACAGAGATTCACAATGGACTAATTCGGCGACAGAGATTCACAATGGACTAATTCGGCGACAGAGATTCACAATGGACTAATTCGGCGACAGAGATTCACAATGGACTAATTCGGCGAAAGCGAATTCGGCGACAATCTAGGCAAATTCGGCGACACGCCTTTTTATAGCTAGCCAAAAGACAAGTTAAAGCAAATTACATGTAAAAAGACTTTCTTACCATACACGGGAAAGTTTAAAAAATGTGAAATAGACCTAATGCCCGCATAAGCGTGTTAAAGTAACCGAAAAAGTGTTTTGTTAAATTGGACATCCCGCGTCTTGAGAAATGTGAATGGTGAATGGGGGCCACTTGACATATTTTAATTTTGTTATTTTTCTTTGCATGGAACATTTTGCACGAATTCCTTCCCCGACATTGTAAACAATTAATTATCCAAATCATATGCAATTGCTTTTCCTCCATTAGTTGTCGCCGAATTTGTCTAGATTGTCGCCGAATTTGCTTTCGCCGAATTAGTCCATTGTGAATCTCTGTCGCCGAACTGGTCAGCACCATAAAGTTATATAAATATTTAATGCGGAAAAATTGTAGTAAATTTTATTACCTCATATACTGCTGCATGGGACCCGATGACGTGGACCTCAAGGAAAAGAAATTTACGTGCGAATTACATCCTAAGCACTATTCGTACAGTAAAACGGCGTGAGAGTAAGATACAGGGAGCCGTTGGTTTAAATTCAACTTGCAAGTTATAATGTGAGATGCATCAAGCTTCAACCCCTATTTTTGAGTCTAAAAAACAAAGAAATTTTTATTACTATAATTTTGGAAATTACAGAATAAGGCCTTGCATATGAGCTTGACAAAACGACTCTAGGTTCTACATCTGCAATTTGCATCGTAAGTTATAAACTGATATCATTAAAGTAACTATAGATAGTATTTTTTATGTTTTTATACTTTTAAAAGTTTTATTGTACTAAAATGCCTTAGAACTCGCCGGAATATTTCGCTTAACATGATAAAACTTGTTAAGGTATTTCATCTTATTACGCGCGTATTCAAAGCAGGACTCCTCGCGCGCGACCTGCAGATCGCGCGGACGCATTTGTTTCCCCATTGATATTCGCATTGATATTCGAATTTTAACAAAAGCAAAATACTAAAAGCAACCCGTAGCATGAAACTTTACACAGAGTAAACTGCAACCGTGAAACGACTATTGGTCAAGTTTCAGCTCGATATGTAACTTTGGCTCTGAACAGGAGCGATTTTCGATGTGTTCCATTTAAAATACATGTGATTCCAAAATTCGTATTGATATTCGAGTACAGGTACTTCTGCTTCACTGATCTTGACGAAACTTTACACAGAGTAAACTGCAACCGTGAAACGACTATTGGTCAAGTTTCAGCTCGATATGTAACTTTGGCTCTGAACAGGAGCGATTTTCGATGTGTTCCATTTAAAATACATGTGATTCCAAAATTCGTATTGATATTCGAGTACAGGTACTTCTGCTTCACTGATCTTGACGAAACTTTACACAGAGTAAACTGCAACCGTGAAACAACTATTGGTCAATTTTCAGCTCGATATGTAACTTTGGCTCTGAACAGGAGCGATTTTCGATGTGTTCCATTTAAAATACATGTGATTCCAAAATTCGTATTGATATTCGAGTACAGGTACTTCTGCTTCACTGATCTTGACGAAACTTTACACAGAGTAAACTGCAACCGTGAAACGACTATTGGTCAAGTTTCAGCTCGATATGTAACTTTGGCTCTGAACAGGAGCGATTTTCGATGTGTTCCATTTAAAATACATGTGATTCCAAAATTCGTATTGATATTCGAGTACAGGTACTTCTGCTTCACTGATCTTGACGAAACTTTACACAGAGTAAACTGCAACCGTGAAACAACTATTGGTCAATTTTCAGCTCGATATGTAACTTTGGCTCTGAACAGGAGCGATTTTCGATGTGTTCCATTTAAAATACATGTGATTCCAAACAACAACAACAACAACAGAGTACGCTGCCAGTTCGCAAAAGCAGCGTCAGATGGCGCGCTTCGAAGCTTGGGCGCGAACAAAGGCCGCACCGCCGGCAGAGTCCGGGGTGCCGGCGTAAGCCAGCAGACAGTCGACGTAGCGCCGAGTCCTCGCCTGTCCCGCCGGTAGGGTGCCTGCAACGTAAGTAGCAGCACCTCCTGCACCGGCTCCGGACAGTAGGCCTCGGTGCGGATGACGTGGCCTGCTAGCTGGAGTCGCCGACGGCGCAGCAGATCGCTAGGACGGGCCAGGCCGGCGCGATGATAGAGCGCCGTGTTGGTGACTCGCTCGTTGCCGATCTTGAAGGCGGCGCGCAGCAGGCCAGCGTGCGCCGCGTCGACTTGAGCCTCGAGCGAGTCTATCAGCGTCCAGGTCTCGGCGTTGTATAACAGGACGATGTATCTCGATCACCGCCTGGAACAGCGCCGCCCTCTGGCGGTCCGGTAGGGCCTCGGACTGCAGGACTGACCTTATAGAACGAAAGGCAGCCCAGGCAAGTCCTCGGCGACGCCGCAGATCCTCGCGGACGTCGGGAACCAGACCGCCGAGGTAGACGAACTGCTGACATCTTGGAAGCTCACTCGCCTGTCCGTCAGCGCCTCGGCAGAAGATTGCAGCCTCGGTGTCGTCCGGCACGCATAGCACGACGGTCTTCTGCGTGTTGACCACCAGGCCGACGCTCGCCGCAACGGCAACCAGTCTATCCAGCTGTCGTTGGGCGCCCTCGAGGGCGAGGTCATCGGCGTAGCCAAGCACGCTGAGCCGTCTCTCCGGTTGGCGTCGACCCACGCGTCGCCGCAGCAGGAAGCTGTCGTCGTTGGAAGGCAGAGCAGTCCGTAGCACCCAGTCAAGCACCAGAATAAATAGGAACGGCGCTAGCGTATCTCCCTGGAGCACCCCGGAGGATGTCTCGAAGAAATCCGATAGGCCGTCCGGTGTTTAGACAGCAGCCGTCGTGCCGTGATATAGCGCCATGACAGCAGAAATCAGCAGGTCTGGCACGTTGTACGCACGGAGCACCTCTGGGAGCGCGTCCCTCACGACCGAGTCGAAGGCCTTCCTGAAATCGACGAAGATCAGGATCAGGGTCAACTGGCGGATGCGCGCCTCCTCGATGACTCGCCGAAGAGCCAGGATCTGCGTCACTGTGCTGCGATGGGGCCGGAATCCGTTCTGCTCAGGCCACAGGTACGGGTCCAGCACAGTCTGTAACCGCGATAGCAGCATGCGGTTGAACAGCTTCGCGGCGCAGGACTGTAGGCAGATGCCTCGATGCTCCTCGAGCTTGGTGGTGCCCGGCTTCTTTGGAATGGCGACGATGTGCGCCGTGGTCCATTCGTTTGGCGCCACCTCACCGGAAAGCACGCGGTTCATCACTCTGGCGACCTCAGTGGCCACGCAGTGGATCCGCAGCGCCTCGGTGGGCACCTCGTCTGGACCAAGCGCTTTGCCGCCCGGCGACTGCCGAGCGAACTTCACAACGTCGGCTGTGCTGACTGGGGCAACGTTGAAGCTCTCCTCCGCCGGCAACGGCGTCTCCGGCGGCAGCCTCAGATTTTCTGGAAGCGGAGGGGGCGGCGCGTTGACAATGGCGGCGAAGAACTCGCGCAGCTCGTTCCTGCGCTCATCCGGAATGTCGCCTGCTTGGTTGAGCGCGATGTGCCGCTTTCGCCCCGTCAGAGTGTTGATGACGGACCAGGCCACGCGCCCTCTGGCATCGGGCCCTGCGGCAGAGACGGCTTGGATGGCGTCATCGACAGCGGACTGCTGCCGCTGCAGGTAGACAGCCGCCAGAGCCTCCTCCGCCTCGCGAGTTTGCCGCCCACTCAGACGGAGCCTCTCCAGATCTTCCCTCGCTTCGTCGATCGCGGGGTCGTCCTGCCAGACCGGCTGCCCGCGCTGGGCCGGTCGCATCAGCGGGACTGCTTGCTCCGCAGCGGCTCGAACTGCAGCGCTCACCTCCGCGTACTCGGCTCCTCCACGCTTGTCGCCCAGCGCAGTGACAAAGACACCGGCAAAGCGACGCCGCGTCTCGGCGTCCCTGAGCGCGCGGTAGTAGCGCCGCGGTGGCCGCTTTGGCGGACGGTAGAGCGGGTCCCGAAGCCGAAGGTCGCAGATGAGCAGCCGATGGTCGGACAGCAGAGCCAGCGGCGTAATGGTGCGGCAGTTGGTGACGCGGCGGCACTCACGAAAGCGCATAAGCACGTGGTCGAGCTGTGCCAGCCTCCGCGTAGCGTTCCGGCCGCGCGCGTTCCGCCGCCTCTGCTTGCAGCCGACGAAGGTCGCGAGCCTGCCCGGTGACTTGCGGAATCTGGTGTTGGCCGACACCATGTCCTGTCTCTCCAGGAAGTCCTCTAGCGCTCCGGTGTTGCCGTTCTCGCGAGCTGTCACAAACAGCGATCGCTCGGACCTACGCAGAACTGCGTTCAGGTCTCCGAGAATGACCACTGTGTCACGTTGCGCCATCTCCTCCACCTGTACTCGAATATCAATACGAATTTTGGAATCACATGTATTTTAAATGGAACACATCGAAAATCGCTCCTGTTCAGAGCCAAAGTTACATATCGAGCTGAAACTTGACCAATAGTCGTTTCACGGTTGCAGTTTACTCTGTGTAAAGTTTCGTCAAGATCAGTGAAGCAGAAGTACCTGTACTCGAATATCAATACGAATTTTGGAATCACATGTATTTTAAATGGAACACATCGAAAATCGCTCCTGTTCAGAGCCAAAGTTACATATCGAGCTGAAACTTGACCAATAGTCGTTTCACGGTTGCAGTTTACTCTGTGTAAAGTTTCGTCAAGATCAGTGAAGCAGAAGTACCTGTACTCGAATATCAATACGAATTTTGGAATCACATGTATTTTAAATGGAACACATCGAAAATCGCTCCTGTTCAGAGCCAAAGTTACATATCGAGCTGAAACTTGACCAATAGTCGTTTCACGGTTGCAGTTTACTCTGTGTAAAGTTTCGTCAAGATCAGTGAAGCAGAAGTACCTGTACTCGAATATCAATACGAATTTTGGAATCACATGTATTTTAAATGGAACACATCGAAAATCGCTCCTGTTCAGAGCCAAAGTTACATATCGAGCTGAAACTTGACCAATAGTCGTTTCACGGTTGCAGTTTACTCTGTGTAAAGTTTCATGCTACGGGTTGCTTTTAGTATTTTGCTTTTGTTAAAATTCGAATATCAATGCGAATATCAATGGGGAAACAAATGCGTATCGCGACGCGGAGCTGAATGCCGTTCAGACCCTTCCATCAAAACCCAGCTTCGAAGATCTAGTCTGTTTTAAATCGAAGCATGTGTATTCATTGACAAGCGTTTTCGGTCTAGTAATTAACAAATTTTTAATTTCTTTTTGAAATAAATTAAACATTGCGTCCCAGATCCGTTTTTTCGGCAGCCGTTTGTAGCCGTAGGTCTACAAGTATAGTATTCCTACGAATCGGATCTACCTTTGATCATCGCCCTACTGCCAACTGCCAATCACAAATAACAAAGTAAAGAGCACTGTAAAAGAAAATACTTCAAATGGATATGTCGAAATTGGAGTTAACTTGCAGAGCTAACTATCTTATCTATGACTACATCAAAAAGCAGCTACAAAACATTGAACTGGCTGAACAGTTTCGAAAGGTTGTTCAGCAGAATCCCAACAGCAAGGACATTGTAAGAGCATTTCAAAATATCAGAAAAAAATATTGGCTTTGTCTTCCTAAAGTAGTCCTTACTAAAGAATTATTAAAGCTTTGTATTTAATATTTTTGTATATTTTTATTTTTATATTTTTAAAGTGTATTGTAAAGTGTAAACTAATCAATTAATGAACTAGACCTATCTAATGAAATCATATAGCTGTACCTGTATAAGAGATTATTATATAGATATTTATTGGAAAAGCTCTTTATTGCTAGATATAAATCTGAGAAATCTCTATATTTTAGAATTAGCTTGGTACCAACTAAACTGCAAAAATTGATACCGATATGAAACAGATTTGCATACCAAAATGTGGATATGGTCATGGATGTGGATTACTATTTTGTGGAATCAATATGGATAGGGTTATAAATAGCAGATGCAGAAAATCTCTAGATTTTGTTCTATCAAAACATTGATTTATATTCTGCTTTTTATCTAGTTCTATTTAATTTTTAGATAAATTTTTCTTATTCAAATTTATTGTGAATAATTATGGAAAATCATTGTCTCCATTTTCAATAAACAAATCACAATGAGGAAATCACATAAAAATTGGCACATAAAAACAAGAAACTAATCAATCTAGACTTGAACTATCTAGTTGAACTATTTAGAATCTAAACTTAAACTTTATACACTTGTAGTCTCTAGAAGTATACATGTTATGTATGTACAGTAGCGCAACTAAAAATTTTTTGAGGGGATGGATTCTGGAGGGTAAAGTCCCAGGAGGGGGGGCGGAAGGGGTGGCTCTATTTTTGGCAAAAATTCACTTGGTCCCCCCTTTGATTTTTTTTGGGTCTCCGCCTATGGGGGGCAGCTGCCCCCCCCCCTGGTTGCGCCACTGTGTATATACATTTTTCTATTATATCTAGGCCTAGCAAAAAAATAACTTTAAATCTAATCAAATTTCTTATTTTTTATTATCAGTAGTATTAAAATTTATAAATAAATTTATAATATATAAATTATATAAATTTATAATGTATTTATAATATAAATTTATTTAGAGCAGCTATACTTTTTAAAACAGAGAAACTGATTTTCCATTATTATTTCACAATAAATTTAAATGAGAACAATTTATCTGAAAATAGGGCCTAAACAGAAATAGAAATAATGCAGAATATAAATCCATGTTATAACAGATCTAAATCTGAAGATTTTCTGCATTTGCTATTTATACATTTGTATTGATTCCACAAAATAGTAATCTTCATCCATATTTGCATTTTAGTATACAAATCCTTTTTATATCCATGTCCTATTAGCTCTTAATAAATATATTATTATATACAATATAAAATAGGCCTTACATATTGGGTACTAGTCCTTTCAGTGACAAGTCATTTCAGTGACAGATGTTTTGGTGACAAATAGTTGTTTCAGTGACAAGTTGCTTTTGTTACAGACACACTTTATTTGAGTAATAGGAGGTACTTCAGAATAGGCCTATCAGCTTGTAGCTTTTTTATGTTTCATTCAAATTTGAACATTTTCATCAACTACCATATAAAAAAGAAATCAAACTAATTATATGGTTTTCTTTTTGTGCAGATTGTTTTGAAGTTTCCTAAAATATTTTGAAACATAAACCATAAACTTATAAAGAATCCTCATGAAATGCTGACCACGAGAAAAGCAGAGATATTCACTAGACACATTGACATTTAGGTAATTTTCTGTTAAAAATAAAATGGCTATATCACAAAAAGATATTTTTCTTATCACCAAAATGACTTGCTTGTCACCAAAATATCACTGAAACATCTTATCACCAAAGTGACTATGATCCTATATATTAGCCATGAGGGGCCTTAGCCCAGTAGTCTAGCACAGGCTCTGGTGTGCTAGCAACCCAGGCTCGATTCCAAGTGCAGTCACATTAATTTGGGGCTGAATTGGAATCTTGGCTTGGCTCTGCTCGTGCAATTAACGGCCTTGAGAGCCAACCCCCAAGGCGCAGTGAAGTGTACATGCCTAACGATAAAATAAGTTAGGGCCGCTGCACACTCCTGTGTGAGTGTGTGCCTGCGTACGTATCCACGCAGCTTGTATGCCTGCTCAAAGGAGTTGGCAGAATGGGCAGTAATGCCTCTCGCTGGTTGTGTGCCCATGTTGCTTAAAATGCACCAGGGTGCACACAACCTCTGCCTCTAATAAAAAATATATATTAGCCACACTTAGGAAGGTTATCACATCTGTATGGAAATATATTTTAGCATATTTTTGGAATGTGCTGTGTGCAAAGCTAAAATATAAGTTTGTATACCAAGGCCTACATTTGTTTATTTATATATTTAGTTAGAGCACTAATGCATAATAGAACTAAAAAACTGAGTAAAATGTGAATTAAATCAATAAGTTAAAATAACAGTATAAGAGATCAATTTTATATCTTTCAAACTGATTACTAGTAAGCACTTTTTAATTTAAAACTGTTTTTTAGCTCACATTGAAAATTGTCAAAAATCAGCTAAAACTTTCTGATAAAGTGCCATTTTGAATTGAATTATTTGTTTAACTTACCAAAAAGCAATTATTTAATTGATTAATTTGGAAAAAAAATCTAAAAGAATATTTTTTTGCTTTGCATTATCTGTAGATTATACATTTTGGATGACCCATTGTAAGCTAAGTTTTTCTGATCAGCATTTGCTTAGTATCACTATGAATTAAAAATTTCTGTTTGACTTTTGTTGTACAACTTTTTTAGTTCATGTGCTAGAATTTTCTGCCTCTGTACACCTTCCTGGGTGTGGCATATTAAAAGATATTAGTGTAGACTATTTATCTGCCAGCTTTAAAAATATATCTTATATCTTATTATTCTTCTATATAAAAATAAGTTATCAAATTGCACAAATGTAATGTCAGTTCTAGTATTAGTAATTGGAATTAGTTAGATTAGATATATAAGAATGAAGTTCAATTCAATTCAGATACTAGATAGATATAGTATTTTAAGCCCAAGATAGATTGAATCTTGTCAGTAAATTAATGTACAGCACTAATATGATTACTAATTAGATTACGAGGCATTTTTGTCACTGAAAGTTGTTACTCCCGCCGTTTACCTTTCACTTTTTTTGAAAGACAATCTGTGTATGTACTATGCTCAGATGTATGCTCTAAGCCACAAAAAATCTATTTAAGATACACCAAAAATTTAATGTTAAAAATGAAGGTTACATTAACAAGTAATTGTGTAATAAAAAATTTATTTATTTACCAATGCGCTGTGCTAGGGACCTTAATTTATACCATAATTATACAAAGAATCTATTAAAGACTTTGTATACAATTTTTTGAATCTTTAGACCTATATTTACTGATACATTTTATGCAGAAACTAAAAAATGTTGGCTGCATAAAAAAAGAACAATGTAGTTTAATGCATTTTTATAGCAAAATTCATGAAGTTTTTAATTACATACTTTTCCTATTTTTTTAGATCATCTTCAAAGGACTGGAAGATTTGCTAACTGTGCTGAAAATGTATTACAGGTAATCATTAATTATGATTTTGAATGGAATTTACGATTCGTATTTGATAATTGGTATAGCTACCATTTTTTATATTAATTTTATAGTGGTTCACCTGCTGCTGTCTCAACTGATGCCAATGGCCAGTCTGAAGATCAAGAAGCTGATGCAATGCCAGCCGACTGCAACGGCACTGGCAGCGGCGAGTCAGCCCAGAAGAAAAAGAAAAAGAAGAAGCAGAGAAAGTCGGAGCCGGCTGCCGAGTCAGAAGCTGTCAAAGCAGAGGAGGCGCCGGTGACAGAGAAGCAGGAAGAGACTGTTGCAGAGCCGGCCGCTGCCGTTCCTGCTGACGCCGAAGAGAAGAAATCCAAAAAGAAGAAAAAGAAACGCCAGTTGGAAGCTGCAGAGCAGCCTGATGAGACGGCCAACGGTCAGGCTGAGACTGATGAAGCCCAGCTGAAGGAAGCTGAGCCGGAGGCCGCTGCCGAATCCGAGGAAGCGCCCAAGTCTAAGAAGCGAAAGAAGCAACGCCGAGAAGTCGAGGAAGATGTCAGCAAGACCGCTGATGAAGAATGCAGTGTGAGTGCCGACTCGTAGCTTGGTGTCGGGCTAATCTTGGTCAGATTTTTTTTGCCTAGGATTCCTAGGAAAGCAAAGTCGGCCTTAGTAAAAGGATTTTCTGGCTTTCAATATTTCAATTTCGATATTGTTGACAAAATGGGATGTCAAAATCCGTTTCAGAAGCTGGAGGCCGATGGGCAGGAAGTTCAGGAGAAGCAGACTGAAGCTTCCGCCGAACTCAATGGATCGAAAAGTGGAAAGGTGCGACACTAAATAGCTACTAGTAGTAGTTAGACAGGTTATTTTATTCTTTAATCCAGTCTTATTATCTTCCCATATTTGCATTTATTCCTATCTTTATTATCGATCAATAATCACATCCAATCCTGTCTTTATTATCGATCAATAATCACATCCAATCCTGTCTTTATTATCGATCAAAAGTCGCATCTAATCCTGTCTTTATTATCGATCAAAAGTCGCATCTAATCCTGTCTTTATTATCGATCAATAGTCGCATCTAATCCGGTCTTTATTATCGATCAAAAGTCGCATCTAATCCTGTCTTTATTATCGATCGATAATCGCATCTAATCCGGTCTTTATTATCGATCGATAATCGTCTCTAATCCGGTCTTTATTATCAATCAATAATCGTCTCTAATCCGGTCTTTATTATCAATCAATAATCGTCTCCTTAGAATCACCGAATAGCTCAGTTGAAGAATTTTTTTACAGTTTACAATCAGCTCTAATCTGACCAGTGATTTATTAAACCGCTATTCCAGAACAAGAAGCGGCATAACGAACCATATCGTCGCGTTCGCGAAGACGAAGTGATAAATAAGCATTTTCGAGATAACAGCTTCGATGCTAAGGTAAGAGAAATGTACTTTAATTCACTAATTGTAGTTTTCTAATATGCTAATACTCATTTCTGACAAAATGGATTGTGTGCACTATAAATTCGGCCAGCCCGGCGCCGCCTCCAGCTGGGGCTACAAGGCCAACGAGGATCTTAAGCCGACGCAGGGTCGCTCGTTTCGTCACGAGAAGACAAAGAAAAAACGCGGCAGCTACAAAGGCGGCGCTATCGACACGGGCGTGTGCTCGATCAGATTCGAGTCCGACTCGGAGTGAAGTTAGGCGACTTGAACTCAAGCGATTCAGCCTTAGACACATCTCAGGCTGCTGCATTTCGTTATTATCCCAACTTCTACTAAATTGCGATCTGTGGTGTGTCGAATGTAAGCCTGGTTGCTGTTTTTGATTGCGTTTATAATGATAAATACATTGGCGGATCATTACCGAGTATGGCGAAAGTATAATCTTTATTTGCGCGTTTTGACAGGAAAAAAATATGCTTAGAGTTGTTTTTTAAGACCTTCTGGGATATTAAGGGTATGATGAAAAAAACTTTTTTTCGGTGTCCATAGTCACCCGGTGCTACCCGTTGAAGGTGCCGACGGCGTCGGGGTGATGATGGAATGCTTGAGAGACTAGCTGTGGATGTTGAGCAGTTGGGTGCCTCGGCGCTCTGGTGATGAACCCCGATGACATTATCGAGGAACCAGGTCTAGCGCGCCGAGCACCTTCTCAGGAATGTCTGAGCTGTCACAGGCGCTTGCGCTGACCTCTCAGGCTGCTGCTGTCTGCTCCTCCCTCCTGTTCTTCGAGCGCATTCGCGTTCGTTTATGGGTCGGATAGTTACAGTTACAGGGAAGGGCCTGTGTGCACCCTGGCGCACTTTAATCGACATTGTCACACAACCGGCGAGAGGCATTACTGCCCATTCTGCCGACTCCCATGAGCAGGCACACAAGTGCGCGGATACGTACGCAGTCATAAGCACAGGCATATACTCGCACAGGAGTGTACAGCGGCCCTAACTTTATCGTTAGACATGTAAACTTCCTGTGCCTGTGGGGGGGTTGGTCCTGATCATGGGCGTTAATTGCATGAGCAGAGCAGAGATTCCAATTTAGCTCTAAATTAATGTGACTGCACTTGGAATCGAGCCTGGGCCGCTGGTACATCAGAGCGCCGCGTCAGACCACTGGGCTACGGCCCGCTTTTGTCGGTGGCATTCAATATACTCGTATTTAATGTTTACGTAAACATTTACTACCAAATTCTCTGACACAAACCAGAAACTCGATCTCTGCCGACCGCCTATTGACAAACATGAAAAAAATTATTAAGTTGCTGCAGCAGAGCAAAACGTAAAATTTTATGTGCAAGTGCTATTCTAACTGTAATAGAGAATAATCAAGTGTATTATTAACAGATGAATATTTTTTACCTTTTTTTATAGTTGATAGAAAAAGGTAAAAAATATTCATCTGGTAATATGAATAGAAGGCCTGCGGAAAGTGGGTAGAGTCGAAGCAAGCAGCTTTCAAAAATAAAATTATCCAAAATGTGAAAAAAAACAAGCAAAATTGTTAATGTAAAGAAAACACTTATTAAACAGAATCCGTTGAAGTATTATTAAAACACAATTGCAGTAGCTAGTTAAGAATCTAATTAGAAAAAAATTCATTTGATTTGATAAGTGGCTCCAGATTCAGCTGTTTCTACAGATGAAGACAAACTAATTAGTAAACTAAAAATTGTTTACGAGCGTAACACATAAAGGTAAGTATGTGGTATGTGAAAGCTTGTGACATGTTGATATCAGCATGTACGACAGGATTCATACCAGAACAATATAAAGAACATTTAAGTTTCATTAACGAACAGAGCATAAACTCAAATCTTGACATCTATGTCTTGAGAACTCGCGAAAATGGTCTGATATAAAATTCTTTCTGCTATTCAGTGTCCGCAGTAGTCAGCCAAAACAGTTGGTGGAAACTCGGCCTATAGACTCACCACCAAGTTGTCAAGAGTCATCCAAAACTCAAAATTTGGATTTTTATGCCTTCAGTATTAAAATAACCGGCTCAGGCGCAGCTGCCAGGGCGGATCAGGCCGAACAGCAACAGGCCGCTGTCGCTCAGCGAGTTGCCGCCCGACTCGCCGCTGCAGCCGACGCCGGAGCAGAAGGAGCCGCCGCCGCCGCCGGCCTGCGGATACCAGCTACCGGCTCCACCGCCGCTGAAGCCGCCGCCGCCTCCGGCAGCGCCGCTTTGATGGCTGCCGCCTCCGCCTCCACCGAAGCCACCGATGGCGCCCTCGTTGCCGTGTCCGGCGACGCCGCCGATCCAACTCTCGTTGATGCCGCCTCCTCGATCGCCGTAGCACCTGTTGGTCTTGGCGTTGGCGACTCCCAGCCAGCCGGCTCCCAGGCCGCCCTTGTATGTCCTTGTAGACGGTCCGTAGCTCCCGGACTGCCCGTTCGCACCGCCGTAGCCGACGTAGGAAGCCGTGCCGACCGAGTCGGTTCCGTTTGGACCAGCCGATCCGTTCACGCCTGCGTTGAGGCCACAAAGATAGCAAAGATCGGAGCTGTGAGTCACCTAAATGCACTACGGTGATCACCATTAAAAGTACTTTAGAATCGTTGGTATCGTTAGAAGTGAAATCACGTTAGAGGTATCATGTTATTCTTAATTAATAGCCTGTATCTGAATTTATACCTTTGTATCCGATGGAGCCACCGCCGCCTCCGCCGGCAGCCAGGTACAGCAGGTTGTCCGAGCTCCGGTACACGAAGGTGCCGCCGCCGCCGCCAGAAGCGGCGTGGTTGTAACTCTGAGTGGCGTCGCCGCCCCGCTGTCCGATCACCAGGCTGAGCTGCGTTCCCGCCGTCAGGTTGAAGCTGCCTCCGATGCGGGCCCCGAATCCGCCGGTGTAGACGGGGCTGAAGGCCGGGTTGGTGCTGCCGCCTCTGGCTCCGAGCGCCTCCATGCGGTAGCAGCCGGTCTCGTTCACCGTCAGGGTCTGGATGGAGCCGGTCCGGCCCGAGCTGCTGTCTGGAATGCGGGTCAGCTCCTCTGTGAGCGCTGCCGTGCAAAACTGAACAACAGTGCTTCTATTTGATAGGCAAGAGTGAAATGAGCAATCTCACTTTTATAGGCATAGATGGCCTTGGTTAGCTGGGATTCGAAATTTTCCGACAAGAATACTTCATCAGGACCAGCTCGAATTTCAGTTTTAATATCGCACTCGACCTTCTTCGATTCATTGAACGCCAGGGTCTCCAGTTGAACCATCTGACAGACTCCGTCCTTGAAGGCCACAGCCGAGAAGCCGGAGCTGCTGGCCCTGAAGATGCACTCGGTGCTGCTTCGAATGTCCCGGAGAGTGTGCACTGACTTGCAGACATACTTGTCCCCCTCGAGCTTGAAGGCGGCTAAGCCAGGTGGCGCTTTCGTCAGGTGAAAAGCCTCACCGGAGCTCGGGGCTGAGTCGGCTGTGGATGAGCCGATGAGTCCTGGAACAGTTCAAAGCGGATCTGAATGGAGGAGCTGGTCAGTTAATGAGTGGTGAAGTCATGAGTCCTGGAACAGTTCAGAGCGGAACTGAATGGAGGAGCTGGTCAGTTAATGAGTGGTGAATTCATGAGTCCTGGAGCAGTTCAGAGCGGAACAGAATGGAGGAGCTGGTTAGTTAATGAGTGGTGAAGTCATGAGTCCTGGGGCAGTTCAGAGCGGAATAGAATGGAGGAGCTGGTCAGTTAATGAGTAGTAAAGTCATGAGTCCTGGGGCAGTTCAGAGCGGAACAGAATGGAGGAGCTGGTTAGTTAATGAGTGGTGAAGTCATGAGTCCTGGGGCAGTTCAGAGCGGAACAGAATGGAGGAGCTGGTCAGTTAATGAGTAGTGAAGTCATGAGTCCTGGGGCAGTTCAGAGCGGAATAGAATGGAGGAGCTGGTCAGTTAATGAGTGGTGAAGTCATGAGTCTCACCCGTCAGAAACAGAACAGGCAGTAGCTGCATGACAATTATTTGTGGTTTAAGTTTCGCGCGCGATGGAATGGAACGCTGCGAGCTCTCGATTGTCTCTGCGAGCGTTTCTTAAATGCAATGCAGATAATTCAACTCTCACCTTGTTTATCAACTATCGGTAAACAGTTTACCGTTCCCAATGCGACATCTGACGCTGCCCTCCTGCAGGCACACACCGGAAGTCACACCGTTAGGTATTGGGTTTGTCTCCTGCCCTGTCAACAAGCAAACGAAACTGATGTGCGGCGTTGTCAAGGCAAATAAAATGATATTGTCATCTGAAACCTGTTTGTTCGTAAAAAGTCTCTTGTACTCGGGTTATCCGTTTGCTGATGAGGTATTTACCCATGGTATAAAATTTACTTAGTTTTCATCACTCTTTGTTGACCGTGTCTGCAGGAGTTCCGCGTATCTTTCGTTTTCTATTGCTTCCCAAATGCAAAATTATACCTTTCGTTGGATACAGGGATTCACTCGATTGAGATTCTGGCTAGATTAAATCTTCACGACTGCTGTCAGTAGACAGGGATGTAGCATCCCAGATAAAATTTTCCCTGGTCACTGCGTTACGGATGCAGCAGACACGAAGGGGAGCATCACACGCCTTGGCTTAGTTGCTTGCCAAGGCAAAATAATTTGTTAACAAGGAGCTGGAGCATAGCCGAGCTACAGTAAGACTAACTGCATACATGCAAATCTACATGTAAGCTTAAGAAAGTCTAACCCAAGAGACACAGACGTTAGTGAGTCTGGCCCAATGCATTGCATTGATGGCGCACACACGCATGCAGATGCAGAGCTGGCTGTAAAACTCTTGGACCATGCAGTCAAAGCTTCTTTGTCTCAGCCAATGCTGCTGGGCGAGGAGGCCTATTCAGTAAGGATTGCCCAGCAAGCCCCCGTGTCAGCGGAGCTGATCGCGCAGCGCTGTCACAGTTCAGTAACTTCAGTAACTCTGGGCTTCGCCTTCATTGTCTTGCTCGGCCCTGAAACGTCTGTCAAAATCACCCCACAAGTTTCTAGGCCTCGACTCTAATTCTATTTACACGCGGTGGCCGAGTGATAGAACCTCTTCCCCCGCAAGTTGCCTGCAGCCAATCAGACAGATGAGGCATCGCCGCGTTGGCATGGGAACCCGCATCACCTAATACCCCATTTGGTTGTTTTTAAATACCCGGCCGCTTGGATGAAGGCCGAGCGCTTCCATCAAAAGCTTCAAGACGACTTATACCCCTGCTAACAAACTGCTTTGGCTTCAACCATGTTTCTGCTCTTTCTGCTTCTCATCGGTAAGGCTGTTTAGCTCCTTCAGTTAGTTTGTGATTGTCTCTGTCTCCACTGCGATTTCTCAAAACCTTGCAGGACTTGTTGGTCTAACGGCGGCCGAAAACCCTACCGGCGAGGTGTTCCATCTGAAGCAGGCACCCGCCGGCTCGGTTGTCGTGGAGAAGAATGTCTGCAAGTCAGTGCACACTCTCCGGGACATTCGAAGCAGCACCGAGTGCATCTTCAGGGCCAGCAGCTCCGGCTTCTCGGCTGCGGACTTCAAGGACGGAGTCTGTCAGATAATTAAACTGGAGACCCTGGCGTTCAATGAATCAAACGAGTGCGATTTTAAAAATGAAATTCGAGCTGGTCCTGATGAAGTATTCTTGTCAGAAAATTTCGAATCCCAGCTAACCAAGGCCATCTACCTGCATGCCTATAAAAGTGAGATTTTGTTCATTTCATTCTTGCTTGTCAACTACCAGCGTAGTATCTGTTGTTCAGTTTTGAACGGCAGCGCTCACAGAGGAGCTGACCCGCATTCCAGACAGCAGCTCGGGCCGGACTGGCTCCATCCAGACCCTGACGGTGAACGAGACTGGCTGCTACCGCATGGAGGCGCTCGGAGCCAGAGGCGGCAGCTCGAACAGCCCCGTCTACACTGGTGGATTCGGGGCCCGCATCGGAGGCAGCTTCAACCTGACGGCGGGAACGCAGCTCAGCCTGGTGATCGGACAGCGGGGCAGCGACCCGTCTGAATCGAGTTCCAGCGGCCCATCTGGCGGCGGCGGCGGCACCTTCGTGTACCGGAGCTCGGACAACCTGCTGTACCTGGCTGCCGGCGGAGGCGGTGGCGGCGCGGCTGGATTCAACGGTGATTGAAATTGTGCCTCTCCTGACATTTGCTTTATCATCAGCTTGCACATGCAGAACTTGCCGTCTTTCCGGCTTCATCATCTGCGTGCACATGCAGAACTTGCCGTCTTTCCGGCTTCATCATCTGCGTGCACATGCAGAACTTGCCGTCTTTCCGGCTTCATCATCTGCGTGCACATGCAGAACTTGCCGTCTTTCCGGCTTCATCATCTGCGTGCACATGCAGAACTTGCCGTCTTTCCGGCTTCATCATCTGCGTGCACATGCAGAACTTGCCGTCTTTCCGGCTTCATCATCTGCGTGCACATGCAGAACTTGCCGTCTTTCCGGCTTCATCATCTGCGTGCACATGCAGAACTTGCCGTCTTTCCCGCTTCAACACCGCAGGACGGAACGGATCGGCCGGCCCGAACGGAAGCGGCTCCGTCGGCTCCGTGTCGGCCTCCTACATCGGCTCTGGCGGTGCGAGCGGACAGCCCGGGAGCTACGGACCGTCACTCAGCTCGTGGAGGGGAGGCCTGGGAGCCGGCTGGCTGGGAGCCGCCAACGCCAGGACCAGCACTTGCTCCGGCGATCGAGGAGGCGGCATCGGCCAGGGCTGGGTCGGCGGCGTCGCCACCACTCATTCCAACGTGGGCGCCGTCGGAGGCTTCGGCGGAGGCGGAGGCGGCAGCCACTCAATCGGCTCTTCCGGAGCCGGCGGCGGCTTCAGTGGCGGTGGAGCCGGCAGTCAAGGCACGCAGGCCGGCGGCGGCGGCGGCTCCTTCTGCTCCGGCGTCGGCTGCAGCGGCGAGTCGGGCGGCAACTCGCTGAGCGACAGCGGCCTGCTGCTGTTCGGCCTGATCCGCTACGGCAGCTGCGCCTGAGCCGGCCATGCCTTGTACTGGAGGCAAAAAGATAAAATTTTGTGGTTTGGATGACTCTGACAACTTGGCGTTTAAGTTTAGGACAGGTTTCGACCAACACGTGTTTTGACTGACCTTTGCGGACACTGCATGGATACGAGCGTAGCAGATGGGTTTTTCATATCGGACCATTTTTGAGAGTTTTTACGTCACAGATTTAGGTTGATACTGAGATCTCTAATGAAGCTGATAAAGAACTTGATATCAGATGTTTTTAATGCTAATCTTTACTTGATATTGTTCTGATCGGAAGTTTAATAACTTAAGAATCGCTGGTTTTTGTTGATGGAATTAGAGAACAAAGATAGCAGTTACCAGTTAATGACCGTTGGATGCCTGAAATTTGTTTATTTTTGTATTTTTGCTATGCTGTCTATTTTTTGAAGATAATTATTTTGCAAACCTTGCTGTAGCTGACACACGCGTATTTGAATTCTTTGTTGTTAAACTGCCTATCTGATTTTACTGTTTATGGAATATTTCTATTTTCTTTTTTAGTGTATTTACGTCTTTTTTGATATATTTACGTATATCATGAATATTTATGCAAGTTTTTGTAACCCCCCCTAATGCCCTAAAGCAAATTAATCTTTTCAACTGATTGTTAAAACTTTCAATGTAATTCTAGTTTCCTTTTTGCCTAAACTCGCGATTTTTTGCAACTATAAGCTATTTTACTCGTTCATATACGCTGTTTCCTAATGCTGCCATATTTAACTTTTGCTTTAAGCTGTGTTTAGTTAAGTCGATAATAAGGTGGCAAAATTTTATTTTCTGTAGCCAATGTAAACGTGAAAACTTGTCGCTAAAATTGTTAAATTCTTTTTTTTTGGAGCACAATAAACAGAGCTTATAGTTTTCTAAAATAAAATCACTGATTCTATCAATTAACCAATCATATCGCTTTTCATTGATTTTATTAGAGGCCCACTCTGCCGACTCCCCTGAGCAGGCACACACTCACACAGGAGTGTACAGCGGCCCTAACTTTATTTATCGTTAGGCATGTACACTTCACTCAAGCTCGGAGTTAATTGCACGAGCAGAGCCAAGCCGAGATTCCAATTCAGCCCCAAATTAATGTGACTGCACTTGGAATCGAGCCTGGGCCGCTGGCACACCAGAGCCTGCGTTGGACGACCAGGCTACGGCCCCTTATAATTAAAAGACCATGCTGATTCAACACAATAACTGATTTTTATAATCTGTCAGAAATATCGATGAAGCTTATAATTTATTCTGCAGCACCACAACACACATTAAACACAATGGTACATTGAATTTGTTTAGAATCTGATTACGAAACGAGTTTAATAAAAATTCAAAAACTGTATGGGATATAATTATTAATCAGAAATGGACGCACAGCAACAAAGCGCTTTTATTGTGTTTGTAACGGTAGGGCAGGGGTTGTAAAATCACACAAAAATTCGCCGCAAACAATCGATGCAAATTAGAATAATAATAAGGGCTTAAAAAATAAATCAAATTTGATTTAATTAAACTGAAGGTCCACAGAATCGGAGCAGCATGTATCAGTGGTCATTGTACAAAGAGCATTATATTACGAGTAAAAAAACAAACACTTAATTTTATATCATTCTGAGCAAACTAACAAACTTGTAAAAAACAGTTCTAATTGTCCATAATTTATTGTAAGGGAAGCTCTATGAACAATAAGACGAACTAAATATTCGAATATTGTAGTTGTAAATAAATAAAAATTTGTTAATTTTTGACACTTATTAAAAGTTCGTTCTCGCAGTACCTTAAAATGGTTGTAGCTTATCATGTTTGTATTTATTAAATCGTAGCATACATGTATACTACATTTTGATTTCTGATTTTAGTATTTGTTTGAATCTTGCCCGACAGTTAGACCAAAACTTTTACAGTATAGTTTTAGGCGACAGGAGTTTCAATGGGCCACTGTTCAGTTTGCAGTTTAGTGGCAGAGTTTGGGGTGGGGGTCGTGGCGGAGTTTGGGGTGGGGGTCGTGGCGGAGTTTAGGGTGGGGGTCGTGGCGGAGTTTGGGGTGGGGGTCGTGGCGGAGTTTGGGGTGGGGGTCGTGGCGGAGTTTGGGGTGGGGGTCGTGGCGGAGTTTAGGGTGGGGGTCGTGGCGGAGTTTGGAGTGGAGGCAGAGCTTGAGTTGGGGTTGTGGCGGTGGTGGGCCACTGCACAGTTTGGGGTGGGGGTCGTGGCGGGCCACTGCACAGTTTGGGGTGGGGGTCGTGGCGGGCCACTGCACAGTTTGGGGTGGGGGTCGTGGTGGGCCACTGCACAGTTTGGGGTGGGGGTCGTGGCGGGCCACTGCACAGTTTGGGGTGGGGGTCGTGGCGGGCCACTGCACAGTTTGGGGTGGGGGTCGTGGTGGGCCACTGCACAGTTTGGGGTGGGGGTCGTGGCGGGCCACTGCACAGTTTGGGGTGGGTTCGCTGTGTTTTGGATATGCTGAAATGACCAGCTGTTAAACACACTAGCTGTCAAATAAATCAAATTGCTGGCACAAGTCAACGGCCCTGATGGCAGACATAAATATAAACTACTAACAAAAATAGCACAATTCTTCTACTCATAGAAATCTGTATATAGCACGATATTTGATAAATATTTATAACAAAAAAGGGGTCACATCTGGATAAGCCAGTAAGGGAATGGAGAGTCCAAATTCATACATACATTTATGTATAATGTGTAAGCATAAATAATTAATTTTTTAGCACCTTAGCTTCGCAATTTGAAACTATGAAACAAAGTGAAGTTGAGGGGGGGGCCCAGGCAATGTAAAATTTTCATTCCTATAAGATTCAAAGCTTTACCTAAGTATGTTAAGCTACGAAGACACTATGGGTAAAAGGCGGAAGTAAATTTACAATTTTTTAATATATAAGCGCTTCGTCATCTACTTAGTGCTTGGCAACTAACAGGAAATAACACTGATAGAAGATTGTTGTACTAACAATCATGTTTTCACCTGAAGTTTATCAAACCCCTAATATAGCGGGTTACTGACGTCATCCGGAGATCCAATTAGCTAGTTGACAGGTTGTCAGGGCAGCGGCACAATCACCTCCACGTAGTTCACAGGGAAGAAGCCGCGCTTGCCTTTCAGTTCGCCTTCGAACCAGTTCTCGTCTACCTGGGCAATTAGTTGGATTACGTCACCCTCGTCGAATGCCAGCTCGGTGTTGTTCTCGGCGGTGAAGGTGAACAGAGCCCGGCAGGTGGGCGTGCCCGACTTCGCTGCGGAGGGAGGGAGGGAGGGGCAGTGAGTGGGTGACTCTGTGCGGCCCAATGTGTCTGGAGCGTAAGCGCTACTGCGAGGAAAAAATGAACTTAGAGAAAATTAGGAGGAAAGGAGGTAGGAGTGTTAATAGATGTAGGAAAGGAAAAGGGGGAGACAGAGGAGAGAGGAGGGAAAGAGAGGAAAAGAGAGGGGAAAGAGAGGGAAAGAGAGGGGAAAGAGGGGGAAAGAGAGGGGAAAGAGGGGGAAAAAGAGGGGGAAAAAGAGGGAAAGAGAGGGGAAAGAGGGGAAAGAGAGGGGAAAGAGAGGGGAAAGAGAGGGGAAAGAGGGGGAAAGAGAGGGGAAAGAGGGGGAAAAGAGGGAAAGAGAGGGGAAGGAGAGGGAAGAAGAGGGGAAAAGGGGGGAGAGGGGAAAGAGAGGAAGGAGTGTTAATGGATGTAGAAAGGAAAAAGGAGGAGACAGAAGGGAGAAGGCCAGAGAGGAAAAGAAAGGAGAAAGAGAGGGTAAAGAGAGGGGAAGAGAGGGTAAAGAAAGGAAAGAGGGGGGAGAGGGAAAAGAGAGGAGAGGGAAAAGAGAGGAAAGAGGGGGAGAGGGAAAAGAGGGAAGAGGGAAAAGAGGGGAAAGAGGGGGAGGGGAAAAGAGGAAGAGAGCAACCAAAAAGCCCCCCCCCCCGGAATAGCCAGAGCACCTGCAGTCGCTCACCCTGCAGTCGAGGCTTGACGCTGATGGCTGGGCCGGCTGGCTCATGCGATTTGTCATTAGCCGACAATCGCCACGCATCGCCGCCGCTGCCTCCTCCGGCGCCGCCGATTGCTCCGGCGCCGGCGCTGGCGCCAAATCTGGCGCCGCTCTGGTCGCTACTAATGCTGCTGCTTTTAGAGGCGCCGCGTACAACTGGCCGGAACGGCACGTGCTCGGACTTGGGCCGACTAGCGGCCTGGGAGCGCCTGTTGTAAATTCGGAAAATTATTTTAAAATTCAAATCATCCTACTACTACTAACAGTAATACAATAGGAGCAGAAGTTTATAATTTTCATGAATTGAAAATTGACGCACTTTGTTTCCAATCTAGTCTGCAGATTTGATAGAATCCGACAGGCCTCCTGATGATAGACCAGCTCGGCTGAGACCAGCTCGTACATGGCCGAGACGTGTTCAGCCTGCGAGGTGATTTAATGTTGATAGGCATTATCTTTGTTTGCAATGTATGTTGTAATTGGAGAGACCGGTATTTACTGCAACATTTAAGTTCAAGTTTTAAGTTTAATTAGGTGTAAGTTTAGGTTTAGGTTAAGAGCCTAGATTAGGGTTTAGGTTAGGATTTAGGTTAGGATTTATGTTAGCGTTTAGGCTAAGGCTTAGGTTAGGGTTTAGGTTAGGATTTAGGTTAGGATTTATGTTAGCGTTTAGGCTAAGGCTTAGGTTAGGGTTTAGGTTAGGATTTAGGTTAGAGTTTAGGCTAAGGCTTAGGTTAGGGTTTAGGTTAGGATTTAGGTTAGGGTTTAGGTTAGGATTTAGGTTAGAGTTTAGGCTAAGGCTTAGGTTAGGGTTTAGGTTAGGATTTAGGTTAAAGTTTAGGCTAAGGCTTAGGTTAGGGTTTAGGTTAGGATTTAGGTTAGGATTTATGTTAGCGTTTAGGCTAAGGCTTAGGTTAGGGTTTAGGTTAGGATTTAGGTTAGAGTTTAGGCTAAGGCTTAGGTTAGGGTTTAGGTTAGGATTTAGGTTAGAGTTTAGGCTAAGGCTTAGGTTAGGGTTTAGGTTAGAGTTTAGGCTAAGGCTTAGGTTAGGGTTTAGGTTAGGATTTAGGTTAGGATTTAGGTTAGAGTTCAGGCTAAGGCTTAGGTTAGGGTTTAGGTTAGGATTTAGGTTAGCGTTTAGGCTAAAGCTTAGGTTATGGTTTAAGTTAGGGTTTATATATTAAGGCTCAGGGTAAGGTTTCGGTTTCGGTTTAGGTTAGGATTTATATTAAGGTTTAGGTCAAGGTTAAGGTTAGGGTTTAGCTAGGGCTTAGGTTGGGTCGGCGGGCGAATTGTCGGTAGTCAAATGGCTGGTAAGTCAAACACCCATCAATATTGAATATTAACTGTTAAATTTCGTTAACCCTAAAAATAAGAATTAACGTGCAATGACACTCGTAAGGAACAAAAACCGTTTCTTGGAAAATTTATGAAGGCTCTTATTTTCTAAAAGTCTAGAATTCTTCCATAAAGTGTTGATTATAAAGACTATGCTAAAAGAAATAACAGTTCCCTCTTAATCACAACTTCATGTAAATGAACCACCATTTGGGTGCAAGCTACTTACCCAAGCTAATTGCATTTCGAGCCTTCAAAAAGTTTCCAAGAAACAATAAAGCGTATCATCCTTATCATTTTACTAATATTGATCTGATTGTTAGTCAGTTCAATAAAATAATATAACTTGAAACTTGTCTACTAATAGTAGAACAAAAAAAATTCGTTTTGAATTTACATCAGAATTCAAAAAATTGACCATCGCATTTTCTGCCAAATTTTTCGATTCGACGAATTTATCTTCGGCCGCGTGCAAATCGTCTTCGTTTGGTCTGCTGCCGCCTGGATTAGGGGAGAATTGGGGGGGGGAATTGATAGGTAGAACAATTAGCAGACTAATTTTTTGAAATAATCTGTTTTCTGTCCAGCAAAATTTGGGCAATTAAAATCTGCATACGCTCGTACAAGAATTGGCGCTAATTGCATGCAATAAAAGTTGCGCTTTATGGAGCCCTAGCGAAGTTAAAAATTCCTTTGACGCTCCTGTCTAACAGGTGATGCTCCTGTCTAACAGGTGATGATCCTGTCTAACAGGTGATGCTTCTGTCTAACAGGTGATGCTCCTGTCTAACAGATGATGCTTGTCTAACAGGTGATGCTCCTGTCTAACAGGTGATGCTCCTGTCTAACAGGTGATGCTCTAGTCTAACAGGTGATGATCCTGTCTAACAGGTGATGCTCCTGTCTAACAGGTGATGCTTCTGTCTAACAGGTGATGCCCCTGTCTAACAGGTGATGCCCCTGTCTAACAGGTGATACTCCTGTCTAACAGGTGATGCTTCAGTCTAACAGACGATACTCCTGTCTAACAGGTGATGCTCCTGTCTAACAGGTGATGCTTCTGTCTAACAGGTGATGCCCCTGTCTAACAGGTGATGCTCTAGTCTAACAGGTGATGCTCCTGTCTAACAGGTGATGCCCCTGTCTAACAGGTGATGCCCCTGTCTAACAGGTGATGCTTCTGTCTAACAGGTGATACTCCTGTCTAACAGGTGATGCTTCAGTCTAACAGACGATACTCCTGTCTAACAGGTGATGCTCCTGTCTAACAGGTGATGCTCCTGTCTAACAGGTGATGCTCCTGTCTAACAGGTGATGCTTCTGTCTAACAGGTGATACTCCTGTCTAACAGGTGATGCTCCAGTCTAACAGGTGATGCTCTAGTCTAACAGGTGATGCTTCTGTCTAACAGGTGATACTCCTGTCTAACAGGTGATGCTCCAGTCTAACAGGTGATGCTCTAGTCTAACAGGTGATGCTCCTGTCTAACAGGTGATGCTCCAGTCTAACAGACGATACTCCTGTCTAACAGGTGATGCTCCTGTCTAACAGGTGATGCTTCTGTCTAACAGGTGATACTCCTGTCTAACAGGTGATGCTCCAGTCTAACAGGTGATGCTCTAGTCTAACAGGTGATGCTCCTGTCTAACAGGTGATACTCCTGTCTAACAGGTGATGATCCTGTCTAACAGGTGATGCTCTAGTCTAACAGGTGATGCTTTTGTCTAACAGGTGATGCTTTTGTCTAACAGGTGATGCTTCTGTCTAACAGACGATACTCCTGTCTAACAGGTGATGCTCCTGTCTAACAGGTGATGCTCTAGTCTAACAGGTGATGATCCTGTCTAACAGGTGATGCTCTAGTCTAACAGGTGATGCTTTTGTCTAACAGTTGATGCTTTTGTCTAACAGGTGATGCTTCTGTCTAACAGGTGATGCTTTTGTCTAACAGGTGATGCTCTAGTCTAACAGGTGATACTCTAGTCTAACAGGTGATGCTTTTGTCTAACAGGTGATGCTCTAGTCTAACAGGTGATGCTCCTGTCTAACAGGTGATGCTCTAGTCTAACAGGTGATGCTCCTGTCTAACAGGTGATGCTCCTGGTTAACAGGTGATGCTCTAGTCTAACAGGTGATGCTTTTGTCTAACAGGTGATGCTTTTGTCTAACAGGTGATGCTCTAGTCTAACAGGTGATGCTCCTGTCTAACAGGTGATGCTCTAGTCTAACAGGTGATGCTCCTGTCTAACAGGTGATGCTCCTGGTTAACAGGTGATGCTCTAGTCTAGCAGGTGATGCTTTTGTCTAACAGGTGATGCTCTAGTCTAACAGGTGATGCTCTAGTCTAACAGGTGATGCTTTTGTCTAACAGGTGATGCTCCTGTCTAACAGGTGATGCTCTAGTCTAACAGGTGATGCTCCTGTCTAACAGGTGATGCTCCTGGTTAACAGGTGATGCTCTAGTCTAACAGGTGATGCTTTTGTCTAACAGGTGATGCTCTAGTCTAACAGGTGATGCTCCTGTCTAACAGGTGATGCTCTAGTCTAACAGGTGATGCTTTTGTCTAACAGGTGATGCTCTAGTCTAACAGGTGATGCTCCTGTCTAACAGGTGATGCTCTAGTCTAACAGGTGATGCTCCTGTCTAACAGATGATGTTTTTGTCTAACAAGCTTTGCAGGGATGTTGAGTAAAATGGATTAAAAAATACTGATCTATTTCAAAAGTATACAGGCTTCCTAGATACTTTACCTTCCCCTGCAATTCAGTAAGGTACATGTAGTTGGTGAACAAATTATTAAATTTGTAATAATCTGCAGTTTCCGATCATGATATTGATAATAAGGTATATTTACCTTTACGCTTCTTGCAGTCGAAGTCTAGCCGACGACCTTCCAGCTTCTTGAGATGATGCTAAAATTATTATACAAAAATAAAGCTTAGTTTACACTATTGGAGAGCATTTAAACAATTAAATAAAACTAGACTCACATTAATCTCTTTCAGATCGCGATTCTGCATGGCGGTGAATGGGTCTAGGAAATTCTGCTTAACACTGTCCTCTAGGCTGTATTTGATCTCAGCCATCTGCTTGTAGGCCTCACCGCTGTCAATGAGGGCTTCACCTGGATTAAGTTAAACAGAAACGCTTGCTGACTCATTTCTGTACACCTTGATCAAACCGCTTTCAAATGGCTGGAGGTAACTGACTCAAATAGCTGGAGGTAACTGACTCAAATGGCTGGAGGTAACTGACTCAAATGGCTGGAGGTAACTGACTCAAATGGCTGGAGGTAACTGACTCAAATGGCTGGAGGTAACTGACTCAAATGGCTGCAGGTAACTGACTCAAATGGCTGCAGGTAACTGACTCAAATGGCTGGAGGCAACTGACTCAAATGGCTGGAGGTAACTGACTCAAATGGCTGGAGGTAACTGACTCAAATGGCAGGAGGTAACTGACTCAAATGGCTGGAGGTAACTGACTCAAACGGTGAAAGGTCACAAGTCTCACCTAGACAAGAGTCATGACCAAGATCGTTGCCATGCTTTATCATGCAGTCGCCAAGGATGCCCTCAGGCTGGGGGTAAGACAGATTGCGACCTTTGTTCTGCAGATTGTTAAATCCTTTGGCAGCGGTAAGGCGAACGCGGGCCACTAAAAGAAAGAATTTTTTAAATTTGAAAATAAAATTTCACAGAAAATCAACTTGATAAGAATGAATAAGGATACTATTGCTTACTAGGATTTGGCTGCAGATATTCTTGAGTTTTAGTAATCAAGTCGTCAACCATTTTATTTGCAACTTCAATTTTCTAAATATTCAAAAGAAAATAACTATCATTTAGAGTGTCATATATTAAATTAAAATAAAAATGATTAGGAGACATACCCTTTCCATTTCTAGAAAGTCAGTATCAAGCTCTGTGCCTTTAGTGCCAGCAATTCGCTCACTCAACATCTGTGTGGGGGTGCAAGTAATAGAGATAGATTTATGTAAAGGCAAAAATAGGCATATTGTACATATTATCTAGCATTTTTACCCATATTAAGTGCTCTACTCTCATTATAAACTGCAATGGTTAGGTTGAACAAGGTCAAGCCAAGTTAACACACCTAGCAAATACTACCTTTTCCAAAAAAGACTGTTTTAATTTTTATTTTTCTGAAATGGTCTTTGTTAAAAAATTCTTTGACAAAACTGGTGGATTGGTCAGGCCAAAACAGTTATTTGATTATGACCAACAGGTTATTTTTTTAAAGGTTTGGATGTGACTCCTGAGTTAATAATCTTATATGATTATCTTATATATGATAGTCCTATATATTTGCAACATGGCCAATAAGTTTCTACTAACATCATAAATACTAATTTTGATAAATATATAGTATATATTCAGCAATTGAGCTAAAAAATGCAATTATGCAACAAAACTTTAAAACAAGATATGTTGCAAAATTTGATAAAAAATGAAATTTTACACTTTTTTGAAAGTGTGCTTGTGATATTGCAGTTAACAAAACAGCAATGCTGCCAATCTTAATCATGAAAGTAAAAAACCAAGTCAATACTAAACAATAAATACTGCTTTCAAAATAAAAATGAGTATGATCATATTAAATTATGCAGAATCTACTTTAATTACAAAAAAATATATTACAAACAAAAATCAAAGCATTTAACAGACATAACTTTATTCTTGCAATCAGGTAATAAAAATTACTCTTTTTACTAATCTGTAATTTGGAATCTATAAAGTTCTAAAATCATTAAGTGCAACAAGGAAAAAGTAATTTGCACAAAATAAAAAGTCACATGATTTTGTTGGATATGCCAAATAAAAGAATTTTATCCTAGACTATTTCCTAGTGATAAAAGAAGTGTTATGTCCAAGAGATTCCTTTGGGAATCCCTAAGATGTCGAGGCTTGCAGGGAATTGCTATAGTGCTGTAGTGCTATAATGACTCTTGGTGAGAATTACTAAAATGCCAATGCTTTAGGGTAAAGGTTAGGGTTAGGGTTAGGATTAGAAGGTAACCAATGGTCTTGCTTGACCTGCCTTGGAGGTGGCGCCAGCAATATAATAGCATCACAAATATGATTGCAATGGCATATAAGTGAACAACTCTTAGATGGACTAGCATGGGCATGCACTAGCTGTCATGCTCAGGTGTCAATTTGGAAAGGCTCATTTTTTGAAGCTAGTCATCTTATGTTGCAGCAGCTGCTAGATCTCATTTGTTGGTAGGCTACAGAAGCAAAGCAGGGTGAGTGTCAATGACAATGCAACATTGGTCATAATGCTATTGTTGACTGGCAAAACTTCATTAGGGGCATTTGTTCTTAGTACCTGATTGACCATCCAGTGGAACTAGGTGGTCCTAGTAGAGATATAGAGATAGACAAATCCTATTTCTTTCACCAAAAGTACTACCAAGGTGCCCAGAAGCCTAGAGAGTGGATACTAGGCATGGTTGAATGTGGTGCCAGGAAGTGTATTATGATTGCTGTTCCTAACTGCACTGCTGCAACGCTGCTACCTTTGATTCAATACCATATTCTCCCTGGTATACATGTGATTACTGATGAATGGCAAGCGTATACCCAGCTCTAGAATCATGCTATTGTCAACCATCAGCTCTCATTTGTCAATCCTCAAGAATCAAGACCCAACTATGCATAAAAACCTTATCAAGGAGACATGGGCACACTATGAGGCCAAGCATACATGCACAACCTCGAAAATTTTGTTGGCCAAAAAAATATGACTTACATGTAAAAAAACCCTAAAGCAAAATTAATGCAACTTTGGGTAAATGGCAGGAGTAACTATAACTATCTTATTAAGCCAAAATGCCTTGTTAGCTACTTAGTACTACTACTTGGGTATTTTTTCGGGTGGGCATTTTTGCAGCTTCCTTAGTTGGCCGCCATATTGGTCAGCCAGATTGGCCAACTTGGCCAACTATTGCGCATTTATGAGGCAAAGTTCCAAGCTATACATGGTATAAGCCAGGCCCTCTTTGAGTCACATTTTGAGGAATTCATGTGGCAGAAAATGTACCCACAGAACACTTTTGGCAATATACTCTTTTGGATTGCCCACTATTACCCCCTATAAACCAAACTTCAAAGTTTTGACTTTTGAACTTTATCATGTTTTCTATTGATATCCCCGCAGTTTTAACCATAGACAATTGCAAAAGATAGTAATCAGTGGCGCAACCAGGGGGGGGGGGGGGGGGCGGTCGCCCCCCCCCCTTAGGCGGGGGACCGAAAAAAAATCAAAGGGGGGACCAAGCGAATTTTCGCCAAAAACAGAGCCACCCCTCCGCCGCCCCCCCCCTCCCGTGACTTTACCCTCAGAATCCGCCCCCCCCCCTTGAAAAATTTCTGGTTGCGCTACTGAGATAGTTGTTGCTTCACTTTCTTATATGTCTTGGCACAATTTCAATTTTATGCTTTTCTAAATGCTACAAAGGTTTCCACAACATACTGTTATTGTTTTTTGTTGTTTTAAGTTAGTACTGTTTGTGTTCAAATGAAAAAAAAATTATCAAACAAAAGAGGAAAACTGCCAAATATTTTATTTTAGCAACTTTAATTTAATAATAATAAATAAGTTTAATTATTAAATATAAATTTAATAAATTTATTTATTCATTTATTCATTATATAACTTATAAGTATAACTAAGACAAGTCATGAAAAGATATATAGAAACTGTCAAATGATATTATGCTGGCAGCTATAATATTAGGCCCCTAGTATTAAATTAAGCCTTAGCCACTAGGACTAAACTTAAGGTAAACCCAATATGAATAAATTACAAGATATTATATGATTAAAATTATTATTGTTATTATTATTATTAATTATTATTATTATTATTATTATTATTATTATTATTATTATTATTATTACAATATTACCTTATCTCTCTATGTATTGAAATCTTACCTGGTTGGCTTTGTTGAGTTGCTTTCTAAATCCTGCTAGAGACATTGTTTGTGGGCTTTTAGGTTAATGTGTTTACGCCTATCTTTACTTCCAAAGATCAGGGTGGGTTTAATTGGCAAGACTTTCAACTTCGTGCTTAAAAGGTTAAAAGGCAGCAAAAATCAGCTTAAAAAACGGTAGAAGAGAACAAAGAAAAACAGTTCAAATCAATAAGATGAAATGGGAAACTCAACTCAATACATTCGTGCTTTCACACCTTTCACCCTGTTCCAACGATGTAGAAGAAATGATGATCTAATTAATCCAGGATTTAATGCAAGCTTTAAAAAACAATATCATCAATTCGTATAACAAAATTCTTGCCTTAAAAATTTAAAACTATTCAGGAAGAGTTTCCTGTACTTAAAAATGATTTTGCTGAGTTTTTAAGATCGAATGCAAAACTGTGAGCAGAAATTTTGACAAACTTTTTCTCGCAGAAGTAATGTATAGGAATATTGGAGCGCCATCGTGACGAACTGTATGTCTTGTGTATGCTTTAGCCAAGGATCACTTGGAGTAGACTATTCCACGTGGTCCTGGGCTTTAGCACGGGAGGCGAGCTGAGTGTACATGTATACAGTGTACGATACATACGACAAACAATGTAAAAGGACGACAGCAGCAGGATGTCAATTTTGTGTAGATAATATAATATATAATAATGTACATGGTTTACGTACATATGGTTGTACATGGTGATGGTGGTTGCTAAATCAGTTATCGACGATTTGATTTTTCGAGCTTATGATGGTGGTTGCTAACCTTTTCGACGATGTTACTTTTCGAGCTTGTGAGTCTCGAGCTTGTGATGGGAACTTGAATTACCTTTCGACGATGTGATTTTTCGAGCTTGTCATTGGCCCCCGAAAATTGACTTTGGATAGAGGAGAACAATTTCCAGGGGGGGATAATTAGCGACTCTACTTTATGAGCTTTTTGACATAATAATCCCTATAATTATCCCTAAGTCCTCCCAAGTCCAATTTTGTCACTTTTTTGCCAAACAATATAGCTTGTGCTTCCAGCTTCCTCATGCGACTAGCCTTCCTTCCTTCTTTCTCTGCCCCCCCCCATCATCGTTTAGTTGTATAGGCCCCGTCACCCTCAATGGGTACATGTGGCCGGCCTTGTGCTTTTAGTGCAGGGGTCGGCAAAATTTTTACCTCGATCAAAGCTAGTAGGTCAGATTGAGAATCTAGCGCTCGACTGCGGGCCAGAGGAGGGAGAGAGGAGAGGAGAGAGCTAGGTGAGGAGATGAGAGGAGAGCTGAGAGAGAGGAGAGGAGATGAGAAGAGAGATGAGACAATTGAGAGCTGAGAAGAGACACAAACATCAAGCGGGCCGGAGTGTGCCGATCCCTGTTTTAGTATTTACCCTTTTACTTGACTCTGATCGACATTCCGAATTCGGAAAATTACTGATTGGTCTTGCCCTTGCAATTTTCATTCATTTTGGATTACTTACTAAATAAATTGATAGTGCAGTTTGAATCAGTTAAAAATTCGAACACTTTTCAGACTTTCAGACTTCCAACACAGAATTGAATGTTGACCTGCATCATGGTTGTCACAATGTCACAAACTCACATAACAGTATGAGTTAGGGTTTGCCCTTAGATTACAAAACCGTATGTACAATGGTAGATTGTATAGTATGCAACTGAGTTGAATAATGGCCAAAACTCGAGTGCACGAGTGTCTATGGCCATTATTCAACGAAGTTGCATACTATACAAGTGCATTGTATTTATACTTTCACTCAGCGCTCAGTCATTATTCCACACTTTTGCGGCCATTATTCCACACTTTTGTCGCTGCCATTATTCCACACTTTTTATCATGCTTCAATTGGCTGTTTTAAGAGTTGTTTTACCCATAGACGACTGAGTTGTGTGGCTTAGTTTGACCATAGACAACACTGATGAGTGCTGATTTTGCTTGCGTCTTGCAAGAAATCAGGAAAGCGAGTAGTGGGAGAAAAAGCTATTTGTCTTGTCAAACAACTATGGCTATAGTGCATCTCGTCAAACAGCCGCGCTTATTAATTGAAAAAATCTTCCTGTCGACGACTGAACGAACCGTGCGGCGCTACCTAGGAAGAAAACGCGACCATGCAGTCCTCAACGCCTCCACGGCTATAAACGATGCCTGAAAGCGGCCAATCGATTCAGTCGAGCAGCCGACAGTCCCAAAGAATCCCTGCTTGGATACTGCGGTACCAAAGAAGCTCATCAGACGAAGCTCATCAGTAGCATGCCAATTTAACCAAGACGTGCATCTTTCAAATGGTAAGTTCGGCAACTATACTTGAGCACCTGTATTTCTCCTTCATAGAAAACATTCAACATAGACCAACTCCTTTTACAGTGCCAAATCATCAGGCTTAAGTGTCGAGCATCTGTGGAAACTGCGGCTTTGAGAACTGTGCATGTTTCACTTTGGGTGACAAATTGATTTTTACATTGTCAAATTTCGACTACAAACTGATAAACTGCACTAGCTGTGACATTTATTATTAACTCTTTTCGTGTAGCTGGTACTTTAGTTTTAATGATTTTTCCTTTTTGTTCATTTACTTCTTGTTGTTCTGTATTTACTAACAAAAATACTGAGCGATGGATTTTTTCAATCCAAATGTCTATGGTACACATCAAAACTGTGGAATAATGGCCAAAATATTTTTTCATTGCGTCTGGGTAAAAGTATAATTACAATGTGCCCTCCCACCAATAGCCACTACGCTGACTTCAATGCTAGAATTTATATTTTCTAAATTAATGCAACTCAAACGTAAAATCTCAACAAAGTTGACACCCGAATTATTTAAGCGCGATTTGTTGACGCCCAAATCCATGCAATTTGCGGAAAATCGTGCGGGTTGGGCTCGAGTTACGAAACTGGACGATCATCAGAATTCGCAAATCTATGGTGTACATGTACACTTGACGGGTTCCTATGTACATACGTACGTATTGACGCTGCATGTATTTGGAAATCGTCGAACTGATACATATGTAAACTTATAGGTACGAATATAAAACTACATAACGAATGTGCAAAAGTCTATGGCCTGTAGCGAAGTGATAAAACTCGGTTTGAAAAAGGACATCAAGCATTCATCGCTCAGAAGTTCCGACTTCGCTAAGTTGATTTCAAAAGACAGAGCCAGCTACCAGTGTCCAGGAAGCAGCGTATATAACTGACTAATGCCGCCATCGCCGGGTCGAAGAAATGCTGTGGAGGCAGAATACACTAGCAGCAACAGCAGGAGCAGCTGCGGAAGCTTCGCTCGCTACGACAGTCGTGGCTCGCCAGCCTCCTTGACATCGAGCGCATCCTCGATACTGGACAATATTGATTCCGTGTGCACTTTAAACTCGGCGTCCACGGCTTCAACAGCTGCGGCAGCGAAAGCGTCGGGGAAGTCAAAATCGCTGTCTGCCAATGTCGAGGAGGCGCCGCCGACACCGCCGTCTCCATCTTCAACGACAAGCTCGCCGGCGCCGCAGGCATTTCACCGGGTGTACAAGCTGGAGAATGTCATCGGCAGTGGAAGCTACGCCAGCGTTTATCGTTGCGTTGACCGGCAGAGTAATAAGAACTTTGCGGTGAAGGTGGGTGCGGGTTGCTGCACTGGCTGAATTAGAAGGCATAATTCCAAGGAATTCGACCGGTGGACGGATTTGGGCCCACATTCAGGAATGCAGAGATGGAATTAGGCAACGCTTAGAAATTTACACAGAAAAAAGAGACGGAGGATTTCCAATACTGAGTTAGGCGACAATTAGAAATCTAGAGACTGATTTAGGCGAAAATTAGAATTCTATAGAGACTGAGTTAGGCGACAATTAGAAATCCAGAGACTTAATTAGGCAACAATTAGATATCTATAGAGACTGGAGTTAGGAGACAATTAGAAATCTATAGAGAATGAATTAGGCGACAATTAGATATCTATAGAGACTGGAGTTAGGCGACAATTAGAAATCTATAGAGACTGAGTTAGGCGACAATTAGAAATCCAGAGACAGAATCAGGCGACAATTAGAAATCCAGAGACAGAATCAGGCGACAATTAGAAATCCAGAGACAGAACCAGGCGACAATTAGAAATCCAGAGACAGAATCAGGCGACAATTAGAAATCCAGAGACAGAATCAGGCGACAATTAGAAATCCAGAGACAGAATCAGGCGACAATTAGAAATCCAGAGACAGAATTGTAGAAAAGTTAATGCCGCGATATGGTGCTAGGCAGGCATGAAGAATATCTCAAAGGCCGCTTGCACTTAGCAGGGCCGGCTTATATTTGGCTATGACTAATTGCGTAATACGAGCTAAATCAATTATTGAAGTGAGTGGTTGGCTGTACGTACTTGTACGGGGCAGTGATAGCGCTGGACCAAGCGAGCGAGGGAGAGAGAGAGGGAGGCAGATGTACACTGCCCCACAAGAATCAGGCGACAATTAGAAATCCAGAGGCCGGCATAATCCCCGCACTGCAGGTGCTCGAAGATAAGCTGCTGTCGAGTTATCAAAGACAATTAATTCGCAACGAAGAGTCCATCCTGCTCAGACTGGACCATCGCAACATCATCCGACTAGTGGCGGTGTTCTCGGACGAGCCAGACATCAAGCGGATGGTGTTCGAATTTGCCGATCAGCTGGACATCTGCTTGGCCCTGGTGACCAGTCCGAACTTTGGCGAGAGGGCGATTCGAGAAGCGGCTAAGCAGTTATTTAGCGGACTGGCCTACTTGCACGAGAAGAGAATAATGCACAGGGATTTGAAGCTGGAGAATCTGCTGGCAAAAAGTGACGTAAGTGTGACAAGGGCTTTGGTAATTATATTACTATCAGTAATATCCACAGCTTCAGCAGCTACGAGGTAAAAATTCGCAGCAAAAAATGACATCTGGTTTATGATTTATTTGTTAGATTTATTTGACTCGTAACAGAATCGGATAATAATTGAAGGGAGACACTGAAAGTGGAGACTGAAGGGAGACACTGAAGGGAGAGACTGAAGGGGGGAGACTGAAGGGAGACACTGAAGGGGGAGACTGAAGGGAGACACTGAAGGGGGAGACTGAAGGGAGACACTGAAGGGGGAGACTGAAGGGAGACACTGAAGGGGGAGACTGAAGGGAGACACTGAAGGGGGAGACTGAAGGGAGACACTGAAAGTGGAGACTGAAGGGAGACACTGAAAGTGGAGACTGAAGGGAGACACTGAAGGGAGACACTGAAGGGGGAGACTGAAGGGAGACACTGAAAGTGGAGACTGAAGGGAGACACTGAAAGTGGAGACTGAAGGGAGACACTGAAGGGAGACACTGAAGGGAGACACTGAAGGGAGACACTGAAAGTGGAGACTGAAGGGAGACACTGAAGGGAGACACTGAAGGGAGACACTGAAGGGAGACACTGAAAGTGGAGACTGAAGGGAGACACTGAAAGTGGAGACTGAAGGGAGACACTGAAGGGAGACACTGAAGGGAGACACTGAAGGGAGACACTGAAGGGAGACACTGAAGGGAGACACTGAAAGTGGAGACTGAAGGGAGACACTGAAAGTGGAGACTGAAGGGAGACACTGAAAGTGGAGACACTGAAGGGAGACACTGAAGGGAGACACTGAAAGTGGAGACTGAAGGGAGACACTGAAGGGAGACACTGAAGGGAGACACTGAAGGGAGACACTGAAGGGAAAGACTGAAGGGAAAGACTGAAGGGAGAGACTGAAGGGAGACACTGAAGGGGGAGACGAAGGGAGACACTGAAGGGAGAGACTGAAGGCAAAGTAGGCTGTGAGAGGCAGAGCTGAGAGCCAGTACAGTCGCCCGTTGACCTGAAACCGCAGGCCACCAGCGGCGAGATGGTGCTGAAGATCAGCGACTTCGGCTACGCCGTGGAGCTGGCGGCAGGGCAGTCATTCTTCACTCTGAAGAACACTATAATCGGCAGCTTTGAGTACATGAGCCCGGAGCTGATTAGCAGCCAGGAGTACTCAACTAAGATCGACTGCTGGGCAGCCGGTGTCATCGTGTACTTTCTATTCACCGGGGATTTTCCATTTCGCGGCGCCAACGTCACAGAGATGGCGCGCTGCATTGTGAAGCGCCACTTCGCTTTGGACTTTTCGGCGCCAGAATGGTCGGCGGCCTCGAGGAACGCGGTGGATTTTATTAGCAGCATTTTATCCACTCTGTACAACCGGTGAGGACTGACAGACAGACAGACAGACAGACAGACAGACAGACAGACAGACAGACAGACAGACAGACAGACAGACAGACAGACAGACAGACAGACAGACAGACAGACAGACAGACAGACAGACAGACAGACAGACAGACAGACAGACAGACAGACAGACAGACAGACAGACAGACAGACAGACAGACAGACAGACAGACAGACAGACAGACAGATAGACAGACAGACAGACAGACAGACAGACAGACAGACAGACAGACAGACAGACAGACAGACAGACAGAAAGACACAACGTCCCCCTATACTTCAGACCCAACGCCAGCGACCTTCTGAAGCACCCGTGGCTGTCGGCGCCCGAAAACCATCCACTAAATGCAACCACAGACCAGCCGTTGCCCATCATGCGTCAGTAAGTTTATAAGTGAAAATCAAATTGTTCTACACTTTTATTGAGCTGTTTTGATTTCCGAGAAATGAAACTCAATATTCTTGAATTCTCGAATCGAAACAAAATCCCAAATGGCCTGATAGACAGCCATCTATGCAGTTCAATCGACGCGTTAGTTATTGATCTTATCCCATCTCTCTATCCAGCAAAGAACGACTGGAATTTCTGCAACACGAGGCCGAGATGAAGCAGAAGCGACTATACAATAATAGCTCTTCGAACAAGCCCTGGGCAGCGACAATGCAGCGGACGGCCGTCGAAGCCGACTGCGCGCTGCTGCTCGACGGCAGTTTTTACCGCCGCAGCCACCGCAGGCGCCACTTTTGGCAAGCTAAAGGCTCGCACGAGGCAGTGTTTGCTAGCGAGTTTATTGTTAATAGGTACGCCATTGTTGGTTGTACGCTCGTAATATTCCTTACCCTCAGAAAACCCACCTCAATCATTCTGCCTTTTTTCCTTATCCCCCAAAACACCCACCTCACCCCTGCGTATTTTTCTTACCCCTCAGAATAGAACAACCACCTCACACTCCCTGCCTTTTTTCTTACCTCTCAAAACACCCACCTCACTTCCACTGCCTATTTTTCTTACCTCTCAAAACACCCGCCTCACTCCACATGCGTATTTTCCTTACCCTTTACCCCTAGAACAACCACCGCACTCACCGTGTCCCGCATTTCATGGTCCGTGCTAAAAATGATCGCATATCTTTCCAGCGCAATTACTTGCGGCAGACGACGCTGCAGAAGCTTGACTACTAGAAGAATCGGGCCATGGACACAGGACTAAGATTACCGAAAGCTATACGCCGCGGTGCATAAAATTGAAGAAATCAATTACGTTTAAGTTGAATTTTCGTTTTGATTGATGCATCTCTTTAATTTTCTTGAAGAAAAAAACGTTTATTTAAAAGCAACTTTTGGCTTAGTCGATATACTCGTTAGTCCTTCCTACTTCATAATTTATACATGTACTCGTACATACGCAGATGCGCTCGTATAAAAGTAAAAAACCTTTGCATCTATCAAAGCACTTAATTAGACCCACCTCTCCTTGTGAAATTTCTCTCTGCCTCTCAAACACCCCACTGCCTGCAAACTTTCTTTGCCCCTCAAACACCCACCCCACTCCCTGCACAACTTCTTTCTGCCCCTTAAACAACCCCACTGCCTGCACAACTTCCCTCTGCCCCTTAAACACCCCCACTGCCTGCACAACTTCTCTCTGCCTCTCAAACACCCCCACTGCCTGCAAACTTCTCGTTGCCCCTCAAACACCCACTCCACTCCCTGCACAACTTCTCTCTGCAGCTCAAACACCCCCACTCCCTGCACAACTTCTCTCTGCAGCTCAAACACCCCCACTCCCTGTACAACTCCTCTCTGCAGCTCAAACACCCCCACTCCCTGTACAACTTCTCTCTGCAGCTCAAACACCCCCACTGCCTGCAAACTTCTCTCTGCAGCTCAAACACCCCCACTCCCTGTACAACTTCTCTCTGCAGCTCAAACACCCCCACTCCCTGTACAACTTCTCTCTGCAGCTCAAACACCTAGCCAACTCCTTTCAAAATTGCTCTTGCCCTGCACAATTAAATTCAATAAACACTTTGTAGTAACACAGGTGTGTACATATAATATGAAGAATGCCGCTAAAAATGAATGAAATAGCAAGCTGAGAGACAACTAAATTTATTATTAAATCACAAACACTGTAAGTTACAAAATAAGACAACAGAAGCGCATCACAACAGTCTGAATAAGTAAGCAAACTGTCTAATTAAGCAAATATTATATTTATTTGTTGTTTAGTAGGATTTTCTTTATATACACAATAGAGGTTAATTATAATATATATAAGACTACTTGAAAGTGCATTTTGACATTTAGAGTTGAAAGCAATGCAGACTGTACACGGCCACCAATCTGATCTTAAAAAGCATTTTTGAAGGCTGATTCAATATTTGTAATAAAACAACAGGCCTTCAAACAGCTTCTATAGTAGTGCTTAATCGTAAATCCCAGTAATTGAAAAGCTTGCATTTTTACCTGAACCGAACTCAAAATTTTGATGAAGAGAAAAGAATACTAGCACCAATAAAGCCATATTTTGACATATTTCAAAATTTAGTGGGACCAAGGTGCGTGTTTACGTTGAATCAATGCAAAAAGACTGAATGTACTTTATACTATTCACGCCTACCGAATATGCATGAGGTGATTGCTAAAACTTGAAATGAATTTTAAATAACTGCAGACAGTAAGAAGCTGACATAAAAAGTCAATCATTTCTTGGGTAAACAGGACGCAGGTGCAGAATCCAACATCAGTGACCTGCTGGTCAGTTATAAGTATTATAGCAGTAGCGACTTTACTTCCAAATCTTCTTGATTGACACATTCTTCTCCTGGTCTTTCAGCATCACCTGTGCATGTGAGAGAGGCGAAAGTAGCAGCAATGTAGGAAGGACTTTATTAACAATATGGGATTAACTGTCTATGGTATCAATGAATGGGATTAACTGTCTATGGGATCAATAAATGGGATTAAATGTCTATATAGGATCAATGAATGGGATTAAATGTCTATATAGGATCAATGAATGGGATTAAATGTCTATATAGGATCAATTAATGGGATTAACTGTCTGTATAGGATCAATGAATGGGATTAACTGTCTGTAGGGTCAATGAACGGGATTAACTGTCTATATAGGATCAATGAATGGGATTAACTGTCTGTAGGGTCAATCAATGGGATTAACTGTCTGTACGATCAACGAATGGGATTAACTGTCCATGGTATCAATGAATGGGATTAACTGTCTATGGGTCAATAAATGGGATTAACTATCTATGGGATCAATGAAAGGGGTTAACTGTCTGTAGGATGAAAACATGAAAAATATGAAAAATGAAACCAATGATTAATCACCTTAGCCACGGACAGTTCGAAGTCCTCTTGAGTGACGTGCACCCGTCGTTCTCTAAGAGCGTACATGCCGGCCTCGGTGCAGACGCCTTTAACTTCGGCGCCAGACGCTCCGGGCATGAGCTCGGCGATGCGCTGCAAATTGATGCCCCTAGTCAGGTTCATTTTGCGCGAATGGATGCGCAGAATGTCCTGCCTGGCCTCTTCGCTAGGCGCCGGGAATTCAATTTTTCGATCGATTCTACCCGGTCGAAGCAGGGCGCTGTCCAGGATGTCGATCCGGTTGGTTGCCATGACAACCTGGAAGTGAGGGTATAATCCATATTGCATATGTAAACACTATTGTCGTGTTTGCTCCCGTCCGATGAAAACTGTACCCAGGCCAAGAAGCGTCCCAGAGTTACTTGAGCAGAATCACTAAGTTGCGTCTAAAGCGCATCTGCGTCACTTACTTTTTTTTCGCGCCTCTTAGGATTCTACAAATCACGTGATGCGTTCGTGACTCAACAGTCGCCTCACTGTCGTATTGCGTATTACAGTCGTTTGAGTTGTTTAATGTCACAAGAGTCGCCCAAGAGTTGCTTGAGACACTAGTGAGTTGGTTGCAATCACTCCTGCACTTTAACACTTGAGTACAGCAGCACTTTACTAATCAACTAATCAAATACAGCTGCACTTTAATAATAATCAAATACAGCTGCACTTTAATAATCAAATACAGCTGCACTTTACCACTCGAGTACAGCTGCACTTTACCACTCGAGTACAGCTGCACTTTACCACTCGAGTACAGCTGCACTTTACCACTAGAGTACAGCTGCACTTTACCAATAGAGTACAGCTGCACTTTACCACTAGAGTACAGCTGCACTTTACCACTAGAGTACAGCTGCACTTTACCAATAGAGTACAGCTGCACTTTACCACTCGAGTACAGCTGCACTTTACCACTCGAGTACAGCTGCACTTTACCACTCGAGTACAGATGTACTTTACCACTCGAGTACAGCTGCACTTTGTAGCTCGTAAATGCACTGATCGGTTAGTTTTAGAAATGTACTCTAAGAGTGACCAAGAAAATAATGGAATCAGATTCCAAGCCAACTCACCTTAATATTCTGTTTTGGCTCGAAGCCGTCCAGCTGATTAAGCAGCTCCATCATAGTCCGCTGCACCTCAGAATCCGAGCCCGACCCGCCCTCAAGCCTAGAGGAGCCAATCGAGTCAACCTCGTCCATGAATATAATTGAAGGCGCGTGCTCCCGAGCCATGACAAACAATTCGCGAACCATTCGAGCACCTTCGCCGATAAATTTCTGCACGAGTTCGGAGCCGGACACGCGGATGAAAGTACATTCAGTGTGGTGAGCTACGGCCCTGGCTAGAAGTGTTTTGCCAGTGCCTGGCGGTCCGTACAGCAGCACGCCTTTAGGCTGAGCAATGCCCAGAGCTTCGAATAGTTCCGGGTGCTTAACCGGCAGTTCGATTACCTCTTTAATCTCTTTAATCTGCTTATCTAATCCGCCAATCATCTCGTAGGTGGAGTCTGGCACCTTTTCAACCATCATCAAGCTGACTAGGGGGTCAACTTTTGACGGCAATATTTTGTGCAACTGATAAGAATCATTGCGCAGGGCGATTCGCAAGTTGGGGGTAATTTTGGCCATATCGATGTTCTTGTCCAAGTCCACAACGTACTTGCCTTCGGGGTGGATTTTCACCAGCACCTGTGTACAGGTATGGAGATAATTTGAACATTATACTATTTGATGTCTTTTGATTTACAATAACATCACTTAATTCTCAGCAAAATTATTTTTAATGGAATTCTACATCTGATAAATCAGGGTTCGGCAATATTTTTTAAAGTTTTACATCAAGGGCCTTAAAAAAACCTAGCTAAAGGCTGCGGGCCAGATGAGAGAGGAAAAGGAGAGGGAAGAGAGGAGGAAGGAGATGAGAAATGAGACAAGAGAGGATGAGAGAAGGGATGAGAGAGGAGAGAAGAGAAAAAAGAGGGGAGATAAGAGCTGAGACCTACAGCCGGAGTTTGGACGCACACACAGGTGGGGTTGTAGCCTAGTGGTTAGTGTCGGACTCACGAATTGAAGGTCGGGGGTTCGATTCTCGACCCTATCGGAACAACTTGTGTCCTTGAGCAAGACACTTAACTCTGCATTGCTTCAGTTCACCCAGCTGTAAAATGGGTGCCAGCATTGAGGGTGTGTGTGGCGACCCCCCAGTCCTTAGACTGAACAGCCGTACCGCAGCCTTCAGATGCGCCGCGCAATAGCTGCGGCTGAGCTGTCGGTTGCACATCTGCCCATTAAGGCAGGTGTAATCAATAATAATATTTATTATTATATAATTCTCTTCACATTCTTTGCTTAAATCTCGTAGATAACCCCCTAACAATTAATAAATTGACCTTTTTCTTATTCATCGGCTTGACCACTTCGCCGACATAGGAGCCCTGCTCTTGCAGCAGCTGCAGCTCCTCGCGCAGCAGCCGAACCTTGGCGTTGAGCTGATTACGTTGAGCTTCTAGCCGGCGCAGATTCTGCGCTTTGTCAATAACAGCAAGCTGAAGCTCCTCAATCTTGGCTAGGAAATAGGCGCGGACACTCTCAGAGCCCTGGCGCCGGCTCTCGGCCTGGCCAGACTTGGCCTCGGTACTCAGATCATCCTCCGCTTTGGCCCTGCGCGGCGATTTGCCCAGCTTTCGGGTTGCACCAACGGGACCAGATACCACTTCCTGGATGGAGATTAGTGTATTATTGTAAATAGATTTACATAATTACTATATTTACATATGGATTAGCATTGAAAAGCTAAGGACTACTAAAGTAGTGATTGTGTGATTCTTACCGGCTAATTTCTTAGAAAAAAATACACTGTGGAGATAGTAAAACATCATTTTTCAACACAAAATCAATGAAAAATTGCATTTGATCTGGGGCAGTGAAGATTATCTTTCTTTTAATCTGTTCTGCACAACATGTTACTCTGTTGTATTTTATATAGTTTTGCAGTGAAAGTTTCATTCTCATTTTGTTTTCTTTTTAATTCATAAGCCCAAGCCAAAGTTGTAAATACTCATAAATGAAATTCTTGTTTTGTCACTTTTTAAATCAAGCATATTTGTAATAAACTTGTTGCATATGAGTAGTCATGGCTTTAAGCAAGGCCTTGGCCTAAAAGTACCTAGATGAAACTTTTTTCAAGAAGCAACAAAAATTGCAATAGCTATCTTCTTACTTAGTGAGAAAGCAAATAATGATAGCAACAGTTTAAATTACCACTTACTAACAGTGTCTCATTTATAAAATGTACAAGAAGAATGAATATAACAGCATTTATCTACACCATAACAATGTATAAGGCATCAAAAATCTCTATTTCATAAGTCTTTGATCCCCAAGGACTTAAGAGTTCCTTCCTTTTAAACAAATGTATAAAATAGACAAAATTTATTCATTTCTACTGCTCTACTTTTACCAATGAAATCAAATTATTAAGTGGCCAAAATTACCAAACATGGAAACTATGAGGGGTGTCCCAGAAGTAGTGTCATTTTTGCTTGCTTCGACAAGTATTAATGTGTGTTTAAAAAATCATATGCCTTAAAAGTTAGCGGCTTATTTTAGCTTTCATGCCATGAAAGTCTGATTTTTATAAGTGCTTCCTGAAATATACACTACATAGTACTTCATGCTTACTCAGAAGAAAGCCACAAGTAGAGCTGATCAAGCACAGAGTTGCAAGACAGCAGCTGCAAGATTTGTTCTAGTCATGGACCCAGGGACAACTAAAACCCTCGGGACGCGAAACGAGCCAATTCATGGCAAAAAATCTGAGGGGCTTGCTTAAAAGTATTGTTCTATGGCTTTTTCAAGTTTTCTATTATATCAAGAGAAGCATTTTTTATTCACTTGATGAAATGCCAAGAAAGTGCAGCATATTTCCGTGCTCGTCAAATTACAACTCTGAAGCCGTTCGAACACAGACATTTGCATTTCCCAGAGATCCACAGGAGCGAGAGCGATGGAGAAAGGCGCTGCCAAATATTCTCCAGGTAAGAAACCAGATCATTTGCTGTCATTACTGCTGCATAATTCCGCTTCAATTCTGCATGCCAGTCTCATCCAAACAACTTGAAAACCCAAAATTTATTATTTTAGAGAGTGAGTGACAATATGGGTGTGTGCGTAAAGCATTGGCCAAGCGATGCTCCAATGGTCAAGAAAAACTCTACCGAAAGGCCAATTAATCCTCCTTCTGTTTTTAATGGAGTTCCTAGCTTGTGTTTTGTTCAGAACCAAGGTACATAACTTAAAGATTGCTCAACACTTAGCGTCTATATCGATTTTGCCGCTCACAATTATCTTACTTTTATTTTTACTATTATTTTAGACCAGGACTGACAGGCCAAAAAGCGCAGTGTTCTTTCTGACACGAGGTGCGGCGACATCGATGAGATGGACGCTTTTCAGCTGCTTGATTTTTTGCCGGCATGGGAAAGTTTTCGAGCTGAGGTAAAAAATTCGGATGTCGTATCTCGACATGCACTGAACACAGCTATTCTGAACGAAGACGTTTACTTGTTTACGTTAGATAAAGATGGAGACCTGTCTGTTGTCTGTCGTGCGGTGCAAAAATTCCGACACCAATCCCCAACGTGAAGTCGAAGTGTTGCGTTTGTTAGTAGAATCAGTGATGATATAGATTCTGACTCTGATTTGGATCCATCGCTTCAGTTTTTGATTCGACAACTTAGCCTTACACTAGTAAATCGGAACAATCGCCGCTATGACATTTCACTAGTGCGACAGTCAGCTTCGCTCTACTATATCGCAGGTAAGCTGGATATTAATTAAAATTTAATTCACAACGAGGTTTTACACAATCTCATAAAAACAATTGAAACCGTGCTTTATTGGAAATTGACAGGTTATACAGCGACTAAAGAAGGCATCAAAGGAACAGATTTGATATCAGAGACGAGCATTCCAGCCAGCGAATTCACTGAAGAGTTATCTTGCAGAAAGCTTTGTCATCCTCCACAATGGCTGTTAGACTTATCCCTCTGCTACAGCAGTTTTATTCTGCACTCTCCTACGTGCGCAACTCGCGTGCAGAAGCTGTTTTATGTTATTAAGGACTTTTACTTTCCAACTAAGACACAGTTCAGCATGGACAGTGTGTCCCGTCGGCTAGCCAACGTTTTTTTCAAAGGACTAGTAAGACGCTCGTCAAAACTCCCACCAATACCGACGACATCCCATGATAGAAAGCTTTGGAAGTTAGATGCTCAGTAGGTGAAGTTCCAGCGTTTCCTTTATGTACGAGCTACTGACTGTTTGTGTCGTCTTGTCCTTGGAGTTCCGTATTTGCTTCTATCTTCTTGCCGTTGGAGTTTCATCTTCGCTTTCATCTTTTATCTTCTTGCCGTTGGAATTATATCTTTGCTTTCATCTTTTATCTTCTTGCCATTAGAGTTTTTTTGTAGATATGGCGGTTACTTTATTGTAAATACATTGTAATTATATCACTGGTTCCTATTCTTTAAATTAAATACTCGACATTGCCTCACTTTACTATTTAATCTAACCGTTAATGCTTGATAGCAGAGAAGACTTGAAAAAGCCATAGTACAATACTTTTAAGCGAGCCCCTCAGATTTTTTGCCATGAATTGGCTCGTTTCGCGTCCCGAGGGTTTTAGTTGTCCTTGCATGGACCCTAACTTTTAGATAAGTTGGCAACATATTACCGGCCAGCCTCAAACTGTTTGATCCACCTGTAAACTGTTGCCAATTGATGGCATCAGGAGTTGGGACTGTGAATGTGGGTCAGGTTTTTGTGAATATCAGGGAATTTCTGACCAAGACTCAAAAGTGTAAAAACTGTGTCTCCACCCTTCTGTAGAGTGAAAGTTAGGGTCCATGACTAGAAAAAATCTTGCAGCTGCTGTCTTGCAACTCTGTGCTTGATCAGCTCTATTTGTGGCTTTCTTTTGAGTAAGCATAGAAGCACTATGTGGTGTGTATTTCTATGGCTAAGGGTATGCAAACAAATGCATGCTGCTTACACAGCAAGAAGCACTTATAAAAATCAGACTTTTTTGGCATGAAAGCTGAAATAAGCCACTAACTTTTAGCACATAATATTTTTTAACATACATTAATACTTATGGAAGCAAGCAAAAGTGACAACTTCTAGGACACCCCTTTTAGATATGGGAAATATATATTCTCATAACTATATATTTGGCCTATGCCTAATAAACCTTAATGTCTATAATATTCTATAGCCATATCCATAGCTATGATAAAACTCAGCCTTCCTGGACTTTAGGTACGTAAAATATTTCCAATTTCCTAATTTTTTTGAAACTTTCACCAGAGTCTTAGAGGCTGTCCAAAATGATAATAAAGCAAAAAAACTACAAAAAATTACCCTCAGAGGTAATAGGAGGTTTATTTGTTAATCTCTTATATAACTAGTATTAATTTGATCCAAGTAGTTTTGGAGAATTGTGTGTTTAAAAGTTGAACTTTTTTTAGAATTATAACTTTCTATTTTTAATGTAAATATTATCCAAAATTTGATGAATTCATCCTAAAAAAACATTTAGAACATTTGAGTTTTATCTCTGAAAAAATAGTGTCTATTCTAATTTTCCTTCACTCAATTTGTTAAGTGCAGTGAGAGTGCCACATCAGTTTACTGTTTTTAAAAAATGCTGACTCACAGTTTCCCTCATTTTTTTATTTTTAAGCTTTATTTCAATTTTTCCCCTAGGACCTCCCCCCTCAGTCTCCAAATTTATCTACCTAATCTTCAATAGACTTCCATGCCTTTTGAAGTTTAGGTATATAAAATCAATCCATATAAAGATTCTCCCCATCCTAAAATCCCACATTTCCCATGCTGCAGTTGTTGACAGTTGTCAGCCCCCCCCCCCGAGACCTCCCTCAGTCTCCAAATTTATCTACCTAATCTTCAATAGATCTCTATGCCTCTATTGAAGTTTAGGTATATAAAATAAATCTCCATGAAGATTCTCCCGGCCCTAACATCTCCCATTCCTCATGCCTCAGTTGTTGGTAGTTGTCAGCCCCCTCCCCTCGAGACTCCCCCCTCCCCTGAGACTTGCCCCCACCCCTTCAGTCTTTGAATTTATCTACCTAATCTTCAATAGACTCCTATACCTCTATTGAAATTTAGGTACATAAAATCAATCCCAACCCCATGAAGATTTTCCCCACCCTAAAACCCCCCATTTCCCATATCCCGGTGGTTGGCTTTAAGCTACAAAAAATGAAGCTCAAATTTGAAATCAGCACCATCAAAAACCCATATAGAGACAAAATTATGATCCTATTGAAACTGCAACTATTTTATCTACCTAAAGTTCAGAAAGGCCCAAATTTCTGGTTGTAGGCCTACTAATGATCTAGACTATGGTCATGGGAGGGGAGTAAAAAGGATTACCTAGCTTAATACTATATTAGGCCCCCTATATATATATCTGTATAGCATTGCAGCTTTGCAGCCAAAACGCCTATAATTAAACTGGTTTGTAGGCAACATGGACTATGGCCCTTTTCAATATGCAGTAGGCCTATAAATAAAAGCTACACTTACCACAGCAGCCATTATTCTTATATTTGGTTGGCTGGATCTGGTCTGAAAATTTCCAACTAATAAAAAATATAGTAATAATACTTTTAGAAGCACTGTCAAAAATAAGTTAAACTTTAAAGCTTTGCTTAATTCAAATCTTGAAATTATTAAGCAATAGGGCTACTGCAATAGCACTGGCTACGAGTAGGTCTTTGTAGTACGCCTGTAAGTATAGTCTGATAAATTCGGTGTTTAGTAATAGTTTCCAAAGAGAATAGTTATTAAACGTAAAAATATACTATGAAGAGCAAGTGAAATGGATTGTTTCTCGGAATCAGAACATATCAATGTATTGCGTGCAGAATGATTAGCCACTTTTTAAATACTTTATGAGATATAACAATTTGTTACTGCTTTAAACATTATTGAAAATTTAGTAAACAATATGACCAGTTTAAAGAAGTAGAAATTTTTGTATGTATTACAAACTTACTATTTTTCTTTACATAGAAATTTAAACATTGTCCACGTTAATGCGCTCAGTCACAGTCCGTGTGAGAATCTGGAAAATTGGAGGAGAGGTCCGTGTGTGACGAATAAGGCGAATAAAGACGGATTTGTGTAGCGGTTAATTTAGATAGTTCACGATTAATTAGCAGATCGGCAAGCCGCTTCAACCCTCAGACTTTTGCTAATGCTACTTAAAATTGCTGGATCACTTAATTAATTAATTGGTGTGCCAAGGTAGACGGCGGAAGAGTTGGTGTAAGGAGGCCAGACAGCGTCACAGCTAAGGGTTAGCGAGCCTAGGTCGAGAAGCGAAGCAAGGGGAAGGGCGAGAGCGGCTGCTGACTGTAGTGTAAGCATATATTTAAAGGTAAACAGATAACAACAACACCCTTAATCCAAAACCCAGACAAACAACCCCCCACGCGGCGCGCAATGTACATGTACAAATTAATCGATAAATATATCGTGCAAGAATAACATACGTCAGTACAAGTACATAGGTAGAACTACTTTACGAGAAATAATAACGATATGAATGAATTACAAATAATAGAATAAATACATACGAGGCTACAAAAACAAAGCAATTAACAGTAAAAATAGCGCGCTGATAATACGTACGAATAATGGAAGAATACAGTAGTAGTACGGTATGCATATGAAAATAAAGAAATACGATACGCGCTTCTACGAATCACACTGTCACACGTGCGACATTGGGGTGGCGAACGGTGCAGGCCTCTGACTCTACACGCGCCCAGATGGCGAAGTTCAGTGGGTTTTACATGTAAATCCGGTGACTGCGGTGGCCAAAAGAATATGTCTCCAGAACGACATGTTCTTGGCCAACCAATTCTGCACGATAGTGGCTATGTGCGCTAGGGCCCCGTCCGGCTGAAAAAACGTAAGGCTTACCAGCTGTGATCCTGCATGGTGACCCACGGAAGTAGTTTCCTGTCTTGCCTGGGGCAAGCAGACACTTGAGTACCAGTGACCAGTCACTGTGGCACCTTCCTCGAGTAGAGTGGGTGGCAGGATGCCACACCGCCGGAAGAAGACTGCTGTCATGACCTTGCCGACACTTCTCTCGCGTAAGAATCTGATTGGGGCATCCTCTTCTTCCAATCCACTGGGATTTCGTCTCTGGGTCATAAAAGTAAACCCAACCCTAGATGAAGTTCTGTTTACTCATTCTTGGCAGATCTGTTCTTACTTAAATTTCTTAACAGATCTGTGAACTTTGGTTAACACATTCTTAACAGATCTGTTCTTACTTAAATCTCTTAGCAGATCTGTATCTGCTTTTGTCTTACAAGATCTTACAAATCTTTGCAAGCCATTTTTTATTGTTTAATACGTAAAAAACATTCGTGATTTTTTAGAAAATACTTATGAGGTAAAGAGAAAACAAAATTTCTAACTGTATATCAGAAAAAAGACTTTCGTATATTTTCACATTTCTCTGCTGGATCTTGTCAGATCAGTTCTTGCAGATCTGTACAGACCAGTTTTGAAAAGTGTCTGAATTGTTTTTTTCCACAAAATATTTAACATAATAGTAATTGCGTTTTTTAATGATTTGTATTTATTTTAGTTGTTCTTCTGGCAGCCAACAGTAAATGAATTTGTTTAAATATTCTTTCTGCAGTTCTGAACATAGTGGACCCTTATAGTTTGAATTCTCGCTCTTGCAATAATCTCAGTTCTTTCTTTTGACTTTGCCGAATACGTAATTTTTAATTCCTTAAATTGTTTCATAGTGTAGTATCACTATTTTTTACTTTTTTAGCCATAATAACTTTTTTGATTAAGTATAGCTATGGCTTTAAATGAAGAGCAGATTGCGTCATCAATTAAAAAAATTTGACATAATTGACAGACTGACTATAAAATGGATGATATGCTATATATATATCTATATCATATATATATCTAGGCTTGTTTCCTACTCCCAGGCCTATAAGTATGAGTAGGCCTAGGCCTATGACTTTGTTCTATGCTTTAATAGAAACAGAATGCATGTCTAGACCTAGTGATGTCCATTAATAATTCATTAATCCATTAATAATTCAGAAATTCAGTTACATACATAGATCAGTATTTTTGTAGTCTTTTGCATTTCATTATATTATATTTATATATACCTAGTTCTAGCCCCTAGGCTAGGGCTAGGCTAGTTCTAGTGACCTAGCTAGTAAGTAAATCTTAATTAAATAGGTCTATTCTGTTTTTGTTTGTTTTATATATGCTTATCTAGATTTATAAATAGGTAGACTGACATATCTGTAAAACTTGGTTTTAATCCCTCCTTGATTTTAAACACTTAGGTTAAGAATGTAATGTCTATTTTTAGTAAATAGTGTTATAACTAGGCTTATCATTTTAATTTTAAAATAAAATAGGCCCTACTCTACTAAAAATTGTAATTGCTATATAGGGTATAGTTTTTCTGAATTAGAATTAAACCTGGATGCTTAAATATAGGCTTGTGGTTGTTAGAAAGTTATCTTAAGCCTTGACCTACTATTTGAAGAATATAGATAGGCATAGCAAAATCTAAAATTATTTATACTAGATAAGCCTAGATAAATAATATGAAAAATATAGAATAGAAGAAAAACAGGTCTAAATTTAATTAGACCAAAGAACTTTTACAAAAGTTATTACTCTGACTATTTAAAAACATAACAATGATATTTGTTTTATGTTTTAGTTATTTTGAATTGAATATTAATGTTTAAAATCCCAGAACTTTACTAAAATTTTCCCTTTCATTGCAGCTACTTTACATGGTCAATATGGCATCGCTACTTATGGGTTCCAAGCTTGTCTTTATACAAATGATTGCTAAAAGTGGCAAGCATCCTATGATTGCTAAAAGAAAAAATGAAGCCAGCCTAAAGTAAAAATGCAACATGATAAAGAGCCCTAAAGTATTACTAAGAGCTCTTATAGACCTACTTTTATTGATAACAAAGTAAGCTTTCTAGCAATATTGACTTTAAAATCTTTCAGTACTGGACTCTTTCAGTTTCAATTATTTGCAAACCAATTTAATTGTACATTGTAGTAAAAGATGCACCTGGTTTTTTTTCAAATGTTTCTGCTTCTATTTTTTAGTTTCTAAAAGTATTGCTCACCCTAATTTTATTAGTCCATTGTACCATTAGTATTTTTTCTATTGAATGTGTGCTTAACTTTTGTTTTGAAGTTGACTTATTTTTTGCTTGTGCTATTTCCCTTGTGCATACAAGTTTTATTTCATGAGCATATATGTGTATTTGTTTACATTTTCACAAATAAATATGTCTACTTTATTTTAATTGTTCAATGGCATTTGCTTTTGTTCTGGCAGCTTACTAGCACAATACTAAAAGTGCAGAATCAAATAAGAAAGTCCTGTCATAACTCGTGTTCTTTATTGGAATTAAATTAGTGCATTAGGGTTTTATAAATGGATTACTAAACAGATCTTGGAAGATTTGATAAGACGGACAATGCATTCAATTGGTAAAGCTTAATACATCTTACAAGATCTGCCCAGATCTCCTAAGATCTGCTCGTGCAGACAGTGCAAGATCTTCCTGCAGATCTTGTAAGTTCTGCCTATACATTTTAATAGTGCAGATCTGTTACGTTCTTGCAAGAACGTAGCGAGAAGCTCCAGACAGATCTGCTAAGAAATGGCATGACGATTTCATCTAGGGTCATATACATTTTTAGGGCGCACACAGTAGACCACTAGCGCGTAAGCGCTCGCAGAACAGGCAGGAGGAGCAGGCAGCTGCCTGAGGGGTCAGTGCAAGCGCCTGCAAGTCAGCAATGAGGCAGTCCGTCAGAGTGGCAGTGCAGGCCGGGCCGCGGCGCAGTTGCTCGGTTGACCGGTGCAGCAGAGCCTGACCCTAGATGAAGTTGTTTACTCATTCTTGGCAGATCTGTTCTTACTTAAATTTCTTAACAGATCTGTGAATTTTGGTTAACACATTCTTAACAGATCTGTTCTTACTTAAATCTCTTAGCAGATCTGTATCTGCTTTTGTCTTACAAGATCTTACAAATCTTTGCAAGCCATTTTTTATTGTTTGGTACGTAAAAAACATTCGTGATTTTTTAGAAAATACTTATGAGGTAAAGAGAAAACAAAATTTCTAACTGTATATCAGAAAAAAGACTTTCGTATATTTTCACATTTCTCTGCTGGATCTTGTCAGATCAGTTCTTGCAGATCTGTACAGACCAGTTTTGAAAGGTGTCTGAATTGTTTTTTTCCACAAAATATTTAACATAATAGTAATTGCGTTTTTTTAATGATTTGTATTTATTTTACTTGTTCTTCTGGCAGCCAACAGTAAATGAATTTGTTTAAATATTCTTTCCGCAGTTCTGAACATAGTGGACCCTTATTGTTTGAATTCTCGCTCTTGCAATAATCTCAGTTCTTTCTTTTGACTTTGCCGAATACGTAATTTTTAATTCCTTAAATTGTTTCATAGTGTAGTATCACTATTTTTTACTTTTTTAGCCATAATAACTTTTTTGATTAAGTATAGCTATGGCTTTAAATGAAGAGCAGATCGCGTCATCAATTAAAAAAATTTGACATAATTGACAGACTGACTATAAAATGGATGATATGCTATATATATATCTATATCATATATATATCTAGGCTTGTTTCCTACTCCCAGGCCTATAAGTATGAGTAGGCCTAGGCCTATGACTTTGTTCTATGCTTTAATAGAAACAGAATGCATGTCTAGACCTAGTGATGTCCATTAATAATTCATTAATCCATTAATAATTCAGAAATTCAGTTACATACATAGATCAGTATTTTTGTAGTCTTTTGCATTTCATTATATTATATTTATATATACCTAGTTCTAGCCCCTAGGCTAGGGCTAGGCTAGTTCTAGTGACCTAGCTAGTAAGTAAATCTTAATTAAATAGGTCTATTCTGTTTTTGTTTGTTTTATATATGCTTATCTAGATTTATAAATAGGTAGACTGACATATCTGTAAAACTTGGTTTTAATCCCTCCTTGATTTTAAACACTTAGGTTAAGAATGTAATGTCTATTTTTAGTAAATAGTGTTATAACTAGGCTTATCATTTTAATTTTAAAATAAAATAGGCCCTACTCTACTAAAAATTGTAATTGCTATATAGGGTATAGTTTTTCTGAATTAGAATTAAACCTGGATGCTTAAATATAGGCTTGTGGTTGTTAGAAAGTTATCTTAAGCCTTGACCTACTATTTGAAGAATATAGATAGGCATAGCAAAATCTAAAATTATTTATACTAGATAAGCCTAGATAAATAATATGAAAAATATAGAATAGAAGAAAAACAGGTCTAAATTTAATTAGACCAAAGAACTTTTACAAAAGTTATTACTCTGACTATTTAAAAACATAACAATGATATTTGTTTTATGTTTTAGTTATTTTGAATTGAATATTAATGTTTAAAATCCCAGAACTTTACTAAAATTTTCCCTTTCATTGCAGCTACTTTACATGGTCAATATGGCATCGCTACTTATGGGTTCCAAGCTTGTCTTTATACAAATGATTGCTAAAAGTGGCAAGCATCCTATGATTGCTAAAAGAAAAAATGAAGCCAGCCTAAAGTAAAAATGCAACATGATAAAGAGCCCTAAAGTATTACTAAGAGCTCTTATAGACCTACTTTTATTGATAACAAAGTAAGCTTTCTAGCAATATTGACTTTAAAATCTTTCAGTACTGGACTCTTTCAGTTTCAATTATTTGCAAACCAATTTAATTGTACATTGTAGTAAAAGATGCACCTGGTTTTTTTTCAAATGTTTCTGCTTCTATTTTTTAGTTTCTAAAAGTATTGCTCACCCTAATTTTATTAGTCCATTGTACCATTAGTATTTTTTCTATTGAATGTGTGCTTAACTTTTGTTTTGAAGTTGACTTATTTTTTGCTTGTGCTATTTTCCTTGTGCATACAAGTTTTATTTCATGAGCATATATGTGTATTTGTTTACATTTTCACAAATAAATATGTCTACTTTATTTTAATTGTTCAATGGCATTTGCTTTTGTTCTGGCAGCTTACTAGCACAATACTAAAAGTGCAGAATCAAATAAGAAAGTCCTGTCATAACTCGTGTTCTTTATTGGAATTAAATTAGTGCATTAGGGTTTTATAAATGGATTACTAAACAGATCTTGGAAGATTTGATAAGACGGACAATGCATTCAATTGGTAAAGCTTAATACATCTTACAAGATCTGCCCAGATCTCCTAAGATCTGCTCGTGCAGACAGTGCAAGATCTTCCTGCAGATCTTGTAAGTTCTGCCTATACATTTTAATAGTGCAGATCTGTTACGTTCTTGCAAGAACGTAGCGAGAAGCTCCAGACAGATCTGCTAAGAAATGGCATGACGATTTCATCTAGGGAAGTTTCATCCCCTGTCAGGATATTGTTTACCAATTTTGAAGCCCCTGCATCAAATTTGTTAAGCATGAAGTTCAGAGCATCTTCATCGAGCAGTCTTCGGACACTGGCCACTTGGCCAAATTCGGACGGCCTTCGAGTTCGTCGTCGTCTAGCTCCAGGCAGCCAGAACGAAATCGGCCAAACTACTTGTACACCATTGTCTAGGATGGGGCTTCATCACCCAATGCTTTTTGAAGCATCTGCACGCACTCAGAGGCAGATTGGCCAAGTCGAAATTGAACAAGAATTGTGACTCGTCTGTCGCGCTCTGTCAATCGCAGGGCAGGGTCTGCAGTCGTATCACTTTTTCGACCACTGCGTCGTAGCATTTTAGTCAAAGAGGCTGAAAACTGACATGAAAGATTTCAATATCTACTGAAAGAAGCACATAAAATCTTCTTTTATTTGCATAAAAAGAAGTTAAATCTTTCGCGAACTTACTAAGCAACACGTATGACATGACGTACGAGTATTGTGAAAGTCTAAAGTGTCAAGTTTTTTTGCAACACCCAGCTAGAGTACAATTTTGCATAAAAACTCAAATGTAGTCTTGCAAGATTGCGGTCGGATGGACTCTGCTCTCAAGGAAATCTTTTACTCCAGATAAAATGAAAAACTTCATCCCCTATAATCTCCTAATCTGTGCATTTACATCTGACACTGAATTAAGGAATTAGGAATCAATTATAAGAACCAACTTCAGTTGCTCAGTTGCAGCAGTACATGTAGTAACGCACTGCTGGTGCTCCAATGGCTTAAGGGTAAAAAGAGACGATCGAACTGCGTTTTGTATTTATCTTCCGACAAACCAACCAACCTGAATCCGTCCGAGGGTTCGTCCAAGGGCACTCACAATAAGTTTATAAAAAAAACAGCTTGAAAAAGTATTGTCATGAGAGAACGGCAACACTCACAATACAGTTGTGATTTTTAAATGAATTTCGCAAGCACTTTCCTTTTTGCACAGCGCTGAATGGGTTTTTGGCCATAGACAAATTCGGTAGAAAAAAGTCCGTCTAGACCAAAGATCATATATACTGTAAGATCTATGGTCCAGACTCGCAGACGTCGGTACCTCCGGCACTCGGGTCCTTTGAAACTTCTCACAATAGCAATCCGGCCCGCTCAGAGTTTGTGTCTCTTCTCATCTCTCTTCTCAGTTCTCTCCTCTCTCCCCTCTTAACTCTTTTCTCTCCTCTCCTCTCTTATCTCCTCTTATCTTCTCTCTCATCTTGCCTTTCGCCTCTCACCTCTCATCTCTCATATCCTCCAACATTTTCTCTCTCAAATCACACCACAGAGACAGTAACAGCAGGAATATCACCGGAATTTAGCTTGCAATTTGCACGAATTTCGAATTCAGCGTTCTTATGACTTGATTTGTAAACTATTAACTTTGCCAAAGCAAGTAAATATAAATCTGATATATATAGCTAGATATGGGAGTAAAGTACGCGCATGTTAATATCTCAGCTGTCTGGAGCAGACGTCGCGTCACTTGTAATATCAGGCAGTTTATTGAGATGGAGAGGAGCCCCCTCTCCCCCTCGCAGTATTGGTCCTCACCTGAGTCTGCTTGCGTGAAGCAAATCGATCTTGGGTGGAAAAAAGAGAAGTAACAAGCTGAAAACCAATATATATAGCTTTCTTAACTTGCCAATCAATCATTCAATATCGAGGGTATACTTGTGTAGCCCCGGCGGCCACAATTCGTATGTTAATGGATAGGAGAAACAAATGCGACTTAAAAACACCTTATTACAACAACAATAATAGCGAGAGAGCTTAGCTAGACAATCTTGGGTTCAATTTTTAAGCCTCAGCTAATGCCAAGGAAGGCCTTTATCCCGCTGAAGCCTCTAGCCCGACTGTCTGTAGTTGTTGAGGACGCTTTTTTCAACGCGCCGCCCAACGGCATGTAGTGCTCAAATTCCGCTTGATTAACGTAGAGAGCCACATCCTGGCAGCCCTGGCTGTAGTAGTCGCGCAACAGTTTCTTCCGACGCTCGGTCAACTGAAACGCCACCCGGGTCCGGTAGACGTGATAGGCGTGCACCCGGCCCGACCGGAGCCGGAACGCCGCCACAAGCTCGTAGCGTTCGTGCGACTCGCGAACTTTGTGCCTATAGAGCTGCTCCAGGAGCGTCACCTCAGATTCTGTTAGCTGACGTGGCGGCGGCTGCTGCTGCTGTTGTTGCTGTTGCTGCTGCTGCTGATGTTGCTGCTGGTGGGCTAACGCTTCAGGTGATAAGCCAGAATTTGCGGATGAGTTAGCAGTGTCTGGCTGCTGCTGGTGCTGGTGCGGCTGGTCCTGCTGCTGCTGGCCGCAGCTCCGGCCGCCAGAGATTCCCGAGGCGAAGCCGACTCCCCTACGCGAGTACGGCAACAGATCCCACACGTAGGTTGGCTGCTGGCGGGAGCTTCCGCCGCCACCGCCGCCTCCGCCGCCGCCACCGGTTGTCCCGCCGAAGGAGAAACCGCCTGGCATCTGTTGCGCAACTATAGGCGTCTGAAACGTGTAAATCTTTGCTCCCAGTTAAAATAATAAGTCCATTGATACTTAACCAGCTACTATATGGGGCTGGAACACCCGTTACCCACACCCCAGCAGAACAGTCAGACGAGGCCCCATTGGTGCTCAGCATCTCTTTGCTGCGCCGCGATAGGCAATCAGCTATTGCTCCCAATGGCTAATCTGCATCTGCCTCGCAGGCTCCGCACTCCCTCTCTCTTCCAAGGGCATTCCGGCGTGTACTCTGCAGCCGGTACTGCGTGCAGGGTGAATCGTTGTAGCGGCAACGGCAAGTAGCAGTGGAGAGATTGTATGCCGAGAAAAGAATTGGGACAGAAATGGACGAGAGAGCAGAGAGAGAGGAGGGAGAGAGGGAAGAGAGAAAAGTAACTCTGTGTGACAGCCCCCTTGCTTCTTCGACTTGATGGCACCTGGCGCAGAAAAAAGAGCGTCATCTGAAGCTGGGCTAAGCGAGATATCCTCCACCATCTTCAGAGCACTCCGCTCCGGCTCGTGATACTGCCTCTTTTGTTTATTAATAATGACTTATTGCACTGCAATTTGATAAGTTGGAAGGAAGCTGGGCGGAGGCCGGAGAAGGAGCACAAGAGGGACTTATAGTGAAGCAGATAGGAGATGGAGACGGGTAGAAACAACGGGACAGAAAAAGAAGCACGGATCCGTGCAGTCCGTGATAGAGTAATATGGAGATGCTCCCGCAGGCAGGGAGAGATGCGGGAGAGAGGGGGACAGGGAGATGCGGGAGATGCGGGAGATGTTGAAGATGCGGGAGAGGGGACAGGGAGATGCGGGAGAGAGAGGGGGACAGGGAGATGCGGGAGATGCGGGAGATGTTGGAGATGCGGGAGAGGGGACAGGGAGATGCGGGAGAGAGAGGGGACAGGGAGATGCGGGAGAGAGAGAGGGACAGGGAGATGCGGGAGAGAGAGGGGGACAGGGAGATGCGGGAGAGAGAGAGGGACAGGGAGATGCGGGAGAGAGAGGGGGACAGGGAGATGCGGGAGAGAGAGAGGGACAGGGGGATGCGGGAGAGAGAGGGGGACAGGGAGATGCGGGAGAGAGAGGGGGACAGGGAGATGCGGGAGAGAGAGGGGGACAGGGAGATGCGGGAGATGCGGGAGATGTTGGAGATGCGGGAGAGGGGACAGGGAGATGCGGGAGAGAGAGGGGGACAGGGAGATGCGGGAGAGAGAGAGGGACAGGGAGATGCGGGAGAGAGAGGGGGACAGGGGGATGCGGGAGAGAGAGAGGGACAGGGAGATGCGGGAGAGAGAGGGGGACAGGGAGATGCGGGAGAGAGAGGGGGACAGGGAGATGCGGGAGAGAGAGAGGGACAGGAAATGCGGGAGAGAGAGGGGGACAGGGAGATGCGGGAGAGAGAGGGGGACAGGGAGATGCGGGAGAGAGAGGGGGACAGGGAGATGCGGGAGAGAGAGGGGGACAGGGAGATGCGGGAGAGAGAGAGGGACAGGGAGATGCGGGAGAGAGAGGGGGACAGGGAGATGCGGGAGAGAGAGGGGGACAGGGAGATGCGGGAGATGCGGGAGATGTTGGAGATGCGGGAGAGGGGACAGGGAGATGCGGGAGAGAGAGGGGGACAGGGAGATGCGGGAGAGAGAGAGGGACAGGGAGATGCGGGAGAGAGAGGGGGACAGGGGATGCGGGAGAGAGAGAGGGACAGGGAGATGCGGGAGAGAGAGGGGGACAGGGAGATGCGGGAGAGAGAGGGGGACAGGGAGATGCGGGAGAGAGAGAGGGACAGGAAATGCGGGAGAGAGAGGGGGACAGGGAGATGCGGGAGAGAGAGGGGGGCAGGGAGATGCGGGAGAGAGAGGGGGACAGGGAGATGCGGGAGAGAGAGGGGGACAGGGAGATGCGGGAGAGAGAGAGGGACAGGGAGATGCGGGAGAGAGAGGGGACAGGGAGATGCGGGAGAGAGAGGGGGACAGGGAGATGCGGGAGATGCGGGAGATGCGGGGGGTGCGGGAGGTGCGGGAGGTCCGGGAGATGCGGGAGGTGCGTGCGGGAGATGCGGGAGATGCGGGAGATGCAGGAGATGCGGGAGATGCGGGAGACGCGGGAGATGCGGGAGATGCGGGAGATGCGCGAGATGTTGGAGATGCGGGAGAGGGGACAGGGAGATGCGGGATATGCGGGAGATGCGGGAGATGCGGGAGATGCGGGAGATGCGAGAGCTCACATAGCATAAAGAGAAGATGGGAGAGAGCCGGAGAGGAAGGCACTGAGCCAAGTCTGCCTGGAGCAGTGTAATCCAGTCATTAATCCTGATGGCTTCTTTTCTAATCAGCCGCGTTGCAGGCACGCGGGCCGCCCCGCGGAGCCAAATCCCAGGCCGATCGATTCAAACGCTGCCAGAGGGAAACCGCGCGAGTTTAGAGATTGTGCTGCCGGATATGAAAGTTGATTAATGCCAATCCAGTATTCTGAGCTGAATTGAGCAACCTGCAACTGGCCAGACAGAGGCTCTACATGCATCGGTCGCAGGCTGTATAAGCTTGAGCTTTGCTATAATTCATGAGCAGCTCTAACCCCCATCAGTTCATATTATAGCTATTGAATATGATGATTATAGCTATACTGGCTTGTGCGTTCGTGACTTGCGTCGCATTAATTATATAAAGGGCTATTTGGGGGATTAGCGGCAGCAGATGTTTCAGATTATTCTTTTTATGACGCTCAGAGCGGCGAAACCTGAAGTCTAGTGGATAAATATTTGAGGGTGGGAATTCTCTGTCTTAACAGGCTTAACAATGCGCTGGTACAGCGAAATATACTGAAGTAATGATATACGATGTATTAAAATAGAGTAATACACCCACACATTAAAATAGACACCGGAAACACATTAGAATAGACACCGGAAGCACATTAGAATAGACACCGGAAGCACATTAGAATGGACACCGGAAGCACAAACTAATATAGACACCGGAAATACTAATATAGACACTGGAAACATATTAAAATAGACACCAACAACAACAACAACAACAAACAACAAAATACGCAGTCAGCGTCACAGGGCGCGCTTTAAGGCCGGGTCGCGAATGAACGCCTCGCCGCCGGCCGAATCCGGGACGCCGGCGCCAGCCAGTAGGCAGTCGACGAAACGCCGAGTGCGCGCCTGCCCCCGCCGGTAGGGTGCCTGCAGCGTTAGCAGCAGCACCTCCTGCACCGGCTCTGGGCAGTACGGCTCGGCGCGGATGATGTGGCCTGCCAGCTGGAGTCGCCGATTGCGCAGCAGGTCGCTTGGCGGACCAGGCCGGCGCGGCGATACAAAGCCGCGTTGGTCACTCGCTCGTAGCCGATCTTGAAGGCGGCGCGCAGCAGGCCAGAGTGCGCCGCATCAACTTGTTGTTCGAGCGACTCCGTCAGCGTCCAGGTCTCGGCGATGTACAGCAGGACGGTCTCGATCACCGCCTGTAACAACGCGGCCCTCTGGCGGTCAGGTAAGGCCTCGGACTGCAGGACGGCCCTCACAGAACGAAAGGCAGCCCAGGCAAGCCCGCGGCGACGCCGCAGATCCTCGCGGACACCGAGAACCAGACCGCCGAGGTAGACGAACTGCTGACAACGCGGAAACTCCTCGCCTGTCCATCAGCGCCTCGGAACAAAATCGCAGCCTCGATGTCGTCCGGCACGCAGAGCACGACGGTCTTCTGCGTGTTGTCCACCAGGCCGACACTCGCCGCAACAGCATCTAGCTTGTCCAGTTGTCGCCGGGCGCCCTCGACAGTTGAGGACAGCAGGGCGAGATCGTCGGCGTATCCAAGCACGCTGAGCCGCCTCTCCGGTTGACGTCGACTCACGCGTCGCCGCAACAGAAAGCCGTCGTCGTTGGTAGGAAGAGCGGTCCGCAGCACCCAGTCAAGCACCAGAACGAACAGGAACGGTGCAAGCGTATCTCTCACCGGACAAAATAGACACCGGAAACACAAACTAATATAGATACCGGATTTAGACACCGGAAACACTAATATAGACACCGGAAACACTAATATAGACACTGGAAACACTAATATAGACACCGAAAACACTAATATAGACACCGGAAACACTAATATAGACACCGGAAACACTAATATGACACTAACACCGGAAACACTAATATAGACACCGGAAACACTAATATAGACACATGAAACACTAATATAGACACCGGAAACACTAATATAGACACCGAAAACACTAATATGACACTAACACCGGAAACACTAATATAGACACACAAACACAAATAGACATCAGAAATGCCTAAGCAAACAGTTTAATAATTTTATTGCAACGTTATACAGACTATATCTAGTTACTTCAGAGTACTTTTAACCTTATCGGCGATAAACTGAGGCAACCCTGAGTTCCAAAATCATAAATTTGCAGTCTGACGTGTGATTGGCATGGATAATAAAAAGAATTCTATATCAGAAATGTGTATGCCTGCCTGATGAATGTCAAGCACATATCAGCAGAGTTGGCCCAACTCCAATAGAGAACTGAGAAATGAATAGCAGAGAATGCGCACAGCAATATAAAAATCACATTCCTCTCCATCAATCTCCCCCCCAGAGTCCTGCCGCAGGTTTCCCCATCGGAGTCCCAAAATTGAGAGACTTCCCTCCAACTTCCAATTTATTCATTCCGAGCAGTCACAAGCAAATCACAGCAAAATGAAGAGAGCGAGGCTGAAGAAGGCGAGGGTTTGACCGCGGTCGCATGGTTCAAATCTCTCAGAGCCAGACTGGTGCTGCTCACCCTTCATCCGGAACCAGTTAGCTAATTGCAGAATCCTTACTGCACAGCTCTGACTAACTATCAGACAAATTTTCATATATAGCGGTCAGAGTAGTTAATTGCTGCTCCTATGGGTCATGGGCATGAAATTGGCTAGACATTGATGGCCCATCCTGTATGGTGCGGTAGAGAGGGACAGGGAGATGCGGGAGAGAGGGAGAGAGGGACAGGGAGATGCGGGAGAGAGGGAGAGAGGGACAGGGAGATGCGGCAGAGAGGGAGAGAGGGACAGGGAGATGCGGGAGAGAGGGAGAGAGGGACAGGGAGATGCGGCAGAGAGGGAGAGAGGGACAGGGAGATGCGGCAGAGAGGGACAGGGAGGTGCGGCAGAGAGGGACAGGGAGATGCGGCAGAGAGGGACAGGGAGATGCGGCAGAGAGGGACAGGGAGATGCGGCAGAGAGGGAGAGAGGGACAGGGAGATGCGGCAGAGAGGGACAGGGAGATGCGGCAGAGAGGGACAGGGAGATGCGGCAGAGAGGGACAGGGAGATGCGGCAGAGAGGGACAGGGAGATGCGGCAGAGAGGGACAGGGAGATGCGGGAGAGAGGGACAGGGAGATGCGGCAGAAAGGGAGAGAGGCACAGGGAGATGCGGGAGAGAGGCACAGGGAGATGCGGGAGAGAGGCACAGGGAGATGCGGGAGAGAGGCACAGGGAGATGCGGGAGAGAGGCACAGGGAGATGCGGGAGAGAGGCACAGGGAGATGCGGGAGAGAGGCACAGGGAGATGCGGGAGAGAGGCACAGGGAGATGCGGCAGAGAGGGAGAGAGGGACAGGGAGATGCGGCAGAGAGGGACAGGGAGATGCAGCAGAGAGGGACAGGGAGATGCGGCAGAGAGGCACAGGGAGATGCAGCAGAGAGGGACAGGGAGATGCGGCAGAGAGGGACAGGGAGATGCGGCAGAGAGGGACAGGGAGATGCGGCAGAGAGGGAGAGAGGGACAGGGAGAGAGGGAGAAAGGGACAGGGAGAAAGGGAGAAAGGGACAGGGAGATGCGGGAGAGAGGGAGAGAGGGACAGGGAGAGAGGGAGAAAGGAACAGGGAGATGCGGGAGAGAGGGAGAGAGGGACAGGGAGAGAGGGAGAAAGGGACAGGGAGATGCGGGAGAGAGGGAGAGAGGGACAGGGAGATGCGGCAGAGAGGCACAGGGAGCTAAACAGCAGGGGTCCTCATGAAAAGCGAGCCGCACTCAGACATAAAGAGAATTAATTTATTGGTCGCAGTCGATAAAATGAAGAAAAATCAAACACCCAAGCCGACTTTCGTCTTTAATGGCAATGACTCAACTTAGAAAATGGTGAAAACGGACTATTTTCAGCAGCATATAAGATAGATGTCCGTCTGCCCTGTTTGCATGAAGGCAACAAACACTTCGCAGAGGCTCTAAGATTGACAGTATTGATAGCATCAGTTTTTTATTTCGCAGAGAAATTTATATCCAACCCCAAGGCTCTCAAATTGCAGCTGAATGTTTGCGAAGTGCCCGCCATTCGCGCTATCAGTCGGGCCAATCTCGTTCGCATTTTTTCCTCTTGCTCGGCGGCAAAGGGCGTGAACGTGAATGCCCCAATGGAAATGCTTTGTCACCATGGATACACAGCGGAGGGGATGGAGCTCACATGAGAGACCGGCTGGAAGGGCAACTTTGATGAAAATTCAAACTCGAAGGGTGCTTCTATAAAATAATACCCACCACTGGAAGGGTATTTATACAAAAGATACCCACCACTGGAAGGGTATTTATACAAAAGATACCCACCACTGGAAGGGTATTTATACAAAAGATACCAACCTCTGGAAGGGTATTTATACAAAAGATACCCACCACTGGAAGGGTATTTATACAAAAGATACCCACCACTGGAAGGGTATTTATACAAAAGATACCCACCACTGGAAGGGTATTTATACAAAAGATACCCACCACTGGAAGGGTATTTATACAAAAGATATCCACCACTGGAAGGGTATTTATACAAAAGATACCCACCACTGGAAGGGTATTTATACAAAAGATATCCACCACTGGAAGGGTACTTATACAAAAGATACCCACCACTGGAAGGGTATTTATACAAAAGATACCCACCACTGGAAGGGTATTTATACAAAAGATACCAACCTCTGGAAGGGTATTTATACAAAAGATACCCACCACTGGAAGGGTATTTATACAAAAGATACCAACCTCTGGAAGGGTATTTATACAAAAGATACCCACCACTGGAAGGGTATTTATACAAAAGATACCCACCACTGGAAGGGTATTTATACAAAAGATACCCACCACTGGAAGGGTATTTATACAAAAGATATCCACCACTGGAAGGGTATTTATACAAAAGATACCCACCACTGGAAGGGTATTTATACAAAAGATATCCACCACTGGAAGGGTACTTATACAAAAGATACCCACCACTGGAAGGGTATTTATACAAAAGATACCCACCACTGGAAGGGTATTTATACAAAAGATATCCACTACTGGAAGGGTATTTATACAAAAGATACCAACCTCTGGAAGGGTATTTATACAAAAAGATACCCACCTTTGTAGGGGTATTTATACAAAAGATACCTACCTCTGTAGGGGTATTTATACAAAGGATACCCACCTCTGGAAGGGTATTTATACAAAAGATACCCACCACTGAAGGGGTATTTATACAACGGATACCCACCTCTGGAAGGGTATTTATACAACGGATACCCACCTCTGGAAGGGTATTTATACAACGGATACCCACCTCTGGAAGGGTATTTATACAACGGATACCCACCACTGGAAGGGTATTTATACAAAGGATTTACACAAAGGCCCTGGCTATAACTATAGGTTAGCTATTGATCGTTTTACTAAATTTAACCCCCACCCTTTTTGAAAGCCGATCAATACAGTCTCGCGTTCGTGCACTTGTATAGTAAATGCTTATATAAGTTCCTGAATGGGCCACCAAACAGCGATGGTCGATAGGCCAGTTCTCATTTTGGATGATTTAAATTCTATAGCTACTCACTCATACAGAGGTAGGAGGGAGCAGACAGAGAGGTGCGATCCAATCAAAAGTCTATCTATCCATCTATACATTGTCAGTGGCGTATGCAGCGGCGAGTATAGGAGGCGTCCCACCCTCCCGACATCGACCGCTCCTCAAGAAAACTAAATGAAAGAGGCAACACCGAACTCGACAAAGGACAGGAGCTCAACTTCCGCCACCTCTTGGACGTGGCATCCAGCGGCCGAGAAGACAGGGGTGGCTAGGGGCCCGCACACCAAGAGACAGTGGCGCCCCACCCAAGAGACAGGGGCGCCCCACCCAAGAGACAGTGGCGCCCCACCCAAGAGACAGGGGCGCCCCACCCAAGAGACAGTGGCGCCCCACCCAAGAGACAGTGGCGCCCCACCCAGGAGACAGTGGCGCCCCACCTAGGAGACAGGGGCGCCCCACCCAGGAGACAGTGGCGCCCCACCCAGGAGACAGTGGCGCCCCCACCCAGGAGACAGTGGCGCCCCACCCAGGAGACAGTGGCGCCCCACCCAGGAGACAGTGGCGCCCCACCCAGGAGACAGTGGCGCCCCACCCAGGAGACAGTGGCGCCCCACCTAGGAGACAGTGGCGACAGGAGATAGGAGACAGGGGCGCCCCACCCAGGAGACAGGCGTCCACCCAGGAAACAGGGGCGCCCCACCCAGGAGAGTTGCGCCCCACCCAGGAAACAGTGGCGCCCCACCCAGGAGGCAGGGGCGCCCATTCAGGCGACAGTGGCGCTAACCCAGGAGATAGAGGCGCCAACAAAGCGATAGGCGTTCTTCACCAAGAGATTCACCAAGAGTCTCTCAGGAGACTGAGAGATTTTGGCGCCAATTTAGCTTTGCAGGTGAGATTTGGGAATTAGCAATGGCAGGATTTTAATACTCATACCTACCCTTCTCTCTCGCACAGACCAGTCAGTCAACCTTCAGTGCTAAACCTAATCAGTCAGAGCTGCTGGGGCGGCCTGTCAGCTCCGCCAAAACCAGTTTTTTAGTCCAGGTCAAGGCTCACGGGGGGAATTGCTGAAATATTAAGGCTTACAGTGGGATTTCTGAGATGTTAGGGCTCGCGGGGGGGGGGGGATAACTGAGATGTCAAGGCTGAGGCCAGAAGCTACATGTAGTTTATCCAAAAATTTGTATTCCATTCTTTGTTGACTTCCCTACGGGGGGGGGGCGCTGATCGCTAGTCCATATACTAAAAATCGTTTGTTCGTATGCCCATTCATATGCGATTGATTTTTGAAAATTCAGTGCTCAAACTAATCAGTCAGAGCTGCTGGAGCGGCCTGTCGGTTCCGCCAAAACCAGGCTTTTTATTCGAACGAGTTGGCAACAAAATTAATTTTCTGCTAATTGATTGATTAAATCACACCGTATTCGTGGGAAGGGGATGGCTTTAAATAAAATAGCTCACGTTTACAATAAAAATTTTATCCTTCTCAGAAATTAGACATGAATTTATAATTTAATATGTCATTTATGCCCCTTAGATGCCTCACGTCTCATAGATTGATTTCTCACGTCTCATAGTATGATCTCTCACATCTCATAGTATCATTTCTCACATCTCATCAAATGATTTTTGCGTCTCATAGAGTGATTTCCCACATCTCATAGATTGATTTCTCACATCTCATAGAGTGATTTCTCACATCTCATAGATTGATTTCTCACATCTCGTAGATTGATTTCTCACATCTCGTAGATTGATTTCTCACATCTCATAGATTGATTTCTCACATCCCGTAGATTGATTTCTCACATCTCGTAAATTGATTTCTCACATCTCATAGATTGATTTCTCACATCTCGTAGATTGATTTCTCACATCTCGTAGATTGATTTCTCACATCTCATAGAGTGATTTCTCACATCTCATAGATTGATTTCTCACATCTCATAGAGTGATTTCTCACATCTCATAGATTGATTTCTCACATCTCGTAGATTGATTTCTCACATCTCGTAGATTGATTTCTCACATCTCATAGATTGATTTCTCACATCCCGTAGATTGATTTCTCACATCTCGTAAATTGATTTCTCACATCTCATAGATTGATTTCTCACATCTCGTAGATTGATTTCTCACATCTCGTAGATTGATTTCTCACATCTCATAGAGTGATTTCTCACATCTCATAGATTGATTTCTCACATCTCATAGAGTGATTTCTCACATCTCATAGATTGATTTCTCACATCTCGTAGATTGATTTCTCACATCTCATAGATTGATTTCTCACATCTCATCTCACGATTGTATGAAGTTGAAAACTCAAAGTACACAAAAATAAAAATACGCGGAAGCTTTTAAAGTAAAAAAATAGCTTAATGATATGCCTTTTCTTTATACTTGGTACTGGAAAATTAAACAGGTAAAACACCTCAAAGGCTCAAACAAAATTGAAAGAAAGTTCGTTTGGAAATTAAAAAAAGTCAATTGAAACAGAGATCTGATCCAAAATAGCGTGCTTTCTCCCTCATTAATAAATATGCAAATTTCAGATGCCCCCGTGGTGTCAACTTTAACAGATAAAAAAAATAAATACTGTGCCGCTCAGGATGCAAATTTTCAGCGTCAGAGGTCCCGCCGTCAGGTTCGATGACTGCCACTGGGGAATTAATTAATTAACCGCCAATTAATTCGGGCCAGACCAACCAAACCCTCCCCCCTCCGCCTGAACCAAACCGTGGCGGATGAACTTTTCCGGCCGATAAGAGAGAATGGGGGGGTTGGGGTAGAGGTTTGGTTTGGGGGTGGGGGTTGGGGGTTTGGTTTGAGGGTTGGGCCTGGCGCGCTGGATGCGCCGGGACACAGCGGGGAGTCAGCGGCTGCGACGGCCCGCCAGTCGGACAAAAAAAGGGCGACGTCAAGAGTTGGGTGATAAACTCATTTATATATGAATAGGGAGGGCCCGTGGCCGCGCAGAGAGCTTTAACAGCGGCTTGCGTGTATAATTTCATATTAACTATATATAAAAATAGTAAGCCTAAACGTATAATTCTTAGGGAGGGAGGGGGCGGGTAGAAAAACTAAAGCCTAATAATGATGGATTCGCGTCGAGACTCAGCCGACAGGCGAGCAAAAAAAGTTCGAATATTTTTCAAAGTCCACCGCCGGAACGGTCAACCGGAATTCGGGCGTCCTGTTGCGGCTTTTTGTAATTAGCGGCTGACGAATCGCCGAGCACGTGCTTGAATCGGGATGAGCCAACGAAGCCGCTCTTAGTGGCTGACATGTACTGCAGAGCGGTTATTAGCGTTCTTTGTCATTTAGAGCACATTCTGAGCACACTGATTCTGAGCACACTGATTCTGAGCACACTGATTCTGAGCACACTGATTCTGAGCACACTGATTCTGAGCACACTGATTCTGAGCACACTGATTCTGAGCACACTGATTCTGAGCACACTGATTCTGAGCACACTGATTCTGAGCACACTGATTCTGAGCACACTGATTCTGAGTACACTGATTCTGAGCACACTGATTCTGAGCACACTGATTCTGAGCACACTGATTCTGAGCACACTGATTCTGAGCACACTGATTCTGAGCTCACTGAATCTGAGCACACTGATTCTGAGCACACTGATTCTGAGCTCACTGAATTTGAGCACACTGATTCTGAGCACACTGATTCTGAGCACACTGATTCTGAGCACACTGAATCTAAGCACACTGATTCTGAGCACACTGAATTTAAGCACACTGATTCTGAGCATACTGATTCTGAGCATACTGATTCTGAGCACACTGATTCTGAGCACACTGATTCTGAGCACACTGATTCTGAGCACACTGATTCTGAGCACACTAAATCTGAGCACACTGATTCTGAGCACACTGATTCTGAGCACAATATTTTGGGCCAAAGTCACCATCAAGAATAAAGTATATAAAAGTAATTTTAATAGTTTTAGCCCCCAATTAAATAGTGGAAGTGCTGTGCTAAAAAGTACTAAAACCTACTGCTCATGCAATTGCAATTAAATAGGCCAATTCCGGAATAATCCAGACTGGACGACAAAAAGCAGCGCGCTCCCAGAATCCGGCCAGACCGATGGGGATGGGCAAACGGAGTCTGGGCTTCATCCCGTTCGGTCATCAATTTCACAGTGTTTTTTTATCACAAAAATCGGTTTTCACCAGCACTTTGGGAAATTAAACTTCTGCTCGCAGTAAAGGCTTCTCAATATTTGTTTATCCCATTAATTTTTTTCCTAAGCCAAAGCAGCTCACCTGCAGAAACTCGGATATTTCGATGCGGCCATTTCTGTTGAGATCGACTTCGTCGATAATCTCTCTGATCTGGTGCGGCTCCAGCCTGTGATCCGAGTCCTGACAGGAAACAAATTATGAAATTTTTTAAGCTTTCGAGTTTGAGTAAGCCTTGCCATTGCAGAAATTGGTTCAGACCAATTTAAAATTGATTTCGCAAAGGGGTAGAAAGGGTAGGGATATAACAGGTAGGGGTAGAACAGGTAGGGGTAGAACCGGTTGGGGGTAGAAAAGGTTGGGGTAGAACAGGTAGGGGGTAGAAAGGGTAGGGGGTAGAAAGGGTAGGGGTAGAACAGGCAAGGGGTATGCCAGGAAGTTGGAGAACAGGCAGGGGTAGAACAGGCAAGGGATAGACCAGGCAGTTGGAGAACAGGCAGGGGTAGAACAGGCAAGGGGTAGAACAGGCAAGGGGTAGAACAGGCAAGGGGTAGAACAGGCAAGGGGTAGAACAGGCAGGGGTAGAACAGGCAAGGGGTAGAACAGGCAGGGATAGAACAGGCAGGGATAGAAAAGGCAAGGTGTAGAACAGGCAGGGGTAGAACAGGCAGGGGTAGAACAGGCAGGGGTAGAACAGGCAGGGTGTAGAACAGGCAGGGGTAGAACAGGCAGTTGGAGAACAGGCAGGGGTAGAACAGGCAAGGGTAGAACAGGCAGGGGTAGAACAGGCAAGGGGTAGAACAGGCAGGGGTAGAACAGAGGAGATTAGAGCGTGACAGAAACTGATGTGTCGACATCAGAGCGAAAAGTTTAGCTCGTATCAAATCAAAATTACTAATTGCTTTTAAAAACAAGGCTACGACCAAGCTGCTCCGAGGATGAGTTCTTAATCTGAAGAAGGAAAAGGAGTAAGCTGGGAGTTGCTAATTAATTGTTTATTGCCTTCTTACTGATAAAACCAGAGGTTTAAATAACGTTCTTAAAAAACAATACAAGTCGAAGATAAAATGAAGAGATGAACTAAGAGACAATCATACTAATCAAAGATAATCACAATCAATAAGGGGACTATAGGATAAAGGGAATTCCGGATAATTCAAAAGGGGAATCCCAGATTATTTGATAAGGGGAATCCCAGATTATGCGATAAGGGGAATCCCAGATTATGCGATAAGGGGAATCCCAGATTATGTAATAAAGGGAAACCCAAATTCTACGATAAGGGTAATCTAAATTTTACGATACGGGGATATCTCAGTTTCTAAGATGCAGTAAAGGTAAGGCAGTACTAAGGTTAACTAAACAAGCAGTAATAGCAGTAATAGTATACCTTAAAGAATCGCTCCATATCGGACAGAGTGATGAATCCTTTATTGTCCGAGTCGATTGATCGGAATTTTTTGGTAAGATCGGCCACCTCCTCGCTAGACAGATTGATCGGATGCCGCCGCCGTTCAACCAGTTTCAGATTGTAGCCCATCTCGTGCTGCAGGTAGCGCTTGCAGTGCTTCAATTCTTCGCGGCACTTTTCATCGGACCAGCCGAGCTCCTCGGCCATGATGGCTACGACGCGAGGCAGGGCCTCGGCGGCGGCGTGCACGTTGGTGAAGGCAAGCCGGGTGCGTCTGGCCAGGATGTCGATGGCTCGGCAGGCGTACTCTTGGCAGGCCCAGCGTACCTTGACGAAGGGGGGGCGAGAGGGACTTTGGGATTTTCCTCATCTTACCTTGTATTTTCTTTGCCCAGAATTTTCAAGATATGGGATTCTCCATATCTTATAGTCGGGATTCCCTTAGATGGGATTCTCTTATTTTAGTCGGTAATGTACATAGTCTGGAGTTCTCTTACTATGCATGCACTTTTTATCTTGGTCTTAACCATCTAGGATATTATCGGGATTTCTCTTATGTGGGATTTCCTTCATCTGGGATTTCCCCTTACATAAGATTTCACTTAGATGGGATTTCCCTTATATGGGATTTCCCTTGTCTGGGATTTCTCTTATATGGGATTTCCCTTATATGGGATTTCCCTTATCTTAAATTTACTCTAACTTAAAAACCTAGTTCTACTTAAACTTTTAAAATAGCTAAGAATCAGAAATTTACCACCTTTTTAGTACATTATTCATAAATAAATCGCGCCTTCGTTTTGCCCTCGAACTAGCCTACTCACAAGAGTTAGTAGTAAATTTTGTTAAAAAAGCCAAAAGTTAAAGTCACCTCCGATTCCAAATACGGATAGTTTGGATGCAGCCGTTTGCCAACAACTGGCCACCGATGCCCGCTGAGCGGCTCCAGCCGGATCAAGTCCAGGCACTTGTCCCCGTACAGACAAGACAGGTGCTTGGCCACGGTCGGTTCAACGCCGAACTCCTGCACTAGGCGAATAAACAGATTAGGCGACCAATTGTAAGCGCCTAACAGCATGAGGCCGCTAGTGCGGCATGGACCCTTGGGCTGCAGGCCGGCCACCTCAATGGCCGTATCGATGGCCTCTTCGCTCATTTGTCTGTAGGTGGTCCATTTACCGCCGGCTATGGTTATTAAGCGACTGTCAGACACTTCTATGATATGGTTGCGAGCGATGCTTTGCGTGTCCTGCTTGTTTGGGTCCGTCACCAGGGGCCTGATGCCTACGGTCGGGTGAGGGGAGATGCAAGGCTTGTATGCCGGTTTTGGCATCGTCCATGCACCACTGGAAGCCCCATCCGTTGGCTGTACTCCCTTCTCCGTTCTACTTCCTTCTCCGTTCTACTCCCTTCTCCGTTCTACTCCCTTCTCCGTTCTACTCCCTTCTCCGTTCTACTCCCTTCTCCGCTCTACTCCCTTCTCCGTTCTACTCCCTTCTCCGTTCTACTCCCTTCTCCGTTCTACTCCCTTCTCCGTTCTACTCCCTTCTCCGTTCTACTCCCTTCTCCGTTCTACTCCCTTCTCCGTTCTACTCCCTTCTCCGTTCTACTCCCTTCTCCGTTCTACTCCCTTCTCCGTTCTACTCCCTTCTCCGTTCTACTCCCTTCTCCGTTCTACTCCCTTCTCCGTTCTACTCCCTTCTCCGTTCTACTCCCTTCTCCGTTCTACTCCCTTCTCCGTTATACTCCCTTCTCCATTATACTCCCTTCTCCGTTCTACTCCCTTCTCCGCTCTACTCCCTTCTCCATTCTACCTCCTTCTCCGTTATACTCCCTTCTCCGTTCTACTTCCTTCTCCATTCTACTCCCTTCTCCGTTCTACTCCCTTCTCCGTTCTACTCCCTTCTCCATTATACTCCCTTCTCCATTATACTCCCTTCTCCGTTCTACTCCCTTCTCCGTTCTACTCCCTTCTCCATTCTACTCCCTTCTCCGTTCTACTCCCTTCTTCATTATACTCCCTTCTCCGTTCTACTCCCTTCTCCGTTCTACTCCCTTCTCCGTTCTACTCCCTTCTCCGTTCTACTCCCTTAAGCGTTCTACTTCCTTCTCTGTTCTATTCCCTTCACCGTTCTCTTCCCTTTACCGTTATACTTCCCTGTCCGTTGACAGGGAAGGAAACAGCCTGCAGACTCACCAGACCAAGCGCTGAGCACGTCTCCTCGTCTAATAACAATCTCCGGGGATAGGTAATGCTTAATCTCCTGCAGGATAAACTTGACATCCTCCTCGGCCGGATGGGGACTGTCCGATACAGTGCAGGGCGTGTCGGTCGTGCCGGCTATGGTGCAGTTCTGCCACGGTAGAAAGAATATCACCCTACCGTCGGCCGTGGCCGGGTCTAGCAATCCCATCATCTCCGGACTGTAATAGTCTGGCAGGCTGATGTGAACTCCGGCGCTGGGGGCCACTATGCCAGGCTTGCTGGGGCTGTCCATCAGCCTGACAGAGTCTGTATAGGGCCCGGTTGCGTTCACTATGCATTTGGCTCTGACAGTGAACTCCTTGCCAGTCATGTTGTCAACGACTCTGGCACCGGTCAGGACTTCTTTGCCAGTGGCTGGGTCAACCGATTTTAGTAGGCTGTGCACTTCGCAGTAATTGGCTACAGATGCGCCAAGCTTAGCGGCTGTGAGGCCCAGCGATAGGCACATGCGGGCGTCCTCCTGCTGCCCTGTCATGGTGATTTTAATGTCTGTTTAAACTTACGTTAGTTAGTTAGTCAGTTAATTAGTTAGTTAGTTAGTTAGTTAGTTAGTTAGTTAGTTAGTTAGTTAGTTAGTTAGTTAGTTAGTTAGTTAGTTAGTTAGTTAGTTAGTTAGTTAGTTATTTAGTTAGTTAGTTAGTTAGTTAGTTGGTTAGTTAGTTAGTTAGTTAGTCAGTCAGTCAATCAGTTAGTTAGTTAGTCAGTTAGTTAGTTAGTTAGTTAGTTGGTTGGTTAGATAGTTAGATAGTTAGTTAGTTAGTTGGTTGGTTAGATAGTTAGTTAGTTAGTTAGTTAGTTAGTTAGTTAGTTAGTTAGTTAGTTAGTTAGTTAGTTAGTTAGTTAGTTAGTTAGTTGATTGGTTAGTTAGTTAGTTAGTTAGTTAGTTAGTTAGTTAGTTAGTTAGTTAGTTAGTTAGTTAGTTAGTTAGTTAGTTAGTTAGTTAGTTAGTTAGTTAGTTAGTTGGTTGGTTAGTTAGTTAGTTAGTTAGTTAGTCAGTCAATCAGTTAGTTAGTTAGTCAGTTAGTTAGTTAGTTAGTTAGTTAGTTAGTTAGTTGATTGGTTAGTTAGTTAGTTAGTTAGTTAGTTAGTTAGTTAGTTAGTTAGTTAGTCAGTCAGTCAGTCAGTTAGTTAGTTAGTTAGTTAGTTAGTTAGTCAGTCAGTCAGTTAGTTAGTTAGTTAGTTAGTTAGTCAGTCAGTCAGTTAGTTAGTTACTTAGTTAGTCAGTCAGTCAGTTAGTTAGTTACTTAGTTAGTTAGTCAGTTAGTCAGTTAGTTAGTTAGTTAGTTAGTTAGTTAGTTAGTTAGTCAGTTAGTTAGTTAGTCAGTTAGTTAGTTACTTAGTTAGTTAGTTAGTCAGTCAGTCAGTTAGTTAGTTACTTAGTTAGTTAGTTAGTCAGTCAGTCAGTTAGTTAGTTAGTCAGTTAGTTAGTCATTCAGTTAGTTAGTCATTCAGTCAGTTAGTTAGTTAGTTAGTTAGTTAGTTAGTTAGTTAGTTAGTCAGTTAGTTAGTTAGTTAGTTAGTCAGTCAGTCAGTTAGTTAGTTAGTCAGTTAGTTAGTCAGTTAGTTAGTTAGTTAGTTAGTCAGTCAGTCAGTTAGTTAGTTAGTTAGTTAGTTAGTCAGTTAGTTAGTTAGTTAGTTAGTCAGTCAGTTAGTTAGTTAGTTAGTTAGTTAGTCAGTTAGTTAGTTAGTTAGTTAGTCAGTCAGTCAGTTAGTTAGTTAGTCAGTTAGTTAGTCAGTCAGTCAGTTAGTTAGTTAGTTAGTTAGTTAGTTAGTTAGTTAGTCAGTCAGTCAGTTAGTTAGTTAGTTAGTTAGTCAGTTAGTTAGTTAGTTAGTTAGTTAGTTAGTTAGTTAGTCAGTTAGTTAGTTAGTTAGTCAGTTAGTTAGTTAGTTAGTTAGTCAGTTAGTTAGTTAGTTAGTTAGTCAGTCAGTTAGTTAGTTAGTTAGTTAGTCAGTCAGTTAGTTAGTCAGTCAGTCAGTTAGTTAGTCAGTTAGTCAGTCAGTCAGTTAGTTAGTTAGTTAGTTAGTTAGTCAGTCAGTCAGTTAGTTAGTTAGTTAGTTAGTTAGTCAGTTAGTTAGTTAGTTAGTTAGTTAGTTAGTTAGTTAGTTAGTTAGTTAGTTAGTTAGTTAGTCAGTTAGTAAGTTAGTTAGCTAGTTAGTTTCTCATATTTCATATTTCTCACCATCGTAGTAGACCAGAGCGCCTTTCAAAGCGTTCTTGTTCAGCATAGGGAAATACTCCAGTGCCCGGGACTTGCTCAGATAGAAAGACGGCTTGAGTATCTGAGTACCGGACACCAAGTCGTACATTTTTATGCCAACCCAATAGTAGGGAAGCTGCCACAGGTGATAAATTGGCAGCATTATTGGTAGAGGCTTGGTCAAGTGAGGCGCAATGTGCAGCATGTTGGCCCGTTCGCCTAGGGCTTCTTTTACCTGCGATTCGGGAGATTTCATGTGAAAGACTAGCTTTTGTAGCCATGTATCATGTAATAATTCATTACCATCCATCACACGATTTTCAAGGGGTAGCGCCGTCCTTCACACGATTTTCTAGGGGTAGTGTCATCCATCACACGATTTTTTAGGGGTAGTGCCATCCATCACACGATTTTCTAGGGGTAGTGCCATCCATCACACGATTTTCTAGGGGTAGTGCCATCCATCACACGATTTTCTAGGGGTAGTGCCATCCATCACACGATTTTCTAGGGGTAGTGCCATCCATCACACGATTTTTTAGGGGTAGTGCCATCCATCACACGATTTTCTAGGGGTAGTGTCATCCATCACACGATTTTTTAGGGGTAGTGCCATCCATCACACGATTTTCTAGGGGTAGTGCCATCCATCACACGATTTTCAAGGGGTAGTGCCATCCATCACACGATTTTCTAGGGGTAGTGCCATCCATCACACGATTTTCAAGGGGTAGTGCCATCCATCACACGATTTTCTAGGGGTAGTGCCATCCATCACACGATTTTCTAGGGGTAGTGCCATCCATCACACGATTTTTTAGGGGTAGCGCCGTCCATCACACGATTTTCTAGGGGTAGTGCCATCCATCACACGATTTTCTAGGGATAGCGCCGTCCATCACACGATTTTCTAGGGGTAGTGCCATCCATCACACGATTTTCTAGGGGTAGTGCCATCCATCACACGATTTTCTAGGGGTAGTGCCATCCATCACACGATTTTCTAGGGGTAGTGCCATCCATCACACGATTTTTTAGGGATAGCGCCGTCCATCACACGATTTTCAAGCGCAACATCATCAGCCTCACCATTCGGTACTGCTCATAGTCCAAATTGAACACCGCCTTCTGCAGGTAGCGAACTCCGCCATGAATCAGTTTGGTGCTGCGACTCGATGTGCCACTAGCGAAATCGTATTTTTCAACTAGCGCCGTTTTTAAGCCGCGACTGACAGCGTCCAGAGCGCAGCCGCAGCCGGTGGCGCCGCCGCCAATGATAAGAACATCAAATTCCGGACCATTCTGATTGGCTAAGCTGGCCAGCTGCTCTTCGCGCGATTTTAAAGGGGCGTCCATAAGCTGGTTGAGAGTTTTATCTCGCTTACTTGGCGGCTCGTAGCCGCGCCTGGAGTTGTAAGTCTCCAGCGCCCAGGGCACCGCCTGAAGACTGCCGAGGGTCAAAGCGCCGCTGCCGAATGCCAGATAGGCCAGGCGACGAATAGCCCGACTGTACATGACTGGCGCAGAAAGCATTTTGAAGGGTTGTACACAAAGGTATTCGCTTTAGATTATTCTACATTAATTTTTTTCGAAGCAAGATTCGTGGCTTCAGCTAAAGAGATGTCCTAACAGATAAAATGTCGCCCCTTTTGAGTAGATAGCGATAGGGCACAAATACATTACTTGAGCTTGGCCACGGGAGCTCATCTTCTTGCGTTGGATGTGTGAAGGAGAGGATTGAATTTATTAATTGTAACCTTTCATAAATTTATGCAAAGCCCATATGATAATTCTATACAATGGCAAATGCTATGAGTATTACTAAACCACAAACTTTAAATCCATTTCGTTCTGTCTTTATACATGCACTTCATAATTTTCCATTGCCCCAGGAATCATCACTTTTCTTAGTTTCTATAACACTAATAAGAAAAAATGCTTTGGTCTAGCAACAAACAATAACACATAGTATACATGAATAATAAAGGCAAAAACAGAAAACCTACTTCGCACGTGTCAATGAGAAATACTTAAACAAGAGAGAAAACTTCCCAATTATCCATAAATGGTTTCCAAATATAGTATAGAGGCTAATGCTCATGAATATCAAATTTGTCTTTAATGGTTTATAAAATAAACACAGTTCTTCAAAGATATGAAAATATAAAAGAAACCTTGGTCTCTTAAATTAAAAAAAATAAATTTAAATGTAAGACAAAATCAGCACAATTAAATTAAACTACTCTAAAACTATACAAAGACTAGGAAGTATCCTATTTTAAAAAGAACAATTTTGTGCTTATAGATTCAAAATAATATACGTCAGCAGCATCAAAAAGTATATAAGTATGTAACTGTTCAAATTCTAATGAATAGATACGAATAGATGAATATTCGAATTTTAGGCATCAATCTCTGGGAACAAAATAAAAAATTCTGCACACAGCTTTGTGCAAATCTTTTGATAGTTTACATCGGCGACGATCTGCACTTTAAAAAAGGCATTAAGCTGATCGGATTCGTTCGTTATCAAATTCTATCTTTTTAAAGTAGACAGTCTGAAGAGAGAGATTGGTTTATAAAATTTCTGCAAACAAAACAATAAGACTTAAATCTTAGTTTATAGCGAGCTCGGTTATCATACAGTTCTTATTTGAGTTTTCGCTGTAAAGGAGCAGCACAAATAGAGCAGTGAGTACTAAAAAACAATTAAATTAACTTTCTAAAATAAAAACAAAAGCCAATAAGAAATTCTGTCACTTGAGAAGTTTTTTCAATTTTTCATTTGTTATAGCTAAGTAATAAGCAAATGACAGACCGTGAAGACCTGCTTGCAAGACAATAAATTTACGTGAAAATGTAGTTAAATAAGAAGATTTCATGTTATTTCCAGTGAAATTACGGCCTAAATATTTGAGAATTGCGATTTCGATCGTTCAATTTATCGAAAAGACGAAAACAATCGATCATGGTGTAAATAAACAGTATAAATTTTGGCGTCAATTTAAAGATAGTTTCCCCGTTGAGCGCGCGCAGTAGTGATCTTATGAAGGGAACCATAAATAAAACTATTATTTTTTAGCTTGAATAGTCTGATTGCAAAGGCTACATAGGACGTTGTTTCTCTTTGAAAAACTATTGCATTTATAATCATCACTTAGGTCTGACACAAAAGTATCTAGATAAATGAATTGAATTCAAACTGTTAGCCAGTTAGGCCACTTCTGCATTAAAATCGGTTTAGTCCTTGATGCAGCGGTTACAAAACTATAAATAATTACTGTTGCCTATTTATAATATAACCGACAGGCTACCAAATTACAATTGCTGCCGTATTACAAGTATATTGTTGCAGTCCTCAAATTGAAACAGTTTTTCAAAATCTAAAAGAATAATATCAAGCATGGAATTGAGTGGAAAGCTTCAAAACAAAATTAGGGTAAGCCTGGTTTAAATCTATTTCCTTAAATTTTATTGTTAGGTAAATGCATAACATAAAACTTCATTTTTCTATTATTATTGTAATAAATAAAATATGTAAGAATAGCCATAGGCCTAATTTAATCTAGGTCAGGTCTTTAGGCTTAAGGCACTTAATCTAACCTGACTAGTTAACCAGTTAAACAAAATTAAATAGGCCCTAGCTCAATCTAGTTTTAATTAATAGTTAGAAAAATATATAAAAGTATTAGAACATAATTATAATTAAAACTAAAAAATATATGAGAATCCTTTTATTTATTTATATTAAACAAAAAAATTATTAATTAATGGTCCATGGATATATCCACTAAAATGCAGAAGCAGATATAGAAGTTGATGTGGAATGTTTGTTTGAATGATATGGAAGGAGATATAGATATTAGGCCTAATCTAAGTTGTACAAGTGGCTATTAAATAAGCTGAAGCAATTATTTATGATGCCAAAAATAGCAAAAATCATGCCTATGCTATTATGATTATAAGTATGGCAAAATCATATAGCTACAAAAAATGCTATTAGTATAAATTCCAAATTCTAAAAATATTGATTCTAACCTTATTAGCCTATTAACAATGGTCCCTGGACATTTCGGTGATAGCCTTTTTGGTGACAATTTAGGATGTTTCGGTGACAAATTTAGACAATTTGGTGACACATTTTAAAAATATAAGTTAATTTTGTTTGTAATATAATATACTCATGAACAAGAGTTAATACTTAAAACTCATCGTATTTTATTGTTTTATATTGATTTCGTCATTGATATACTGACTTTGTTATATCTAGTTCAGTCAGCCAAGGTGACACATGGCAAGCCGCTTATTTTACACACTGCATCATTATACGACATAATCTGCATTGATATACCTATATCCAGGGCAACATGTAGCATATTTTTATTGCACAATTGATGCAAACAAAAGTTATGGTTGTATATGTACATACTATACTTTACATGTATATCAGTATCGTATTATCTTCTGATGATTGCAAATGTTATTTTTAATATATTATTTCAATGCACATTACAAATTTCAATAATTTTATGGCTACTCCATATATAATGGCAGCTTTCTGAATTGGAATATCAGTTTTACAGATTACATGTACCTGTATACATGTACATATAAACCATGCAAGAAATGACTTCAGATTTTGAATTTTGGAAAGATCAGTTACTCTAGGTAGAAAAAAAACAAAAAAGTTTGGACCTCCAACTAGCTATTTCCTGGGGGACATTGGGATTTGGTATGACTATCAGCTACTATGATACTATGACTAGACTTATGACATGACTAAGAGTATGATGATATGATGCTATGATCATGACTATGGCTATAATCACATTATGACAATGGCGGGTTTACATGTATATAAGCTACTGAAAAGCAACGCAGTGGCATTTCCACAATTTTTTCCAAGGCGGGCCGGGCCCCACAGCCGTCAGCCCCAGCTAGCTGGTGTGGCTGGTGGTGCACCTCAGATATTTTTCCACTGGGATGTAGCTGCTCCAATTTTGCTCTTTTTGGGTTTGTGTGAGAACAATGCAAGTTGCTATACATGTACATGTGCTGCATTGTACATGTGTAAATAAACATGCAGCATGCATAGGGTTAAGGAGATGTATAGGAAGGAAATACAGCAATGATTTAGTGCAATGTTAAAATTTGCGAAATTCGTGTCTCATGGGAAAGGTAATTAAGGATGAATTCTTGCTGAGTTCAAAAAGGATCACGTTAGAGCTTAAAGAGAAATGAGAGACTAACAGTAAATACATTTGCTCCACACTTTGGTAGACCGATAATTGCCTATTGCTGACCAGAGTGACTAGGAAAGTCAAAGGAAAGATGGGGGAAAGGATGCAAAGCCACATTGAGCTACCAGGTAATAAATTGTATAATTTGTTTTTCAAAGCTTGCTTAAATGCAGGGACAACTTGTCTCCATGCTTAAACATTTGTTGCTATGTTACATGTAAATTGGCAAGTCCAGTATTTAATCTTTCTTTATTGTTTGATTGATATTAGCACCTTTGATGGTTCAATTTTGCAGAACAGTAAGCTTGTTGAGTAAACCAATTGTGCTTACTGGGATTTCAATATCTTCATGCATTTACTAACAATGCAAATTCTAGAATGGCAAGTACCAATGATTTGGTTGTACGTTTGCTACCATTCTAAAGCAAAATCATTGTTAGCAGCGAAGCATTGTGCTCACAGTGATATAATATTTGTTCTTGCCACACTATTTGGGTTAGCAAAGTAGAACAAACAGATCGCGAATGAAATATGAATGTGCATGAATTTAAAGACTCTTTTTGACGTAAATTTCTTTGACTTTGCAATAATCAATAAGGCCCAGGACCTACTAAATCATAAGCCCTTAACTTTCATAAAATAAATTTAAGTGTAGAGATATAACAAAGTCAGTGACAAAATCAACACAAAAACAATAAAGATACAAAAAGTTATACTTTACAAATTGGTTCTGGTTCTGGAAACTAGAACAAGCAATATGAAAAGGCTCCTTGTCACCAAAGTGTCCAAAATTGTCACCAAAAAGGCTGTCATAAAATGTCTTATCACTGAAATGTCCAGGGACCTTAACAATAGGCTATAGGCATTTTTCTCCTTTTTATGTCATTTTCCTAGAATTCATACTAATAGGATATTTGTGGCTATGATTTTGCCATATTTATATAAGTTGCAGTCATAATATCATAGGCAAGGTTTTTGCTACTTTTGGGATTATAAATCATTGCATTTAAGCTTGTCTAATAGCCATCTATGCAATTTAGAATAATATCTGTATCCACTTCTATAATTTAGGAAAATATTCTATCTTCTGAATTTTAGCAAACATTCTGTATCTGCTCTTATATTTTAATACATATATATATATATATATATATATATGCAACCTTTGGAATCACCTGGCAAGCTATATTGTATCTATATTGTATCTATACTATTCCTACTATTCAATGCAATATTATTATTGGTTAAATGTGTATAATGATGATAATAATTTAAGGAAAAAACTATTATATAATTAAGTTACACTTAGAGATGTAGCCACCATGTCTATAATCCAAAAACTTATTAAAACATCAGTTGTATAACTAATAGTGATTTAGGCTTATACCTAATAGGCATGGCCAAGCCACTGTGTCTATGATATTAAAGCTTATAAACATAGCTACCATGTCTATACAATATAGAATATGTCTCATACTGGAAATAGTGGCTGGTTCAATGAAGTTTCTATAGCATTAGTAGTTATGTTATTAATATTGAATGAGTTCATACTTAGAGACATAGAGGGTGCCATGCTCCTAATATAGTCTATTTGACACTGGAGATAGTGGGAGTCTTTATTGCCAAAATTTAAAGCAACAACCATGTATGTTTACATGGTAGATGCAGCTATAAGCTCCTACATTATAGACATGGCCACTATCTCTATAAGTACTCTATATATAAAAAATTGAGCTTGTTAGTAATTTAATATGTATCAAATATAAATATGAGAATATTGTAGTCAGGTATAGTCACATAGTCACAAAGCTTGACTTTGTGACAAGATTTTGATAATAAAGATCAAGATTGAGATCTTGTCTAACCTCTAGCTTAAAGACAAAACAGCTTTGTCTAGCAGATCAATAAAATAGCCTGCTCCACTGACTTGTGAGCACACACAAGCACATGGATAAGTTATAGTTTTGCAGTCCTAGGCCCATGGGAAAGACTTGAATATATTTGAACAAATAATAAATTTACTTGTTTAAATACTATATCTTTGCAATACTTTCATACTTTATACAATAGATACTGGATAGAGAGTTATTTCATGAACCCAAATTTTGTCAATTTGTTGACTGTCTTTAATAAGCTTGAAATTTCAGAATATCAGAATTTCATTATGTTAAACTATTTTGGAGAGATACTACATAATAGATAGGAGGCTTCACAAACTAGAAATTTTATAATGTTAAATTTTACTAGAAAGATAAAAGACTATTCAACTTAGACTCTTAGATTATTAATGGTCAGTACAGTCATACGCGCGCAACCTTGGGAATCACCCGGCCGTTTCTATTGGCAACACACACATGTAAGTCGCTATTGGCTGAGAGCAGTCACGTGACTACTATTCTGTCCAATAGCGACATACACGTGTGTGTTGCCAATAGAAACGGCCGAGTGAATCCCAAGGTTGCGCCCAAGCATGAGTACAGTATTGATTGTGTAGCAGAATGAATTACATTAAAAAATTTATCTATTGCATAACATACACTATTTTCACAGGCTGCTATCAAGAGTAAACTAACCGAGCTAGGAGCTTACGTTGATGACGAACTACCCGACTACATAATGGTGATGGTGGCGAATAGAAAAGGCAAGGACCACATGGCCAAGGATCTCGCACTATTTCTCGGCCAGAATACGTCGCAGTTTATTGATTGGCTGCATTCAGCTCTGGCCCGGTTAGAAGCTGGCGGCGAGGCGGACTTGCCACAGGCCGCTGCCGCTGCTACTGCCGCCGTTACTTCTGCTCCCAGTGATAGCAAAGAGAAACCGGCTGCCGGAGCTTCAGTCACATCAGCGCCTGTTTCTGCTTCAAAACAGCAGCAACAGCAACAGAAGCAACAGCCGCCATCTGCGCCACAGACCACAAAATCCGCTGCCGCTCCTGTCGCTACGCCGCCGCCTCCACCACCGCCTCCGCCGCCTTCATCATCGTCGTCGTCACAGGCGCAGCCAGCAGCGCCGCCGGCGACAACTTCCAGCGCCAACGATGCATCGGCGGACGCCAACAGACGGCGCCGTGGCCCGCCCAGATCGCCGAGTCCGCCGCCTTCTTCTACAACTGCCATCAGGCGACAATCTTCGTCTGGCGGCGGCGGCGGCAGTCGGCGTGCTGGCGAACGCGAACGGAATCGGAGCGGCCGACGTGCCGGAGGCGGAACCCGCCGCGGTTCGAGGTCGAGATCGAGGTCAAGGTCAAGGTCGCGCGATCGCAATAGAACTGGCGGTGAACTCGAATCGAAGCGAAATCGAAACGGTGCCCCGGTAAGAGCGTAGTTCGAGCTTTGTAGCAGCTCAGCTATGGTAGAACTACATGTTTGAATTGACTACTGACATTATTTATAAAATTAGTAAATTTATGTTTTTTTTTTTTTTTCTACAGGTAAAAACTAAGAATATGCTAATGCAAGCAATGTCGCAAGCGGAATCGTCGCTGAAATCTACTACTATTACTACTACTACTACTACTAGTAGTAGTACAGCTACTGCTAAGCGGGAACGACCGGAACCTACTGTTCCGTTAGAGTCGGACTCTGATAAGACTCAGGCTCAGCAGTCAGCTGTGACGGCCGCTACTAATGCGCCGCCAGCGGATGCCGGAGCGAATGGCGCCAGTGGCGGATTAAGCGAGCGAATCCGCGACAGGCTGGGCGAGCAGCGGCCAGCCCGCTCGCCGGGTTCACGATCCCGCTCCCGTTCGCCAAATCAACAGCAGCCGTCTTCGTCTACCGACAGGCATCGGCGAAGTCGTCGCGGGCATCATCAACGTCGGCAGCATCGGCGACATCGCCGCGACGACAGTCGCAGTCCCAGTCGAAGCCGGAGCCGCAGCGGCGGGCGTCGTCGACGGCGTTCGTCGCGCGACAATCGTCAGCGTCGGTCGAGTCGCGGCGGCGGTGACGGCGGCAAATCTCGATCAGCTGATAAAGCCGCAGCGGCAGTAGCAGAGACTGAAGAGACAAAGAAGGTCGTCCTGACCTCGTCCACTGCGGCATCGACCTCATCGACGGCAGTAGCAGTTACGCCATCGATTTCAGCAGCTTCAACTGCCGTGACGACTACGTCAACTGCCGAGCCGCAGTTTGTGGTGACCTTAACTGGTGCTGGCGATAAGTATCGCCTTCTGGCAGACCGTCTTGGCCAGCAGCAGCCGCCTGTTGGCAATGACAACAATAATAAAACTGATATGGAGGCTCAAGACGATGTCGGAGATTTGGATCGTCTGGCCGAAGAGATTATCGAATTTGAAGAATTCGAAGAGGAATTACCCTTGGCTAATTCCTACAAGCTGCTTATTGGGGGTAAGTCGCTATTTGCTGTCAAGAGGGGATGGGGTAGTAGCATCCCACCTGAGTACCGGTGATGGGGCAGTAGCACCCCACCTGAGTACCGGTGATGGGGTAGTAGCACCCCATCTGAGTACCGGTGATGGGGTAGTAGCACCCCATCTGAGTACCGGTGATGGGGTAGTAGCACCCCATCTGAGTACCGGTGATGGGGTAGTAGCACCCCACCTGAGTACCGGTGATGGGGTAGTAGCACCCCACCTGAGTACCGGTGATGGGGTAGTAGCACCCCATCTGAGTACCGGTGATGGGGTAGTAGCACCCTCAGAAAATTCAACCTTATCTACATGTATTTCATTTATTAATACGGACATTACCCCCTCATTATATTAATGCTTGTTTTGAGCTGCCACTCAACCCAACCAATGTTTGGGCCAATTTGTTTCGGCAGTCAAGCACAAGCAGATAGTATTTTATTGGACAGTTTGTTTGTGTTCAAGTTTTTTTACCATTTCGGATACTTGTAAATAAAGTGTATCCGACTATGGGAACTCACTGTCTGGACATATTATTGTTTGTATTATATATATATATATATATATATATATATATATATATATATATAAGCTAGAATGCCCGATACGAGCGCAATGCCAATATTGTTGGATTTAAACAGCTCTCTGAATATTACTAAATTGAGGAATCAGCTGTAAACATATTGGCAAATAGTGAAATAGTCTGCACTATTACACCAATACTGCACATTTACTAATGCAATTTTGGTTAGCAACGGCAGGTACATTAATTATTATAGTTGTTTGGTTATCTTGTTGTTGGCCAATCTCTCTCTTGCTGTGGTCGCTGAAAAATTTGACAAAATTTAATATTGGCGACTTCAGTTCATAATGAATTGGCAGATTGTTAAATGTATCTCTGTTCTCATTACACTGGCTTGTCTCTTCTGCGGATTATAAAGTGAGACTTTTTGCCGGCTTGTCTGAATAGAGACATTCTATCTATTTAGCCTAATTTCCCTGGTGTTTTTCTAGGTATTTCCCTGGTGGTTTCCTAGGGATTTCCCTGGTGGTTTTCTAGGGATTTCCCTAGTGGTTTTCTAGGTGTTTCCCTAGGTTTTCTAGGGGTTTCCCTAACGGTTTTCTAGGTATTTCCCTAGTGGTTTTCTAGGAATTTCCCTAGTGGTTTTCTAGGTGTTTCCCTAATGGTTTTCTAGGGGTTTCCCTGACGGTTTTCTAGGTATTTCCCTGGTGCTTTCTAAGAATTTCCCTGGTGGTTTCCTAGGGATTTCTCTTGTGTTTTTCAAAGGATTTTCCTGATGGTTTTCTAGGGATTTCCCTGACGGTTTTCTAGGATTTGCCTGATGGTTTTCTAGTGGTTTCCCTAATTGTTTTCTAAGGGTTCCCTGACGGCTTTCTAGGTATTTCCCTGTTGCTTTCTAAGAATTTCCCTGGTGGTTTCCTAGGGATTTCCCTGGTGGTTTTCTAGGGATTTCCCTGGTGTTTTTCAAGGGGTTTTCCTGATAGTTTTCTAGGGATTTTTTCTCTGACGGTTTTCTAGGGATTTCCCTGGTGTTTTTTCTACGGATTTCCCTGACGGTTTTCTAGGGATTTCCCTGGTGGTTTTTTAGGGATTGGATTTCCCTGATGGTTTTCTAGTGTTTCCCTAATGGTTTTTCTAGGGGTTTCCTTGATGGTTTTCTAGGGTTTTCGCTGTTGTTTTTTCTCGGAGTTTCCCTGATGGTTTTCTAGGGGTTTACCCGACGGTTTTGTAGGGTTTTCCCTTATGTTTTTCTAAGGTTTAGATTTAGAAACAGGGTACCATTTTCAAAATCTGGGTGTCATTTTCACACTCAGTGTCTCTTATACCAACTCAGTGAATCATTTTGGAATTTTTAGCAGTATTTAAAAGTTCATTACTAAAGAATTTTTATCTACTAGCTGCTCAGTTTTAATAAGGATAAGCAGTTCTCAGCAGACCGCTCACTGGCACTAGTTTATCTCCGTATTGCCATTTATTTATCCATCGCAGACTCGGACACCGAGGACGAGCAGAGTCCCTACAAACGCGCCGCCACAACCGCTGTAGCAGCCCAGGGCCAGCAGCAGCAGGCGGCGCTCAGCAAGCAGCAGCGCTGCCGCTACTGGCCAGTCTGCAAGTCCGGCCAGGCCTGCCCCTACTGGCACCCAACCGAGCCGTGCAAAGCTTTTCCTAATTGTAAATTCGGCAACGCCTGCCTCTACGTGCATCCGCCCTGCCGATACCAGGCGATGTGCGCCAACCCGGTGTGCCCCTTCACCCATGGTGGCAGGCCGGCCGCCGTGCCGGCCCAGCAACCCGCCACCGCAGTGACCGGCCGGCCCGCCGCCGCCGCCCAAGTGAAATGTCGATTTTATCCCAATTGCAACAACGTGTCCTGCCCGTTCTATCATCCGACTACTATGTGCCGCTACGGCCTGGCTTGTACCAATCAGCAGACCTGTCTGTTTAGCCACCCCAGCGCGCCTAGCCGTAATAAACTAGTCTGGACTAAACAGGCTCAGTCTGCTGCTCCCGCCGCTGCTCAGGGGTGAGTTGCCACTACTACTACTAATACAACCAACTACTACTACTACTATTACTACTACTACTACTATTACTACTGCTACTACTATTACTACTACTACTACTATTACTATTACTACTACTACTACTACTACTACTACTACCAACTACTACTACTACTATTACTACTGCTACTACTATTACTACTACTACTACTATTACTATTACTACTACTACTACTACTACCACTACTACCAACTACTACTACTACTATTACTACTACTACTACTACTACTACTACTACTACCAACTACTACTACTACTACTACTACTACCAACTACTACTACTACTACTACTCATGGGTGAACAGGTTTATTTTTTCGATGAAATTTGACTTGTGTTTATTTATCACATTAAGAATCAGAAGTAATGAAGTGAAGTGAATACGTATATGAAGTGATGCTAAGATGAATTTAAGTGTAGAAATAATTCTTTCATATCTCAAGGCTGATCCCAAATCAATTTCGAATTCTGTCAGGTCGGCAGGCCAGGCCGACGCCAGCTCCAACGACAAGGCCGTGCCCGCTACCGCCGCCGCCGCCGCCGCCGCGGAATCGTTGACCACCGCAGCTGCAAAGTCATCGTCCGGCGGCGTTATCAAGCTGCGCTGAAAGCTCGAGTGCGGCCAGTGTCATCATTTTTATATTGTTTGTATCAATATCTAGTTTCACTAAATAATCGAAAGAAGCTGAAAAAGACCCCTTTCTTAATAATATAAAATCGCTCTACAGAACGCAAAACCTGCAGCACGCCTAGTGGTTTGTTTGCCCGTTTAATGCGTGTGTTGCCGGTGTCCACTTTAGCAAATTGTGCTATTTTAGCATAGTGAATAAGTTCCAGGGGATGCCTGGTTCTGTTTTTTTGGCACCTTAAGCAACTTTAATGACTACTTGTTCTGAATATTAATAAATAAACGCGCAAATTTCAATTTTCAATCCATACCGTGCAAGTCAATTTAATCAACTGCTAAGCTAAATGTAGATTGTTGGCTCCTAATAATTTACTTGTCCGTTATTGTTAATATTTTAATTGACTATTTGAAACTATGTTTTTGAGTTTGTCTTTTTTTACCTAGCTTAGAAAAGCTTTCGAAAACGAGAAAATCTCTCGAGTAATGTTCTCAAGTACAGTGCAGTACATGCAAAGGTATAAAGTTACATAACCTCATTTCGCCATAATGTGTGCTTCGCGAAGCCAACGATTCATTCGAATATGAGTAATTGCAAGCAAATATGGATTACTTAAGATCAATCAGTTTTAATAATTACTGTTCAATAAACAAATTGACATGATTAAAGAGAAAAATAATAACGTAAATTCCTTTCAAAAAATTGACAAGTACACCAGCTGTTAAATCTTATGACGTGATGTTCCAGATCTGTAGCAAAAATTTAGAAGTGGGTAGTTGCGAATATGCAATCACGTGCTGATCTGTCTTACTCTGCGTTCTTCACATCATCGCAAGCGGACTTGGCACCGATGTTACTGAGAAGATAACCAACACTCCAACAGTACCTGCCGTAAATTCTACGGCCGAAGCATTTTATTTAGAAATAAATTGAGCCGTTCATGCTAAAAATCTATCGCATATGGAAATCGATATGGGTATCTATCGCATACATGTATATACAAATCATTTTTACTATATTAGGTTTTATCAATAATAAATTAACTGCACAAATTTATATAAAGCATTCAGACAAGCAAGTAAAGAAGTTTTGCATTGCCTTTATTATGTAAACCTCCGGACGATCTGCCTTAATTTTTTGATCAGTCATTAAAACAAAGCCTTAAATGACTAACTATTAAGAATTCATACTTATTCGTTTAACTTAGTAAAATACGCTGAAGAGCTCTGTGTGATAGTTCCTAATAATTATAATGTCTTTACTAAAATCACGAAAAAATAGATTGCAATCTTTTATAAGTCACGCTTTAGCTGGTTCGTTAAGATTGGCTACGATAAAAATACTCTAATTTTGGCAGGATTTTTTATTACAGGTCACGGATTTTTAACGCACTTGAAGTTACATTCAATGTTTTCATTCTTAGCAAAGCCATGAATACAGAATCTCAAAGATAACATTTAACCTATAGTAACTATGCATTACAAATATTTGATTTCCTGTGGATCAAGAGAAATAACTTTTATCTTAGTTATTTAAAATTAATAAGCATGTAGAACTTTCACGTCTTATCAAGTACTAATTGGGTGGTCCAAGCAACAAAACATGGACAGCCCATCGGTTGAGCAGGAATGCATACTTGCGAACTCGAATAACTTGGACTTTAAGCATGAACCCAATAATCTGCAAGACAAGCCAGCTAGTTTTGATCAGCAAAATGAAGTTTCAATAAAATTTCAACGCTGGAACTTGTTTATTGACAAATGCTTTTCTGATAATGCACAAAAAGTTGTACAGAACTTTCTTGATATTTACTCAGACTATGTTGAGCAACTATCGACAATTCATGAAAGAATGCTTTTATTGAAGAACAGAGTTTCTGCACTAGACTGCGATTTCGAGGAGATCGATGCCCTGAACTTGCTTGGTAGGTATTCTTTGCTCTTTGGCTTTGTATTTTTTTTCATGTTTAGTCATACAAACTGTATTAATACATAAAAATTCAAACAAATACTTTTAAAGTTGTCTTAAAATAAAATAAATTCACACAAAGGTGCCTATCTTCGATTTTCTATTTACAATATATTGCTTAAAGCCACAGCAAGTGAATTTTTTTGATAAAATATAAATTAGTATTGAACAAGTTGGAAACTACATATGATTGACATATGACTGATTGTAAAATTTTCTGGACAACCTGTAAAACTGTAAATGGATTTTTTATTGGTGTACCTGGCTTCAACCATCTCATAGTTTCTAATTTCCTATGTATTTACACCATTTTTTCTTTTCTTATTCTTATTTGTTATTCTTTAATTTGTTGATATTCAAGTTTGAAAAAAATAATTTTAAAATTAATTTTCATAGATGACACCTAGGGAGCCTATTCAAATCCTACTACTACTAGAATGATTAATTCCCACCTATGAATCAGATTTCAATATACAATATATTGAACAAGTTGATGTTGCTCAGGTTGCAGCTGACTCACTCATTGACCGACAGAAAAAATACAATGCGCGGCTTACTACATGGATTAGCTCTGCTAGCAAAAATTATGAATTATGATGCATGTTGCAGCGGTCAGGCTACAGGCGCATGACAAGCGATACCCCATTGTCAAGTTCTGCTCCCGCAGCCATGCTACTAATCAGGGGTGTTATAGCCTTTTTATTATTCCCTCATTCCCTGCGTCAGGCAGGCTGTATTGTGTATCCCGATCCCACATCTTAGCAGGAATTTATCTCCCCCATCTGTGACTCCTGCCCTTGACTCCTGGCTGGCTTCTCTCTCTAACTGAGCTTAGTTAGTGTAGCTATGCCGCCTTTCATTCCATTATGAGTCACTGCGCTGCCAGGACCCCAGCAGCTGCCCCCTACCCTCCCCCTCACCCTCGTCTTTGTTTGTCCCCCAAAAAAGCCGCATGGCTGCCTCGGTCGGTACTTTGCAAGAGTCGAACGAAGTTAAGTTTAGACACCGCTGTTTTTTATGGGATTCAGATAAACGCTTATAGTAGCTATTGAGTATAGCATTGATCCTATCAGCTTTAGTTGGGAATAAGATTAGTCACGAGTTAATAGCCTGCTACTACATCTATAAGTGTATTTTGCCAGCAAAATGGCTTGAGAGCATTGAGCAGATTATTGGCGCAGCAGGGTGCCATTGTCAATCATTATCCTAGCATCGGCACAATAGCTTGTTAGCAAATGTGAGGAGAGTGAGTAAGCGATCGCACTCTATTAATAGAATTAGTCATTGTTTGGCACTGTCTGCGACTGCAGCTACTTGTCCACGGTGCGGGTCTTTATTCTCTCTCTCTCCTCAAGTTTTTTTGGAACAAAGAGTGAATTCTCTGCATAGGAAAGAAGTTTCAGATTTTGATTGCATTTGCCAGAGAAATGGACTTCGTAAATGTTGCTAGCACGCGAACTCGCGAAGTAATTAGATTAGTAAACTCCTTCACCCTCGATGTATAGATTAGCAGTCCACTATTATTAGTATTATCCCTCATCCTCTAATGCTAGATTAGCAATCCACTGTTAGTATTATCCCCCATCCTCTAATGCTAGATTAGCAATCCACTATTAGTATTATCCCCCATCCTCTAATGCTAGATTAGCAATCCACTATTAGTATTATCCCTCATCCTCGAATACTAGATTAGCAATCCACTATTAGTATTATCCCTCATCCTCGAATACTAGATTAGCAATCCACTATTAGTATTATCCCTCATCCTCGAATACTAGATTAGCAATCCACTATTAGTATTATCCCTCATCCTCGAATACTAGATTAGCAATCCACTATTAGTATTATCCCTCATCCTCTAATGCTAGATTAGCAATCCACTGTTAGTATTATCCCCCATCCTTTAATGCTAGATTAGCAATCCACTATTAGTATTATCCCTCATCCTCGAATACTAGATTAGCAATCCACTATTAGTATTATCCCTCATCCTCGAATACTAGATTAGCAATCCACTATTAGTATTATCCCTCATCCTCTAATGCTAGATTAGCAATCCACTGTTAGTATTATCCCCCATCCTCTAATGCTAGATTAGCAATCCACTATTAGTATTATCCCTCATCCTCTAATGCTAGATTAGCAATCCACTATTAGTATTATCCCTCATCCTCTAATGCTAGATTAGCAATCCACTATTAGTATTATCCCCCATCCTCTAATGCTAGATTAGCAATCCACTATTAGTATTATCCCCCATCCTCTAATGCTAGATTAGCAATCCACTATTAGTATTATCCCTCATCCTCTAATGCTAGATTAGCAATCCACTGTTAGTATTATCCCCCATCCTCTAATGCTAGATTAGCAATCCACTATTAGTATTATCCCCATCCTCTAATGCTAGATTAGCAATCCACTATTAGTATTATCCCTCATCCTCGAATACTAGATTAGCAATCCACTATTAGTATTATCCCCCATCCTCTAATGCTAGATTAGCAATCCACTATTAGTATTATCCCCCATCCTCTAATGCTAGATTAGCAATCCACTATTAGTATTATCCCTCATCCTCTAATGCTAGATTAGCAATCCACTATTAGTATTATCCCTCATCCTCTAATGCTAGATTAGCAATCCACTATTAGTATTATCCCTCATCCTCGAATACTAGATTAGCAATCCACTATTAGTATTATCCCCATCCTCTAATGCTAGATTAGCAATCCACTATTAGTATTATCCCTCATCCTCTAATGCTAGATTAGCAATCCACTATTAGTATTATCCCCCATCCTCTAATGCTAGATTAACAATCCACTATTAGTATTATCCCTCATCCTCGAATACTAGATTAGCAATCCACTATTAGTATTATCCCTCATCCTCTAATGCTAGATTAGCAATCCACTGTTAGTATTATCCCCCATCCTTTAATGCTAGATTAGCAATCCACTATTAGTATTATCCCTCATCCTCGAATACTAGATTAGCAATCCACTATTAGTATTATCCCTCATCCTCTAATGCTAGATTAGCAATCCACTGTTAGTATTATCCCCCATCCTCTAATGCTAGATTAGCAATCCACTATTAGTATTATCCCTCATCCTCTAATGCTAGATTAGCAATCCACTATTAGTATTATCCCCCATCCTCTAATGCTAGATTAGCAATCCACTATTAGTATTATCCCCCATCCTCTAATGCTAGATTAGCAATCCACTATTAGTATTATCCCTCATCCTCTAATGCTAGATTAGCAATCCACTGTTAGTATTATCCCCCATCCTCTAATGCTAGATTAGCAATCCACTATTAGTATTATCCCTCATCCTCTAATGCTAGATTAGCAATCCACTATTAGTATTATCCCTCATCCTCGAATACTAGATTAGCAATCCACTATTAGTATTATCCCTCATCCTCTAATGCTAGATTAGCAATCCACTATTAGTATTATCCCCCATCCTCTAATGCTAGATTAGCAATCCACTATTAGTATTATCCCCCATCCTCTAATGCTAGATTAGCAATCCACTATTAGTATAATAATAAATCGATGAAGGATAGATTAGCAATCCACTATTAGTATTATCCCTCATCCTCGAATGCTAGATTAGCAATCCACTGTTAGTATTATCCCCCATCCTTTAATGCTAGATTAGCAATCCACTATTAGTATTATCCCTCATCCTCGAATACTAGATTAGCAATCCACTATTAGTATTATCCCTCATCCTCTAATGCTAGATTAGCAATCCACTATTAGTATTATCCCTCATCCTCTAATGCTAGATTAGCAATCCACTATTAGTATTATCCCTTATCCTCTAATGCTAGATTAGCAATCCACTATTAGCATGGTCCTTGATCTTTGAACGCTCCTGCCCTATCAAACATGTTGGAATTCCTGCCGTCTTTCAATCCGAACCATCAAAAGAAGGCACTGTGTTGCTTCTTGTGCCTCCTCTGTCTTCATCAGAATGTCTGACAGCAAAGCGACAGAGGAACACTAAATTCTATTAAGACAAATCCACTCGAATGATCCCATGGGAAATCAATAGCCGGTTCTCTTGGGGGGCCGCAAGCAATCAGCGGTATTGTTTTACAACTCCAGGAGTACTAGCATAGCTCTAAAGTTAGAGTTTGAGTTTCTGTACAAGCAGGCAGACTATTTTATTATTGATTATTGATTTGTGTTCGTTGCGCTGCCTTCTGTACGACATGCACTATACTGTTACCAAATCGATGTGGTTAAAGCCGAGTGTTCATGTAGATATAACTTTGTTTTACTGGGACTAGAACTCTGCTTATCCACGAAAGCTAGATTAGATTAGCAATCCATTATTAGTGTAATCATCCAACGACGAAGGCTAGATTAGCAATCCACTATTAGTGTAACAGTCAATCAATGAAGGCTAGATTAGCAATCCACTATTAGTATAATAATTAATCTATGACGGCTAGATTAGAAATCCACTATTAGTATAATCAGTAATCGATCAAGGCTAGATTAGCAATCCACTATTATTTGCAATCGATGGTGCCCCTGTCTGCGAACTTGCATTTGAGGTTAAAATGTTCCACTTTGCAGACATCCCGCCTCTTCGAGCGAAGCCCAAAGCAGACTCTGCCGCCGCAGACGGAACCACCGCGCCCGCCTCGGCCGTGACCTTCAATGTCCTCAGTCCAGAAACCCGGCCTCAGCTGATCCGCTGCCGCTACGAGGCGGCCTCCGAATCAGTCGCGGCAGCCCGCGACGCGGCTGCAACAAAGTTGGCCCGTCAGCTGATTGAGGAGGGCCGAGCTCCGAGTCCGGGCAGCCTGTTCTTCCCGGCCAAGGAGGAGGCCGGTCTTGAAGAGCAACAGCAGCAGAAGCCGCTGCTTCGCTCGGTTTCAACACCGCCTGCTGCGTCTTCCGGTGGCGCCGCCTCTATTGTGGTGAGTTTTTTTGGGTCCAAGAGGGGTTTCCCGCACTGGGGATTTCCCGCAACGACTGCTTCCCCCAAAAATATTATCAATGTTAGGCTTAGGGTTTTTATCGAGCGAGGATTTCCCTGCAGCGAGGATTTCCTTCCAACGAGGATTTCCTATCAGCGAGGATTTCCCTTTAGCGAGGATTTCCCTCTAGCGAGGATTTCCCTCCAACGAGGATTTTCTATCAGTGAGGATTTCCCTCCAACGAGGATTTCCTATCAGCAAGGATTTCCCATCAGCAAGGATTTCCCATCAGCAAGGATTTCCTATCAGCAAGGATTTCCCATCAGCAAGGATTTCCCTCCAGCGAGGATTTCCCCCAAGCGTAAATTTCCCTCCAGCGAGGATTTCCCCCAAGCGAGGATTTTCTATCAGTGGGGATTTCCCTCCAACGAGGATTTTCTATCAGTGAGGATTTCCCTCCAACGAGGATTTCCTATCAGCAAGGATTTCCCATCAGCAAGGATTTCCTATCAGCAAGGATTTCCCATCAGCAAGGATTTCCCTCCAGCGAGGATTTCCCCCAAGCGTAAATTTCCCTCCAGCGAGGATTTCCCCCAAGCGAGGATTTCCCCCAAGCGTGGATTCCCCTCAAGCGAGGATTTCCCACAAGCGAGAATCCCATTACCGAAGGATCCTCACTAGCGAGGATCCAGCGACAGAAGTTTTCCCATGAGGCCTCCACTATTAAATATTTGTCACTTACCGCATAATGCAAATATTCACTAACCGCCTGTGCTAGATGCTTCTGTCCTTATTGCAATGCTCATGTTAAAGCTAATTTGTATGCCGGTCCGACCCGTGGAAATTGAAAAAAATTTCAACTGCCAAATGCCAAAAAAATTCGTCAAAAATGTAAATTAAAACTTTGAAAAACCTTAGAGCAGAAGTGAACTCAGAATTTTCTGCATCTGAGTCATCTCAAAGCCTGAGCTTAGCCAGTTTCCGGGCGGGGGCCTTCATCACAGTCCGCTGAGCATTGGAGCGTACAGAGTCCCAACCGGCACTGCATGCCGGGGGTAAATCCCAGCGCTCCCTTACTCCACCCTATATCAAACTTATCTACTCCGGGGTAAAAGGGTTGTAAATATAAAATTGGCTACTGCTGTACTAGCGGTGCATATTACCTCCCACCGCCCCTCTCTACCCCCTCCCCTCTCTCTCTCCCCAGTGTCTCTGTGTGTATCTGTGCCGCCAATAGGTTTTTATATTATCGCTATGATAAATTTGCCTTCAGGGCTGGCCATTTCCCAGTATAAGCTGAGCTTGCAGTGTAGCTGCTCACCCCCCGCTGCACTGCTCACTACAGTCGCGTCCTCCCCGGCTGCCTTCTCCCAATCCTGAAGCCCTGTCAGCACCTAACTGAAGCCAACCGAAAACCATACCCGATCCCCCATTGTCCCGCGTCCCCAGCTCTTCACAGTCTACTCTTCTCTCCCTTTATCCCAAAGCGAAGCCGTCGCCGCTATCCGCGGACACCCCCAGTCTGTCCCCAAGCAACCGTTTTTGACTATCTATATAAAGCATTAGGAATTGGCATGCTGCTCTCAGGTTTGCCAAGCCCCCCTCCCCCTTGTTTCCGCTGCAGAGCTTGTGGCCACTTCTCTTAGTGAGTGAGTGAGTGAGTTGTGCGCTGCCAACTGCTACTCCAGTTCACTCAAGTTCAAAGCGAATTCAACGATCTCTTCTCAGCATTGTTTTTGTTTTTTTGCAAGTCGTTTCCAGTAAAAGTCGTTATTTGCTAGAATAAAGGTAAGACTATTCTTCCTGCGTTCTTGCAATTTCAGGGTCACGCTTTCGCTTCAGGATTGCTAATCCTCACTTCATCAGGATCGCTAATCCCCAATTCAGGATCGCTAATCCTCACTCCAGGATCACTAATCCCCAATTCAGGATCGCTAATCCTCACTTCAGGATCGCTAATCCCCAATTCAGGATCGCTAATCCTCACTTCAAGATTGCTAATCCTCACTTCAGGATCACTAATCCTCACTTCAGGATCGCTAATCCCTAATTCAGGATCGCTAATCCTCACTCCAGGATCGCAAATTTTTACTTCAGGATAGCTAATCCCAACTTCAGAAGTCCGATTTTGTCAAAATTTCAATTATTCATTTATTTATTTCAGTTATCAAATTCGCGTGAAAATTAACATGACCAGCCTCCCAAAAAATCCTACTCGCTTCATCTCGCTTCCTGCCTCTCCTGCCCCCCGGACACTGCAGAGCCGCCGCCTATCCAGACTCTTTAGCTCTCCATCGAGCTCCGCCAAGCCGCCGCAGCCGCCAGCCCGGCCCCGCTCCGCCGACGCCGGCAATTTCGGCACCCGCCGACGATGGGCCGACAGCGCTGCCGCTGCCGGCACGTCGCCATCGTCAACGACAAGCATCAACGTGGCCAGCAGCTCAACCGCGTCAGCCGCCTCTGAGCTGCCTCTGAAGCCGCGGGCGGTGAAAAATCGAATCTACCGCCTGGCCCTGACCAGATCCCGCTCCATCACCGCTCCAGACTCCGACTCCACTGACAAGCACCGCCAACTCGATCGAAAAGCAGAACAAAAAGAAGAAATCCTCGCCGTTAATCTTCGTCGAGACGTCAGCAAGTCGAGTCCGGCGGTTTCGTCAGCGTCAACGACAGCCGGCAGCGACATGCAGCAGCCGCCGCCGAACCTAGACGACGATCCCAACTACGCATCGTTGAGTGACTTCGCAGTCGTCGAGCCGGCGGCGCCTGTAGCGTCCGCCAGCAGCTCGTCGAAGAACATCGGGCTGCGCCAGCGAGCCAAGAATTTCCTGCTGCAGCGGCGGCGCCGATCCGCTTCCACCGCCGGCGGACCGGCAGCGACGTCGGCGGCGCGGTCTCGACGCGGCGGCGTCGATGAGCAGGTCGTGGCGCCAGGCGTCACCCGACGGCACAACAGCGATGACTGCGTCCTGCAGGACGACGCGGTGTCGCCCCGTCAGCAGCAGCAGCAGCAACTGATGCAATCCTCTTCAATTTCTTTAAAAAAGAGACTCAGTCGATCTTTGAGCTTCTTTGCTGCCTCGTCGAGCAATCGGGAAGCAGAAGAAGCCGTGCAGCAGCGACAGCCGGCGCTGCCTCCTCCCCCGCCGCCGCCACAGCCTCCCCCGCCGGTTCCGCCGCAAAGGTTGCTCTCGTCGATGTCGCCAGACGAGCAGCTGATTGACAACCTGGCCGGCCTCGCCGAGCTCGTCCAATCGCGTCGCTGGTCCCTGCGTCAGCTCGGCGATCATCTGGCCGCTTCGTCGGCAACCACCGGCGGAATCCCGTTGGACAGTGTCCGCCTGTGGCTGCAGCAGCGGGGTCTGACCGCCTGCTCCTCGGTCGGCTGTGCCGCCAAATCCACTTGGCGACACTCGGCGACTTCGTCGACGGCAGCCGATTCGCCTTCGCAGGCGTCGGGTCTGGAGCTTCGTCAACCGGTTGAACTGTCGGCCGAGGACCAAGCCAAGCTGGACCAGATGCTGCACCAGCTGGCCAGCGGCGCGTCCGTCACTCTCAGGCGGAGCTGTCGGCGTCGTGGTTGCCAAGACTCGGACGCCATGGCAACAAGCGAATGCTCTTCCTCATCCACCGTTGCTGCCGCCGCTGCCTCCGCCGTTTCTGCCACCTCCGTTGTCCCCGCGAACCTGACGGCGCTTGGCTGCGCTCGCCGGCAACAGTCGGCGACAAGTCGCGAGGCTCGAGAGCTTCGACTGCATCAGCGACTGTCCAGCGGTAAGGATAAAGGCGCATCCCCCCCCCCCTGTTTCAAATGTCCTTTTCTGCTTTTCTCCCGTGCCCCAATTCTTGGCGGCCAGGAATGCAGATCATTAGCGAAGCCTGGGATACAGAAAAACTGTGTTTTCGCGGGCTGTTGGAGAGAGGCGAAATAGCTACTGACATCCTGGCAGTTGTCCGCAGCGTCAGGCATTGCAGGAGAGGCTGAATGAGAACCGCGCCCTGCATGCGTGCGCTACAGTCCCTGCTTTCTGTTTATTTAGTGCAGTGCCAGCATGATCCCCCACTGGATCGAGGCTTGTATTTTCTCCCCTCCTCCCCCCCCCCCAACCAAACAATTCTCCTATGGGACAAGACATCTGTTAATTGCTGCAAAAATGCTTATCTTTGATTGACATGTTTTAAACTTATTTGCTGTATTGCTGGAGTGCTGCTGCTGGCTTATCTAATGTGAACTCCGAATCAGTCAGTCCTCTTTCTCAATGATTTTTTAGTTCGTACATCTCTCTCTTAACTATGTCTCACCCTCTCTGACTGTCTGTCTCTCACCCTCTCTGTCTGTCTGTCTCTCCCCTCTCTGACTGTCTGTCTCACCCTCTCTGACTGTCTGTCTCTCCCCTCTCTGACTGTCTGTCTCTCCCCTCTCTGACTGTCTGTCTGTCTCTCCCTCTCTGACTGTCTGTCTGTCTCACCCTCTCTGACTGTCTGTCTGTCTCACCCTCTCTGTCTGTCTGTCTCTCCCCTCTCTGACTGTCTGTCTCACCCTCTCTGACTGTCTGTCTCTCCCCTCTCTGACTGTCTGTCTCTCCCCTCTCTGACTGTCTGTCTCTCCCCTCTCTGACTGTCTTTCTCTCCCCTCTCTGACTGTCTGTCTGTCTCACCCTCTCTGACTGTCTGTCTCTCCCCTCTCTGACTGTCTGTCTCTCCCCTCTCTGACTGTCTATCTCTCCCCTCTCTGACTGTCTGTCTGTCTCACCCTCTCTGACTGTCTGTCTGTCTCACCCTCTCTGACTGTCTGTCTCTCCCCTCTCTGACTGTCTGTCTCTCCCCTCTCTGACTGTCTATCTCTCCCCTCTCTGACTGTCTGTCTCTCCCCTCTCTGTCTGACTGTCTGTCTCTCCCCTCTCTGACTGTCTGTCTCACCCTCTCTGACTGTCTGTCTCTCCCCTCTCTGACTGTCTGTCTCACCCTCTCTGACTGTATGTCTCACCCTTCTTCCCTGCCTTCTCATAAAATCATAAAAATTCAATCGGTTTCCCATTTTTTAGCTATCCCAATCCCTCTGTCTGCATCCCATGCAGTCAACTCCATCTTCTCATTCCTTTGAATCATTAGATTATTAGAGATCCTTATTATCAAGTAGCAGTCTGACAGTTGTCTGACCATGGGGCAGTGCAGGGAAGTGCCCTCGGTCACTCCAGAGGTCCTGGTTGTGAGCCTCCCTAGGCCTTTGCGAGTCCACAGCCCGGCAGCCACGCCCGCAGGCATGCAGTTCAGTCAAACGGAATCGTGTATCTTAACGCGACAAAAGAAAACAACGCCAACGACCAACGCCCTAGCAACTGTCCCAACCCCGATGAGGGCTCACCTGTCTGTCACCTGTGCTCACAGCCGCAGAATTAAAATAGGATAGTGTCGTCTAAACAATCCCAAATAAGACACGTCAAAAAGTGGGATTGATCAATCAATCTACTGATCTATCAATCTGCTGATCTATCAATCTACTGATCTATCAATCTGCTGATCTATCAATCTACTGATCTATCAATCTGCTGATCTATCAATCTGCTGATCTATCAATCTACTGATCTATCAATCTACTGATCTATCAATCTGCTGATCTATCAATCTACTGATCTATCAATCTGCTGATCTATCAATCTACTGATCTATCAATCTGCTGATCTATCAATCTACTGATCTATCAATCTGCTGATCTATCAATCTACTGATCTATCAATCTGCTGATCTATCAATCTACTGATCTATCAATCTACTGATCTATCAATCTACTGATCTATCAATCTGCTGATCTATCAATCTACTGATCTATCAATCTGCTGATCTATCAATCTACTGATCTATCAATCTACTGATCTATCAATCTACTGATCTATCAATCTACTGATCTATCAATCTGCTGATCTATCAATCTACTGATCCATCAATCTACTGATCCATCAATCTACTGATCCATCAATCTACTGATCTATCAATCTACTGATCTATCAATCTACTGATCTATCAATCTACTGATCTATCAATCTACTGATCTATCAATCTACTGATCTATCAATCTACTGATCTATCAATCTACTGATCCATCAATCTACTGATCCATCAATCTACTGATCTATCAATCTACTGATCTATCAATCTACTGATCCATCAATCTACTGATCCATCAATCTACTGATCTATCAATCTACTGGTCTATCAATCTACTGATCTATCAATCTACTGATCTATCAATCTACTGATCTATCAATCTACTGATCCATCAATCTACTGATCTATCAATCTACTGATCTATCAATCTACTGATCCATCAATCTACTGATCTATCAATCTACTGATCTATCAATCTACTGATCTATCAATCTACTGATCCATCAATCTACTGATCCATCAATCTACTGATCTATCAATCTACTGGTCTATGAATCTACTGATCTATCAATCTACTGATCCATCAATCTACTGATCCATCAATCTACTGATCTATCAATCTACTGGTCTATGAATCTACTGATCTATCAATCTACTGATCTATGAATCTACTGATCTATCAATCTGCTAATCTATCAATCTATCAATCTACTATCGAAGTCTTACTGATTTCGTATCGGTTGGCCAGACTGACTTTCAAAACCCTCAACAAGGTGGAAGCAGGCATTTGATTTGGCATTTCAGTTTGCTTCATTTTTGTCCAACAAAGGTGCAGCTTTTTGCTATCCCCAAAAAGTCCTATCGCTGAAAAATCTCCCCTTATTTTCCCCAGAGATTTCTCCAACTTTTAACTGCAGCTGCGTCATCAAAGTCTCTCCTTAGAAGCCAAAAATCAAGCCGACTTACTCTCTCTCTCTCTCTCTCTCTCTCTCTCTCTCTCTCTCTCTCTCTCTCTCTCTCTCTCTCTCTCTCTCTCTCTCTCTCTCTCTCTCTCTCTCTCTCTCTCTCTCTGTCTCTCTCTCGGAAGTCAAATAATACGCCGAAGCCTGCCCTCACTGATCTGTCGTCAGTCACCTTCAAACCAGCCAGCAGCCCCCCTAGACTGTTTTTGCTGTTTTTTTACTTTCCAAAAAATGACAAAGCTAATCCTTCATACACTGTTTATTATATCCAGCAGATTGATGGGTACCTGACTGCCTTTCGTGTCCCAGTCCCACACCGCTGTGCAATTCCATAGCCATGGAGATCTTGAAGGAGAATTTGGATTGATCAGCTTCCTGACTCCTGAGTCCTGACTCCTGACTCCTGACTCCTGAGTCCTGACTCCTGAGTCCTGACTCCTGAGTCCTGACTCCTGACTCCTGACTCCTGAGTCCTGACTCCTGAGTCCTGACTCCTGAGTCCTGACTCCTGAGTCCTGACTCCTGACTCCTGACTCCTGAGTCCTGACTCCTGAGTCCTGACTCCTGAGTCCTGACTCCTGAGTCCTGACTCCTGAGTCCTGACTCCTGAGTCCTGACTCCTGAGTCCTGACTCCTGAGTCCTGACTCCTGAGTCCTGACTCCTGACTCCTGACTCCTGACTCCTGACTCCTGACTCCTGACTCCTGACTCCTGACTTCTGACTCCTGAGCACACAGTGTGTACAGCAACCTTTATAACTGTCTAATCATCAGGCAGTACACCCGCTGAGCCTTGGGGATTGGGCCTGGTAGATTACTTTATCAGGCCTTAGAACAGGCCTTGCCCCATCGATCGAAGATCTCCATGCATGCGCACAGATCAAAACGGCGCAATCTCTCAGTTGACGCATTTCGCAATTTTCGCAAATATTCTTCAAGCTATAAGCGTTATGCTGCCCCAAAGCCCTGGCAATGTAGCAGGTACCGCTGTGTTTATGCATTCTTATAGCTTTGATGGGGAATTCGCTGGGGAAAGGATAATGTCAGCTGGGGCTTAGATCCCGTCTCCCATCCCCTCGCCTCCGCCCCTGATCCCGACCCGTGTTCCTCTAAGATATTCAAAGTGTCTTAAAAACTGTGCACAGTCACGCCTGTGTGTCCCCTCCTGCACTTGGCAACCAGCATTGCTGTGTAAATATTTTAGTTATGCCGCTTGGGTTCTCCTAATGGGACTTAGTGTCAGACTGGCGCTGATACTGTGCGTCAGATTGGCGTTGAATTTGTGCGTCAGACTGGCGCTAAAACTGTGCGTCAGATTGGCGCTAAAAACTGTGCGTCAGATTGGCGCTAAAAACTGTGCGTCAGATTGGCGCTAAATTTTGTGTCAGATTGTTGCTAAGTTTTGTGTCAGATTGGCGCTAAATTTTGTGTCAGATTGGCGCTAAATTTTGTGTCAGATTGGCGCTAAAACGGTGCGTCAGATTGGCGCTAAATTTTGTGTCAGATTGGCGCTAATACTGTGCGTCAGATTGGCGCTAAATTTTGTGTCACTTTGGCGCTGAAAGTATGTGCCAGATTAACGCTAAATTTTGTGTTACAGTCACGTCAAATTTTGTGTCAGGTGGGCACTAAATTTTTTGTCTGACTGGCGCTAAGTTTTGTGTCAGATTGGCGCTAAAACGGTGAGTCAGATTGTTGCTAAATTTTGTATCAGATCGGCGCTAAATTCTGTGTCAGATTGGCGCTAAATTTTGTGTCAGATTGGCGCTAAATTTTGTGTCAGATTGGCGCTAAAACATGTCAGATTAGGCTCCCAGCTATATCCTCAGCAGAAAGATAAATACCCAGCGGTGGTGTTTACAAGTCAGAGCAAGGAAAGCCATATACAACACTGTGCGCACAGTTTTTGTGATTGACTGCAGGACGACAGACAGGCTGCCTGCAAAACTGGCAGGCGCAGAGCTGTGGATGGATGAGGTTTTTTTTAAAACCGAATACTCCCAGCCTAGTCCTAGTTAGTTATTCGGGAGGGGAGTTCTTTGGGCTACACTGGCTCTGCAATGGCTCTGTTTGCAATTGCTGGGGCCAGGGTGTTAGGGCCTTCCTCCCCCTCCCTTCTCCCCCCCTCATCTTCCAGCGTGCGTGCACGCCAGGATTTTGATGGAGTCTGGAGGGGAGAGGCGAGGATGATGAGGCACACAAGGCCAGCTGACTGCTGGAGCGAGTGAGTCAACAGCAGCAATCTCAGGGTAAAAGCCACGAGTTTGCGTTATATTTTACTAAATTTATACCCATAACTTCAGTTGGTTTCAATCGATTATTGGAGACTTGCATTTCAGTTTAAAGCTGAATAATAAAATTCGTGTCCGAGTAATAGAGAAGAGGAGAGAGGAGAGAGAGGGAAGAATCCTCAAACCCCAAAGCTCTGACGCGGTAACGCAGATGTTTAAGCAAGCAACGATATTTCGAATGTTATATATTCTTCCTCAGGGCTAATATGAAAAGAGAACGGAGAGAGGGGAGAGACGAGAGGAGAGCAGAAAGGAGAGAATAAACGAAAAAAGAAAAGAGAGGAGAGGAGAGGAGAGGAGGGAGGAGAGGAGAGGAGAGGAGAGGAGAGTGAAGACAAGAGAGAGGAGAGATAGAAGAGGGGAAGGAGAGCCGAAAGGAGAGAAGAGGAGAGAGAAGAGGAGAGAGAAGAGAGGAGGGAGGAGAGGAGAGAATAGAGCTGAGAAGCGACACAAAGCTTGAGCGGATTGCTACTGTGGAGAGAGAGGCTAGAGAGGCCCCGCGGGTCGGACTTTGAAAAAATAAAAACCTGGCCCTAAAATCCCAGATTATTCTTCAAAGATCTCCCTGGACCAGCCGGAGGCCAGAGGAAGAATGCGGTTCCCAGCAAGGCGAGGGTATGGGAAAACCAAAACCCCTTTTTTCGAAACTGCGAGGCCCAGAGAGGGGCACGGGTGAGGCAAGAGAAAAATAAATAGGAAGGAAGGCGATGAGTTTGAAGTGGAGCCCATTTTTAACGCAAAAAATCCTTGCGCCAGAACCCGACTGAAAATTCTGTTAGCCAATGCTAAGCATTGAATTTCCAGCATTGAAGCTTGGAGAGGCGGCAGGGTGATGAGGGAGAGAGAGAGGGGGATCGGGAGGGAAATAAAGGCAGAGAACAGGGCGATGATGCAATCAGCAGATGGGGCTCCGCCTTCTCGGCTAGGATCTGGGGGAGGGGCAGGATGCCACGGGACTGGGAGGGGCGGAGGGAGTAGAAGAAGGCTTCAAAAACTCAATATATGGATTTCCCAACTGTGTGCGCAGATAAAATGGGGATTCATTGAGCTTTCTTACGTCAGCTAGTGGGCAAAGCTAGCAAATTTGAAACTTGGGAAAAAATTAAATTGAATATAGTATAATAAATCTAGAATCTTCCAAACTAGAATCTCCCAAACTAGAATCTCCCAAACTAGAATCTCCCAAACTAGAATCTCCCAAACTAGAATCTCCCCAAACTAGAATCATCCAAACTAGAATCATCCAAAACTAGAATCTCCCCAAACTAGAATCATCTCAAACTAGAATCATCCAAAACTAGAATCATCTCAAACTAGAATCTCCCCAAACTAGAATCATCTCAAACTAGAATCATCTCAAACTAGAATCTCCCCAAACTAGAATCATCCCAAACTAGAATCATCTCAAACTAGAATCATCTCAAACTACAATCATCTCAAACTAGAATCATCTCAAACTAGAATCATCCCAAACTAGAATCATCCCAAACTAGAATCATCCCAAACTAGAATCATCCCAAACTAGAATCATCCCAAACTAAAATCATCCAAAACTAAAATCATCCCAAACTAGAATCTCCCCAAACTAGAATCATCTCAAACTAGAATCATCTCAAACTACAATCATCTCAAACTAGAATCATCTCAAACTAGAATCATCTCAAACTAGAATCTCCCCAAACTAGAATCATCCCAAACTAGAATCATCTCAAACTAGAATCATCTCAAACTACAATCATCTCAAACTAGAATCATCTCAAACTAGAATCATCCCAAACTAGAATCATCCCAAACTAGAATCATCCCAAACTAGAATCATCCCAAACTAGAATCATCCCAAACTAAAATCATCCAAAACTAAAATCATCCCAAACTAGAATCTCCCCAAACTAGAATCATCTCAAACTAGAATCATCTCAAACTACAATCATCTCAAACTAGAATCATCTCAAACTAGAATCATCTCAAACTAGAATCTCCCCAAACTAGAATCATCCAAAACTAGAATCTCCCCAAACTAGAATCATCTCAAACTAGAATCTCCCCAAACTAGAATCATCCCAAACTAAAATCATCCCAAACTAGAATCATCCCAAACTAGAATCATCCCAAACTAGAATCATCCCAAACTAAAATCATCCCAAACTAGAATCATCCCAAACTAGAATCATCCCAAACTAGAATCTTCCCAAACTAGAATCTCCCAAACTAGAATCATCCCAAACTATAATCATCCCAAACTAGAATCATCCCAAACTAGAATCTTCCCAAACTAGAATCATCCCAAACTAAAATCATCCAAAACTAAAATCATCCCAAACTAGAATCTCCCCAAACTAGAATCATCCCAAACTAGAATCATCCCAAACTAGAATCATCCCGAACTAGAATCTCTTCCACAACTAAAATCATCCTAAACTAGAATCTCCCCTAACTAGAATCACCCCAAACTAGAATCTTCCCAAACTAGAAAAAGCATATATTTGATGCAGTGTAGTTCAAACGAAACTATCGAAAACAGGGCCTTCATGTGTGCAATTCTGGTCAATGCAAATTTGAGCGAGGGCGGAGAGGCAGGGTGAGAGAGAAAGGGACGAGGGTAATGCAAGGGGATCTGGGTGGCACTGACGTCATACCCTTAGGATGTGACACTGCAGGGGGCTCGTCCTTAGTCAGCAGGCTAAAGGGGCGCATGAAAATTCTGTTATCCGGCTTAAGAGAGGCGGAGAGAGAGGGGGGAAATGGGTGGCATGCAAAAAAGGGAATATTTGGGCAGTCCCAGCATCCCATGCTGCATCAGCTGAGTCAGAGCCTGGCTTCCTACTGCATACCGGCAAAGTTGCCGGTCATGGCTACCCACAGAGTTCATTGTGGCAGTAACTTATTAAAAATTAGAAAAAGTCATGCGACTGATTTGTGATAATCATACGGAATTTTTGAGATAGTCATGCCACTGATTTGTGATAATCATATGGCAGTTTTGAGATAGTCATGCCACTGATTTGTGATAATCATATGGCAGTTTTGAGATAGTCATGCCACTGATTTGTGATAATCATATGGCAGTTTTGAGATAGTCATGCCACTGATTTGTGATAATCATATGGCAGTTTTGAGATAGTCATGCGACTGATTTGTGATAATCATATGGCATTTTTGAGATAGTCATGCGACTGATTTGTGATAATCATATGGCATTTTTGAGATAGTCATGCGACTGATTTGTGATAATCATATGGCATTTTTGAGATAGTCATGCGACTGATTTGTGATAATCATATGGCATTTTTGAGATAGTCATGCGACTGATTTGTGATAATCATATGGCATTTTTGAGATAGTCATGCGACTGATTTGTGATAATCATATGGCATTTTTGAGATAGTCATGCGACTGATTTGTGATAATCATATGGCAGTTTTGAGATAGTCATGCCACTGATTTGTGATAATCATATGGCAGTTTTGAGATAGTCATGCGACTGATTTGTGATAATCATATGGCATTTTTGAGATAGTCATGCCACTGATTTGTGATAATCATATGGCATTTTTGAGATAGTCATGCGACTGATTTGTGATAATCATATGGCATTTTTGAGATAGTCATGCGACTGATTTGTGATAATCATATGGCATTTTTGAGATAGTCATGCGACTGATTTGTGATAATCATATGGCATTTTTGAGATAGTCATGCGACTGATTTGTGATAATCATATGGCATTTTTGAGATAGTCATGCGACTGATTTGTGATAATCATATGGCATTTTTGAGATAGTCATGCAACTGATTTGTGATAATCAAACGGCATTTTTGCCTCCTCCTCGCAAGGATTGACATCAATTCAACCATCCTTGATTCCATTTTTGTCACAACCCCTGATAAAGCTACTACTCAGTAGTCAGTATAGCATAGCATGCTGTCGCATCCCGCAGGCAACTGGAGCGGCTCCTCGGCGTCCAGCAACCGGACTCAGGACTCGAGGGCCTTCAATAAACAGCTGTCGGGTTCCTCAACCTCGAAGGATTCCGCACTGGAGTTGAAGTAAGTAAATGAATAAAGTCACGTGACAGATTCTAGATAGTCACGTGACAGATTCTAGATAGTCACGTGACAGATTCTAGATATTCTTGATAGTCACGTGACAGATTCTAGATATTCTAGATAGTCACGTGACAGATTCTAGATATTCTAGATAGTCACGTGACAGATTCTAGATATTCTAGATAGTCACGTGACAGATTCTAGATGTTCTAGATTATCACGTGACAGATTCTAGATATTCTAGATAGTCACGTGACAGATTCTAGATGTTCTAGATTATCACGTGACAGATTCTAGATATTCTAGATAATCACGTGACAGATTCTAGATGTTCTAGATTATCACGTGACAGATTCTAGATATTCTAGATAATCACGTGACAGATTCTATATATTCTAGATAATCACGTGACAGATTCTATATATTCTAGATAATCACGTGACAGATTCTATATTCTAGATAATCACGTGACAGATTCTATATATTCTAGATAATCACGTGACATAAGGATGAATTAAAACAGCAATAAAAAGATGTCAACCAACACTTAATCATCGCAGATTCGAGGACTCTGACAACCAACACCATCAGCCACTGCCGCCGCCACCGCAGACGCCAACGCTGTCGCTGCTCTCCACGGCCCCGTCAAACGCGGCCGGAGTCAGCCGGTCTCGAAACTCCAGCAGCAGCGGCGGCGGCGTCGCCCCGGTGCCGCCCAGGCGGTCCACCAGCCTGCGAAAGAGCGGCGGCTGCGGCAGCAGCGCAGCTTTGGCCTCCTCGGAGCCGGCGGCTTCGGAACCCGTCTATGCCCAGGTGAACAAGCAGGTGCTGCCGTCTACGCCGCCACCACCGCCGCCACCGCCGCCGCCTCCGCCGACATCAACGCCATCACCGTCCAACATGACGACGTCGATGCCGCCAGCAGCTAGCAGTCGCCTCCTTGACCAGATCTCCGAGGCCACCGACCGAGAGGAGACGGCGGCGGCGGCTGCGGCGGCTGCAGCAGCTTCAGCGACGATGCTCCTTCCGCCACGTCGGCCAGCCGGCAGTCGCATCCCGGAGTCCCGCTCGACGCCCAGCATCTCCAGATTGAGCGGCGGTGCTCCACCGACTCAACCGCAACCGCCTTCTCTGGCGCTGTTGAAGTCTCCACCGATGCCGTACAAAGTTGGCGGTCGATCGACTACTTTTTCGGCGACCGCTTCGGCCGCCGCGCCTGAACCGACGAGCTGCTCCGCCTCGTCCGGCGAAAGCTGGCGGATCATCCGGGACGCGCAGGCGAAGCTGAGTCATCTGGACAGACTCAGTAGTGACCTGCTGAGTCGGGCTGCCTCTAACGGCGGCGACGCCTGCCCGTTCGACGCCGCTCCGTCGCTTTTACCGCCACCGTCGCCTCCTCCGCCGCTGCCGCCGCCGCCGCTTCAGCTAGACAAGGAGGCTGCGGTAGCCAGTCCGGCGACCTACCAGAAGCTCTACGCACTGCGGCGGGGCAGCAGCAGCAACAACAGCGGCGGCGGCGGCGGCACGGTAGCCATTCGACAGCAGAGAAGGCCGGGTGCGACTCCAGTCTCGGACACGTCGTCAGTGGCAACGACCGTGTCGGACGATACGGAGTCGCGATGCAGTGAGCTGCACGACGAGAGCGCCGTGCTCCGCTACTTGAGAGACGTTCGCGCCGCCTGCAGCGAGTTCGGCTAAGCTCAGCCCGGGGCGGGGCGCTCAAAGAATTTTAGTATATAGGACTAGCAGGTGCGACCCCCTTGGGGGTCTAACTGTCATGTATAGATTGTATAGACGCTTCTAGCCGTGCCTTAGCTATCGGGGGTCAGGCGGGACTGAACTGCTTATTAATTATATAATTTTCCTTTAATCTTTTCAAGGACTTCTGAGGACTACCAGCGTACTATAAGTTACCTACTGGGCCCAGTTTTAACTTGAGCATTTGCCGCTTCTACTTTTGTGCTGCTTTGGCTGACTCTCTTCTCACAATTCGATCAATCTGTGCCCATCTTACTCTCTACCCTTCCCTCTCTCCGCTCTGACCTCTGCCCTCTCTCCGCTCTGCCCTCTGCCCTCTCTCCGCTCTGCCCTCTGCCCTCTCTCCGCTCTGCCCTCTGCCCTCTCTCCGCTCTGCCTCTACCCTCTCTCCCACTTTCCCCTCTCTCCCACATTTTCCTCTCTCCCCCGCTTTCCCCTCTCTCCCCCGCTTTCCCCTCTCTCCCCCGCTTTCCCCTCTCTCCCCCGCTTTCCCCTCTCTCCCCCGCTTTCCCCTCTCTCCCCCGCTTTCCCCTCTCTCCCCCGCTTTCCCCTCTCTCCCCCGCTTTCCCCTCTCTCCCCCGCTTTCCCCTCTCTCCCCCGCTTTCCCCTCTCTCCCCCGCTTTCCCCTCTCTCCCCCGCTTTCCCCTCTCTCCCCCGCTTTCCCCTCTCTCCCCCGCTTTCCCCTCTCTCCTCTTTGCTGTCTTCCCCTCCGCCCCCCCTCTCTTCACAAAAATTTACAAAACGCAGATTGCTTTGTGGTAAAGGAGATTTTCAGCAGCGGACACAAAAAAATAAATATTCTCAATTTACACAGCGGGAAACTTGACTATATAAGATACATATTAAACAATTTATAGCTTAACATAGCTTCTTTTTTCGGAGTGGGCAGTCCTTCTCACTTTTAGACGTTCTTGCTTCCCATTCTATTGATACCATCGGATGTACATAAACTATTAATTCTAACTGCTTTTTTCTTTTATCTCTGACTGCATGAGTTTTATTCAATAATTTGTGTATTTCCCAAGAGAATGTTTCCAACTCTTTTTGGCTTCCTGACTCGCCGTAAGTGAAAGAATTAATGTGGAAGATGATCACGTGTTTAAAACACCTTAACTCGATGATGACAACACATTTCTGATTGTTAATTTATGATTTAAAGTTGTCACTCTGATTTAATTCAGCGTCATTGAACGCTGTTAAAACATACACATTGACTCAAAATGCACACTCATATATATAATATATACAACGTCATCATTGCCCAGTTTCATGTGCAAAGTTGCCAGCATATGGACAGAAAATTTCCAACCTAAGCTTGTAGCTCTTCAACTTCTACTTATTAGTAACATGTTAATGATATAAATATTATAACTACAGACTGCTGTATATTGAAAAGGTGCACACTAAGTCATTTAGATTTAAATTTATAAACAATGACATCAGCTCAAACACCAGATAACTTTGAGCGACATGGACATTTTAAAATATGAAAAACAAATATTAAACAACCTGAACATTCAATAAACTTATTGGTTACGTAGCATCGGTACGTGCAACCCGAAATAATTAGCAACCATGAACACCCTCCTAACAATTAGCAACCATAAGCACCCTCCTAACAATTAGCAACCATAAACACCCTCCTAACAATTAGCAACCATAAACACCCACCTAACAATTAGCAACCATAAACACCCTCCTAACAATTAGCAACCATAAACACCCTCCTAACAATTAGCAACCATAAACACCCACCTAACAATTAGCAACCATAAACACCCTCCTAACAATTAGCAACCATAAACACCCTCCTAACAATTAGCAACCATAAACACCCTCCTAACAATTAGCAACCATAAACACCCTCCAAACAATTAGCAACCATAAACACCCACCTAACAATTAGCAACCATAAACACCCTCCTAACAATTAGCAACCATAAACACCCACCTAACAATTAGCAACCATAAACACCCTCCTAACAATTAGCAACCATAAACACCCTTCTACCAATTAGCAACCATAAACACCCACCTAACAATTAGCAACCATAAACACCCTCCTAACAATTAGCAACCATGAACACCCTCCTAACAATTAGCAACCATAAACACCCACCTAACAATTAGCAACCATAAACACCCACCTAACAATTAGCAACCATAAACACCCTCCTAACAATTAGCAACCATAAACACCCTCCTAACAATTAGCAACCATAAACACCCACCTAACAATTAGCAACCATAAACACCCACCTAACAATTAGCAACCATAAACACCCTTCTACCAATTAGCAGCCATAAACACCCACCTAACAATTAGCAACCATAAACACCCTCCTAACAATTAGCAACCATAAACACCCTCCTAACAATTAGCAACCATAAACACCCACCTAACAATTAGCAACCATAAACACCCACCTAACAATTAGCAACCATAAACACCCTCCTAACAATTAGCAACCATAAACACCCTCCTAACAATTAGCAACCATAAACACCCACCTAACAATTAGCAACCATAAACACCCACCTAACAATTAGCAACCATAAACACCCTCCTAACAATTAGCAACCATAAACACCCACCTAACAATTAGCAACCATAAACACCCTCCTAACAATTAGCAACCATAAACACCCTCCTAACAATTAGCAACCATAAACACCCACCTAACAATTAGCAACCATAAACACCCTCCTAACAATTAGCAACCATAAACACCCTCCTAACAATTAGCAACCATAAACACCCACCTAACAATTAGCAACCATAAACACCCTCCTAACAATTAGCAACCATAAACACCCTCCTAACAATTAGCAACCATAAACACCCACCTAACAATTAGCAACCATAAACACCCACCTAACAATTAGCAACCATAAACACCCTCCTAACAATTAGCAACCATAAACACCCTCCTAACAATTAGCAACCATAAACACCCACCTAACAATTAGCAACCATAAACACCCACCTAACAATTAGCAACCATAAACACCCTTCTACCAATTAGCAACCATAAACACCCACCTAACAATTAGCAACCATAAACACCCTCCTAACAATTAGCAACCATAAACACCCTCCTAACAATTAGCAACCATAAACACCCACCTAACAATTAGCAACCATAAACACCCACCTAACAATTAGCAACCATAAACACCCTCCTAACAATTAGCAACCATAAACACCCTCCTAACAATTAGCAACCATAAACACCCACCTAACAATTAGCAACCATAAACACCCTCCTAACAATTAGCAACCATAAACACCCACCTAACAATTAGCAACCATAAACACCCTCCTAACAATTAGCAACCATAAACACCCTCCTAACAATTAGCAACCATAAACACCCTCCAAACAATTAGCAACCATAAACACCCACCTAACAATTAGCAACCATAAACACCCTCCTAACAATTAGCAACCATAAACACCCTCCTAACAATTAGCAACCATAAACACCCTCCTAACAATTAGCAACCATAAACACCCTCCTAACAATTAGCAACCATAAACACCCTCCTAACAATTAGCAACCATAAACACCCTCCTAACAATTAGCAACCATAAACACCCACCTAACAATTAGCAACCATAAACACCCACCTAACAATTAGCAACCATAAACACCCTCCTAACAATTAGCAACCATAAACACCCTCCTAACAATTAGCAACCATAAACACCCACCTAACAATTAGCAACCATAAACACCCACCTAACAATTAGCAACCATAAACACCCTCCTAACAATTAGCAACCATAAACACCCTCCTAACAATTAGCAACCATAAACACCCACCTAACAATTAGCAACCATAAACACCCTCCTAACAATTAGCAACCATAAACACCCTCCTAACAATTAGCAACCATAAACACCCACCTAACAATTAGCAACCATAAACACCCTCCTAACAATTAGCAACCATAAACACCCTCCTAACAATTAGCAACCATAAACACCCACCTAACAATTAGCAACCATAAACACCCACCTAACAATTAGCAACCATAAACACCCTCCTAACAATTAGCAACCATAAACACCCTCCTAACAATTAGCAACCATAAACACCATCAGCAGGCAGCCCCGCCCCTGGCCTGTACAGCACAATGTCCAACCAATCATCGCTGATCTCCACGCCCTCCTCCGCGTACCAAAAATTATGCGCCAAAAACTCCGTCGCCGACTCAGCGTCCGGTCCGTCAGCGAGCCGCCTCAGCCGACGCCGCTCCCGGCCGTCAAGCCGGCCGACACCGGCAAGCACCACCCGACGCTTGAACCGCCGGCCGCCCAGCAGCAACAGCTTCAATTCGGCCAGCAGGTCCGGCCGGTCCGCTCGGAGCCAGACTAACAACGAGTCGGTTGCTATGACAACAACTTGTCGATAGCGACGGAGCAGCTGTCGGGGCGAGGCGGCGTTCAAATCGACGATTTGCCAGCCGGTTGGCGCCGATGCGGAGCTGCGCGCGTTGATCGCCGGCCGCGTGTCCGACGACAGTCGGCCGGACAGTCGTCGAACGGCCGCCGTCGTCTCCGGACAGTCACCGCCAGGCCAGCAGAGGACAAAAATGTCGGCGCAGTCGGGATCAGGCGACCGGAATGTTGGCCAGCTGTGGCCGCCTGCTGGGGACATTGGGGGGATGAAGAGGTTGAAGGACAGACCCGGGGCAGCCCTAACCACAGAGACTAGGTTCTAGTCGTCCCCTGGGGCAGGCATTGGAGGACAGACAATAGAAGACAGACAATAGAGGGCAGACATTGGAGGACAGACAACAGAAGACAGACAATAGAGGGCAGACATTGGAGGACAGAAAACAGAAGACAGACAACAGAAGACAGATAATAGAAGACAGACACTGGAGGACAGACAGTAGAAGACAGACATTGGAAGACAGACAATAGAAGACAGACATTGGAGAACAGACAATAGAAGACATACAATAGAGGGCAGACATTGGAGGACAGACAGTAGAAGACAGACATTGGAGAACAGACAACAGAAGACAGACAATAGAAGACAGACACTGGAGGACAGACAATCGAAGACAGACATTGTAGAACAGACAATAGAAGACGTACAATAGAGGGCAGACATTGGAGGACAGACAGTAGAAGACAGACATTGGAAGGCAGACAATAGAAGACAGACATTGGAAGACAGACAATAGAAGACATGCAATAGAAGACAGACATTGGAGGAAAGACAATAGAAGACAGACATTGGACGACAGACAATAGAAGACAGACATTGGAGGACAGACAATAGAAGACATGCAATAGAGGGCAGACAATAGAAGACAGACATTGGAAGACAGACAATGGAAGACAGACATTGGAGGATAGACAACAGAAGACAGACATTGGAGGACAGACAGTAGAAGACAGACATTGGAAGGCAGACAATAGAAGACAGACATTGGAGAACAGACAACAGAAGACAGACAATAGAAGACAGACATTGGAGGACAGACAGCAGAAGACAGACATTGGAAGGCAAAAATAGAAGACAGACATTGAAAGACAGACAATAGAAGACAGGCATTGAAGACAGGACAGACACAATTGGACAGAAACTGACGGGCAGACGAACTCACCGTCATCCTCGGACGGCAGATCAAACGCGGCCGCCCGCTCCTCTGTCCGCGGCAACAGCTGCAGTCCAAGGCTTTGGCAGGCCAGTCGCAGCAGGCCGCCCCTCGGACGCAAAATCTCGGACACCAGCGAGTGCCGCCAGTCGCCGCCGGACCAGCCGGCCAGCCGCTTCAATCCGGGCTCGGTCGCCGCCTCGGTGCCGCCACCGGACAAGCAGATGTAGAAGAATGGACGCGAATGACGTCGCCGAATGAGCCGCCGCAGTTCGTCGCGCTGCTCCGTCCAGAATGCCTCGGACAGCAGGATGACGACGCAGTGGCTCAGCCGGATGCCTTCGACCGGCGAGTCGGCGAGGGCGACGCCGTCTGGCAGCGGCTGGGAGGGCGGGCCGCCATCGCAGTGGACGCAGATGTCGACGGGGTCATCTCGAAGCTGGGCGAAGGCCGAATGCAGAACGGCGGCCACTTCAACCAGACGGTCCTGATCAACGGCCAGCGACCACAGAAAGACGTCGAAACTGCGGGTTGAGATTTTAACAAAGTAGATATCTTCTACTTGAAGTATATACTAATTTGCACTGCTTGTCTGTTTGTCTGTCTGTCTGTCTGTCTGTCTGTCTGTCTGTCTGTCTGTCTGTCTGTCTTAGTGTCTGTCTGTCTGTCTGTCTGTGTAATTGATTTTTCGAGAGCCGTCTAGCCGAGAAAAAAGCCGATATGTATCGAAAAATATAAAACTAGAGAAATAAAGCCGATATGTATCGAAAAATATAAAACTAGAGAAATAAAGCCGATATGTATCGAAAAATATAAAACTAGAGAAATAAAGCCGATATGTATCGAAAAATATAAAACTAGGGAAATAAAGCCGATATGTATCGAAAAATAAGAAACTGCCAAATGCGATATGTATAGAAAGAATATCAAAAACCCTGCGATGAAAATTTGATTTTGAAGTGCTGGGTCAAATATTATGAATTTGAATGCCCCATGGAGGCTTGGTGCGCTACTTTGGACTAAATCTGTGGCATGGACACCTAAAACAGACGAGCACACACAAGCGTGCCAATACTGTAAGCAGGCACGCACTCATACGCACGCTTACCTCATAGGTTAGCCCTCACAGGTGCTTTTGGGTGTCTAGGTCAGGGACTACTAAAACTAGGGACGGAAAACTGGCCAAATCATGCAGAAAATAGTTGGAGGCTGATATTTCTAGTGCTCCCTAGAACTTATTATTGAATGTAGAAAGCTGGTTTTTTCGCCATCCTGTACAGAATTTATTCCTCTACTAGGGTGCACTAGAAGAAACCAGCCTCCAACTATTTTTGGCATGATCTGGCCAGTTTCCCGTCCTAGTTCCTAGTTTTAGTAGTCCCTGGTCAAGTTTTCCAGTCCCAAATGAATGCACAGAATCGAACCAGGGGTCGTGGCGCGTCAGTGGTTTTTTAACCGATATGTTTCGAACACACAACACATCGGACTTTTCTCTCAATCTACACACTAAAAATATAAAAAAACGCTATTGATACTACTTGAAAATTTTCATATTAAAAATTAATTTTACTTTTCCACGCTACGAACTGCCGCCGACAGTGACGGTCTGGCACAGTCGGCAGTTCGCAGCAGACGCAGCCGAAGGTGCAGCAGCAGGCGGTGCCGGAGCTGCAGCAGCCGCCAGGCCAGGCCAATCAGCAGCCCGATGGCCATCGCCAAACTGGCAGCTTCGACCAGTCGCTGAACCCGCCTGCGCCAGAACTTCGGCATCCGATCGCACAGGGCCACAAGCCGGCCGGCGTCGTTCAACTCGTACAGCTGGCCGGCCGCCGCGCCGTCCAGACTGTTGTCCAAGGAGGCCAAGCTGTAGTAGCGATAATCGCGCAGGAAACTGTCCGAAAAGGTGCAGGTCATGCTGTCAAAGTCGGCCACAGTCTGATCACCGGACGCTGTCCGGTTGAGATAGCGGTGCAGGGTGAGCCAGCCGGCGTCGCAGGAGCAGCGCCACGGGTTGCCGGACAGCCAGACTGTGCTGGGAGGGTTGAAGTGGCCGACTGAACTAAATTAAATTAAACTAAACTAAACTAAACTAAACTGAACTAAACTGAACTAAACTGAACTAGACTAAACTAAACTAAGTCAAACTGAACTAAACTAAACTAAACTAAACTGAACTAAACTAGACTGATCTAAACTAAACTAAACTAAACTGAACTAAACTAGACTAGACTGATCTAAACTAAACTAAACTAAACTAAACTAAACTAAACTAAACTGAACTAAACTAGACTGATCTAAACTAAACTAAACTAAACTAAACTAAACTAAACTAAACTAAACTAAACTGAACTAAACTAGACTGATCTAAACTAAACTAAACTAAACTAAACTAAACTAAACTAAACTAAACTAAACTAAACTAAACTAAACTAAACTAAACTAAAATAAACTAAACTTAACTAAACTAAACTAAACTAAACTAAACTAAACTAAACTAAACTAAACTAAACTGAACTAAACTAACTGAACTAAACTGAATTAAACTGAACTAAACTAGACTGATCTAAACTAAACTAAACTAAACTAAACTAAACTAAACTAAACTAAACTAAACTAAACTAAACTAAACTAAACTAAGCTAAACTAAACTAAACTAAACTAAACTAAAATAAACTAAACTAAACTAAACTAAACTAAACTAAACTAAACTAAACTAAGCTAAACTAAACTAAACTGAACTAAACTAACTGAACTAAACTGAATTAAACTGAACTAAACTGGAAAGGAATAAACCAATTTAAGCTATTCTAAACTGAACTAAATCAACGCTCTCACCGAACGCCAGCCAGACTGTTGAACACGGCCGGGTCCAGTCCAGCCAAGCTGTTGTTATTCAGCCACAGCTGTCCAACGCTCTGATTGAAGTCCAGAGCGTCCGGTTCAACCACTTCAACTCCGCTGGAGTTCAGCATCAGCTCCGTCAGCGGAGCGGACAGGCCGGCCGAGGACCAGCGCAGCGACTGTTTGGACACCCGGCGTAATCGGCCAGCCGGCAGGCCGGACAAATCAACTCGGACGGCCGGCAGATCGACCGGCTGCGAGGCGGCCGGATCCGCGGTCTCGGAGCTGCGGCATAGCAGGCTGGCGCGGCTCCAGCCGCGGCTTCTGTAGCAGGCGCAGCCATGGAGACAGCGAGCTGTGCAGTTGCGCACCGTCGGGCAGAACCTGCGGGTTGTTGACGGACAGGCACTGAGACAGACAGACAGACAGACAGACAGACAGACAGACAGACAGACAGACAGACAGACAGACAGACGCACAGACAGACAGGCAGACAGACAGACAGACAGACAGACAGACAGACAGACAGACAGACAGACAGACAGACAGACAGACAGACAGACAGACAGACAGACAGACAGACAGACAGACAGACAGACAGACAGACAGACAGACAGACAGACAGACAGACAGACAGACAGAGACAGACAGACAGACAGACAGACAGACAGACAGACAGACAGACAGACAGACAGACAGACAGACAGACAGACAGACAGACAGACAGACAGACAGACAGACAGACAGACAGACAGACAGATAGACAGACAGACAGACAGACAGACAGACAGACAGACAGACAGACAGACAGACAGACAGACAGACAGACAGACAGACAGACAGACAGACAGACAGACAGACAGACAGACAGACAGACAGACAGACAGACAGACAGACAGACAGACAGACAGATAGACAGACAGACAGACAGACAGACAGACAGACAGACAGACAGACAGACAGACAGACAGACAGATCGGCACCTGTCCGGCAGAGGCTGTCTCTGCATTCCCAGCAGACACAGGAAGTCCTCATGCCGGGCGTCGCTGATGTGGCCCAGCCGGGTGCTCCGCCCCTCGCTGTCCTCCTCGTAGAAGAGGCAGCTGGAGTTCCGCCTGTTCAGCCAGTCGGGATAAGCGAAGCCGCCAGTTCCGTCGTCTCCGCCGCGCTCCTCCTCGGCGAGCACCCGGGCGAAGACGTGCCGACAGTCGCAGACCGGCGTGCGTCGCTGGCCGTTGGCGACGAGGCGGGCGCGGGCGCTTCTGCTCCGGCGCGGTTGCATGCGCAGACTGCGATGGTCGAAGTGTCTCAGCTGATTATCGGACAAGTCGATCAGCTGAAGGCCGGTGAGGTTGAGCAGGCAGCCGTGCTCAAGCTGGCTGATGTTGTTGCCGCTGAGCAGCACTTTGCTCAGCAGTTCAGTCTGCGGCAGCAGCAAGCTGCAGTTCAACTCTACTAAAAGATTTCGCTGCAGACTGAGCGACCTGAGCTGCGTCAGAGAACTGCAGCTGGTGCTCGACGCTGTCAAGAGGTTGTCGTCGAGGTTCAGCGACATCAGGCTGGCAGTCAGCTGGCGACTGCCGAGGGCCAGAGGGTCCAGCCGGCTGATGCGGTTGTTTTGCAGGTGGAGGACGTTCAATGACACCTGGAGCAAGTGATTGATGGTTCTATTAATTCTTGTACAGGCTTGCGTAGCTTTCCTGTACTGATATTTCATTCTTGTACGGGCCTATGTAGCTTTCTAGTACATCTTTTTTATTTTCCTGTACAGGCTGTGTAGCTTTCTGGTACATGGTTCTTATTTTCCTGTACAGGCTGTCTCATTCTGGCACATGGTTTTTTAAATTTCTTGTACACAAAGTGCAGCATTCTGGTACATGGGGTTCTTAAATTTCTTGTACACAATGTGCAGCATTCTGGTACATGGGTTTCTTAACTTTCTTGTACACAATGTGCAGCATTCTGGTACATGGGTTTCTTAACTTTCTTGTACACAATGTGCAGCATTCTGGCACATGGTTTCTTAACTTTCTTGTACATAATGTGCAGCATTCTGGTACATGGGTTTCTTAACTTTCTTGTACACAATGTGCAGCATTCTGGCACATGGTTTCTTAACTTTCTTGTACACAATGTGCAGCATTCTGGTACATGGGTTTCTTAACTTTCTTGTACACAATGTGCAGCATTCTGGCACATGGTTTCTTAACTTTCTTGTACACAATGTGCAGCATTCTGGCACATGGTTTCTTAACTTTCTTGTACATAATGTGCAGCATTCTGGTTCGTGGGTTTCTTAAATTTCTTGTACACAATTTGCAGCATTCTGGTACATGAGTTGTTCACCTGATGCCACGGCTGCAGCGCTCCAATGGCTTCAATTCTGTTGTTGGACAAGTCCAACACCCTTAACGACAGCCAGACAGCCCGGAACCAGTAGCACAGGTGCGGCCAGCCCGCCTCACAGGTGTCCGAGCTGTACAGACTGACTATCCGGTTGCTGCTCAAGTTCAGGCTGCTCAGCCGGTCCAGCAATCCGGCCGGCCCCGCAGGCACGCGGGTGAGCCGGTTGCCGGACAGGTCCAAGCTGAAAATTGCTGACGACCGCGGCAGTGGCTTGTCGGCATCGGCGCTCTTGACAAGCCAGCGGTGTCCGAGGAGCAGGGAGAACCGGACAGGTGGCCGCAGAGTGGCATTGTCCATCCGGGAGTAGAGGCTGGCCAGGCTGTCCACGCGGCCGTGGGCAGCGAGGCGGATCAGACGGTGCAGCGCCAGGCGGGTGAGGCCGCCAGTCCAGGCCAGAGACGAGTTCGAGCCGACGCAGGCGGTTGCTGGGTCCGGCGCGGTCAGACAGGCGGTCAGAGCGGCCAGGGCGGCTGCGGCCGAGTCGGCCAGGCTGTCGTCAGTCAGGCCGCTGTCCACCAGCTCCAGCGCTACGCCGCCGCCACCGTCGCCGGGCAAAGACGACAGCCAGGCGGAGCTGTCGGCTGCGATAGCGGCTGCCACAGTTGGAGATTGGCGGATTCGAACTCCGGATAGCCGGGTGCACCGGGACAGAGCGCGGCGTATCTCGTCGAAATGGCAACAGCGGCCACCTGTCCAGGAAACGTTCGCGAGGCTCAACTCCAGAAGTCGGCAGTCACCTGTGGCGCCTACTTCAACATCGTCGGGATAGTCAATAGTGGTGAGGTAGCCGCCGACCCCAGGCGACTCCGGGGGTCCCAGCTGCGCTACCGACATCACCGACGTCTGTCGAGTTCGACAAGAAGTCAACGTCGAGTTGCTGCAGCGGCTGGCTGCAATCAGACAGCCGGTGGCGGCGACTTGCAGAGGCGGAGCGCCGGTCCTGCCAGCCGGCCGGGCCCGGGTGACAGCGTCCAGGTGTACCATGGCGCAGTTTAGACATCCGCTGCAGTCCAGCGTCAGGCTGTTGACCACTCGGTCAGGCAGCTGGGAGCACGGCACCCGATCCGTAGATCTTGCGTCATCATTATTTAGCGGCCAGATTCGGCAGACATAGTCGAACTCCGTGTCTGTTGTGAGCTGTTCGCACAGGCAGGCATGGGAGGCTGTGTAGTTTGGCAGCAATTCGAAGTACTGCTCCGAGCTGGCCGAGTTCTGGGTTGCTGCGACGGCCAGCAGAGAAAGCAGCGAAGGCAGAAATTGCCGAGTTAAGAAAACAACTTCTTGGCAGAACTTCATCAGCAAGCCTGGCCTCTGAGCGGGTTTTGGGCGGTCTGAATTATGCTTCGACTGTGTATTAATTGCATTCAGGAGGCGGGGGCTGTATGCGCTTTACAAACTACCTGTGTCTGTCTGCCTGTCTACCCTGCCCGAGGTAAATGTGCAATATTGTGTGCGCATCCGAGCATTTGTGCAGCTGTGCGCATCAGGTCTAGCTAAACAAGCTTTTTCAATGCACAGCTAGATGGACGAAATGGATGTTTGTTTAGTCATAAAAATGTATATAGATAGTCTATTTCGCTACTTACAGTAGCACAATTTATTCTATTTTATCTCGGAATTTTCTTACTAAACGGGTTCAATTCCTTTAGAAGAATAGTCTATGGTAAAACCTCCTCACTTAATCGCTAGCTGGCTGGCGGTAGCTTCCCCGACTGCCAGTTCAGCAGCCTCTACGAGCTAGCACTCCGTTACCTATCAGTGATTAGTGCATCACTTGGCCTTGGCAAACACTACGAGTTTTATTTTAATTAAGAAATATGAAAAACCTTTGCGATGAGGCTGGCAGCGCGGCAAGTTCGGCAGCCCTGTTGGAGCTGGAGTCTGCGCTGCAATGCTGCAGCTTGTCAACGAATGGGGCCTACTTGGTGACGTATTCCGAGGGTGAGAAAGTACTTGATGTACTTTTAAGTTTATTGTAGCACATGCAATTATCAGATAAATTGTGTTTGTACATTGTACATTGTAAATGTGAGTTTAAGCTATTACTAATAATATTATTAACAATAATAATAATAATAATAATAATAATTCCTTAAAATTGCAGTACGAGACGATTGCTCCATCATTCGTCGTCAGTTGGTCAGCGGTCAGCTGGTGCACCGCTGGCAAAGTTGCTTGCGCAGCGGCGAAGTTCTGGTACAGCTGATGCACAAGTCTGATAAGGTGAGCGTGCGGACCACTTGAGCCCAGATTTGTTTGCCTTTTTTGTCGTTTTGACCAAAGTTAACTTCCACGTGGAACCGAATCTAAACCAGATTTAACTGCTCCTCTCGCTACGAGTATGCTGGCCACAGTCAGTGTCCCTCCACTGGCACCAGATTTAATTGCTCCTCTCGCTATACTGGCCACAGTCAGTGTCCCTCCACTGGCACCAGATTTAATTGCTCCTCTCGCTATACTGGCCACAGTCAGTGTCTCTCCACTGGCACCAGATTTAATTGCTCCTCTCGCTATGCTGGCCACAGTCAGTGTCCCTCCACTGGCACCAGATTTAATTGCTCCTCTCGCTATACTGGCCACAGTCAGTGTCTCTCCACTGGCACCAGATTTAATTGCTCCTCTCGCTATGCTGGCCACAGTCAGTGTCTCTCCACTGGCACCAGATTTAATTGCTCCTCTCGCTATGCTGGCCACAGTCAGTGTCTCTCCACTGGCACCAGATTTAATTGCTCCTCTCGCTATGCTGGCCACAGTCAGTGTCTCTCCACTGGCACCAGATTTAATTGCTCCTCTCGCTATGCTGGCCACAGTCAGTGTCTCTCCACTGGCACCAGATTTAATTGCTCCTCTCGCTATACTGGTCACAGTCAGTGTCTATAATTGCACTTTCCAACCTGTCGTCGCCTATACCGCTAGATCCAGGCCTTCTTATCAGCGCACGGCTGTCCGCTACTGCCGCTGCAAGAAGGCGCCGAGAACTTGGACTGGTGCAGCCTGCGCTCCCGGTTCCTGGGGAACTGGTGCAATATTCTTAACGTAATGCGCTACATGCAGAGGAAGTGTCCCGGACTGAGCCTGCAGTGCCTCGGCGCAGGTACAGGAGAGGCTATTGTTGACGGCCTCGATGCTAAGGTGAGCCGTGATCACTTTGTAATGTAGGCAAATATTTAGAACTTGCGCAGATCTATACGACTCTTCTGTCCGTATCACGCAGAGATCGCAGAAACTAATGCTCGCATCGGTGGCCCAGTGCCTGGCGCTGCTCTACTGGGAGAAGATTCTTGCTCAGCCGCAACAGTCGGGAACAGAAGAACAAGGGTGTCGAATGCAGCAGCAGCAGCAGCAGCCAAATCACTATACTCAGTACCAACATTCGCTTGACTTTAACAATAATGCTGGCCAGGCCGCAACGCAGCGGCAGCAAGGTTCCAGTCAGCCGAAGAGGCGTCGTCAGCTGCAACCGAAAATCGACCGATTAAAAGACGGCGCCAGAGTGACGTGCGTCTACGACACAACGACTGAGGAGTCAGCGGCGGCGGCTAAATCTGTTGTCGCTGGCGCTGCCGTAGCATCGGGCGCCAAACCTCAAACTGGCGGTTCGACAGCCTCCGCAGCTAGCGGAGCTCACGGAGACTGCAGCGTTGTCGCTAATTCGTTCGCCTGTCCAACTGTGAGCGCCAGCACGTTGAAAAGTGTCATGCAGCACTTGGACTCTATGCGGTCTATTCTGGACGTGGTAGGAGCCATCCTGACTGAGGCCGCCGGTCAGGACAAAGTGGAGCAGCAGCAGCAGCAGCAGCAGCAGACAGGAAACAGTCCTCAAGCTGGTAAAACATCGCCGTTGTTGCAGAAGCTTCAGCAGTATGCGGAGCAGCAGCAGCAGCAGCAGCAGCAGCAGCAGCAGCAGCAGCAGCAGCAGCAGCAGCAAAAGAATAACCAAAAGGAGGAGCAGACTAGCAAACAGCGTAGGGCATCGCGAACAGCAAAACAACAGCAAAGCCGACAAAAAAGTCCTGAACAGCAGAAGCAGCAGAAGAAACAGAAGCAGAATATGCGCAAAAGCAATAAGAAAGCAGCGCGCCGGTCTCAGTCGGAAAAAAATTGCGACGCGTCGACTCAATCGAGCTCGGAATGCAGCGAAGAGTCCACCAGTTCGGGCGAAAAAGTGTCGAAAAAGCATCGGCGACGACAGAAAAACGACTTGTCGGGTGAGTTGGTGAGCTGTGTATAGTGACAGGAAGAAACTCAGAGACAGGAAGGAACTCAGAGACAGGAAGGAACTCAGAGACAGGAAGAAATTCAGAGACAAGAAGAAACTCAGAGACAGGAAGGAACTCAGAGACAGGAAGAAACTCAGAGACAAGAAGAAACTCAGAGACGGGAAGGAACTCAGAGACAGGAAGGAACTCAGAGACAGTAACAGGAACTCAGAGACAGTAACAGGAACTCAGAGACAGTAACAGGAAAGTTCGAACATTCATGCTATCTAACATCCCATTGACCTCAGTTGAACCCAAAGCTTCAAAATCGACCAAATCTCGACTGGCTGTCGAGAGCAAACGTCTGTCATCATCGTCGCAGAATAACAAGAATCAAAGCAGGAAGAAAAACAACAAGAAGTCATCAACAAAGAATGGCAGCCAGCGAGGTCAGAAGCGACACCGCCGGCAGGTCAGCAGCAGCAGCAGCGGCGGCAGCGACTGCGACAGCAGCGGCGAAGAAGCCGATAAAACTGACGACGATGACAAGGAGGACTCGAGCGACAGCAGCGACGAAGAGGGCGACACGGACGACGGTGGCCGGAGCCGGAGGGTCTGGCAGCAGTCGAGCCAGACGGCGCCTCAGTCGAAGAAGCGCACTCAGCAGTCGGTGCCGGACTCTGCTGTCGTAACTCCGAAAACAACATCAAACGTCGTAGCAAATGGAAACAACGACAACGACTGCGGCGGCGGCGGCGGCACGGCATCGCGTCATCAACAGGTCCGACTTGATGTGCAAAAGAGATCCATTACGGCGGCAGCGCCCGAACCCGCGGCCGCGGCTGGAGGCGGCGGCAAAGCCGTGACAAAGACTATTCAGGAGCTGATCTTCCGCCTGCAGACCGTGCTGAGCAAGGACGCCAATTGAATCGAGTCGTCACAAGTTTCTGTTGCCCGTAGCAACGTAATTTTATTAACTAATGCTCGTAAATTAATATTATTTGAGTCGAAAATTTTTTTTGGTAATTTTGTGTTTAAACTACTCAAAACTAAAACTGATAAATAATAGTAAGGCTAAGAACAAAATAATATATTTATTCAAGTTTGAAGATGTACGACTGCTACCACTATAAGCTTTATGAAATTACTGTCTTTTATTTTAACTTTTGGAGAGAATTAATTTTAAAATATAATTTAGTCCTTCAAAAAATACAAAACACCGGAACAGATGTACGTGTTCTTTCTACTGTCACTACAGATTTAAAAATTTATAACAGTATTTCCTACAAAATAAAGCTTAAAGTTAATAAACTCGATTTAAATTCGTGCGAAAATGGAACTTTAAACAAAAAAGCTAATATGTTTATAAAATAAAAATTCCAAAAGGAACTGATTGAAATTTAAATAAAACAAAGATACTTGCTGGTTATAAAAAGAAACAATTCGGGTAAGAAGTGCGTAAATTTTCCGGATTTCTTTCGCGCGTATTCAAATAGTATAAAAAAATAAAAGGATTAAATAGAAAATTGGAAGGATGCGATCAATATCCGTCTGCCTAAAGCAGGATCTATGATAAAATAGAATAAAATTTGCTTAACAAAACAAAGCTCGAAAATCTTTTTTGTTGGAATCGTCTGTCGATTTTGTGCCTTCTTTAACGCCTGGCCATCGACCAGCCAATCAGGAGCAGCGGCAACGCCGCCACCATCCAGCTGAGACGGACGGTTGCCGCGCCAGACGGCATGGACGAATCCGAGTTGCAGTTGTCGGTGGCGCAAACCCGGCAGGTCATCAGCCGGTAGGTGACGGTCAGATTGCCGCAGTACGTGTGGTCCGGGGCGCAGAGCTTCCCGTACTGCGTTCGCAGTTGAGGAAGAAGGGGCCAATTAGTTTGCATGTGTCTGTGTCTTAGTATGTGTTTGAGTGTGTCTAAATGTGCCTTATATCAATCTGTCTGCCTGTCTTAGCGTGTCTATCTTTCTCTGTCTGCTGGCTGCCTGAACCAATATCAGAATTAGAATCAGATTAGATCATAATCTCTATCAGTCAGCAAGCAGGTAAGCCAGTGGACTCACCAGCGGAGAGGAACTCGAATTGGTCATGGCAGTGAACTTCACGCAATAATTGTAGCCAGGCGGGCAGCTGGTGCTCATGCCGTTGCTCATTGTAGTCGACGGGCCGTACTGGTAGCATTTCCTCGTTGAGGATTGCGCAATCACGGTGCCTAAAATAAATCAATACTTACATATCAGCTGGAGGGCTGCGGGCAACCCCGGCGCAATGCCTTCTGCGACATCGGCCCTGAGCACATGTACAAGCTCGCCAATACTGTACGCAGGCGCGCACTCATACACAGCTCACACAGGGTGTACAGTGGCCTGATTTTCTAATTGTCGGGCATGTACACTCTCTGTGTGAAGGCACACAAACAACTCTATATACGTAATTAATATTTGACATAGCAAGAGTGCATTTTAAAATCAGAACTCACCAACCAAAGCGATGGCAACCAGGCAACAGGCGAAACTAGCGGTTCTCATGACTGGGGGCTAATTAATAATTTGCTTTGTTAGAATCAGCTGTTGCAGAAAATAAAATGCTGAATTAGAATTCCCTAGAGAGAGAAAAGATTCGTGAGAATTTATACCCGCATCTTGAGCTGCTCAAGTGCTTTTCTAATAAGAATGAGAGACGGAGATGATGGGACGGTTGGCACGGGCGTCAGACCGGCCTGTCAGTGAATAACTATTTGCTCAGCAGCCCGAAAGTTTATTTGAGTAGCCTCTGAGAACAGTGAGGCAGATTTATTAAAAAAAACTTAATAAATTTTCTCAAATGAAGGGTTTAATTTGCTAAGACTTGCCTTGCAATTAATTCTAGAATCCGAATCCACCCAGTTTTCGTTCGAATTCAAAGCCGCAGTTGCGGTGTGATGGGTGCAGAAGCAAGCCGCGAGAAAAAGCAGCAAGCATTGGAACTCAAGTTACTGCAGTTAAACTGAGCACTGGAACTCTCAGGTTACTGCAGTTAAACTGAGCACTGGAACTCTCAGGTTACTGCAGTTAAAGTGAGCACTGGAACTCTCAGGTTACTGCAGTTAAAGTGAGCACTGGAACTCTCAGGTTACTGCAGTTAAAGTGAGCACTGGAACTCTCAGGTTACTGCAGTTAAACTGAGCACTGGAACTCAGGTTACTGCAGTTAAAGTGAGCACTGGAACTCTCAGGTTACTGCAGTTAAACTGAGCACTGGAACTCTCAGGTTACTGCAGTTAAACTGAGCACTGGAACTCTCAGGTTACTGCAGTTAAACTGAGCACTGGAACTCTCAGGTTACTGCAGTTAAACTGAGCACTGGAACTCTCAGGTTACTGCAGTTAAAGTGAGCACTGGAACTCTCAGGTTACTGCAGTTAAAGTGAGCACTGGAACTCTCAGGTTACTGCAGTTAAACTGAGCACTGGAACTCTCAGGTTACTGCAGTTAAACTGAGCACTGGAACTCTCAGGTTACTGCAGTTAAACTGAGCACTGGAACTCAGGTTACTGCAGTTAAAGTGAGCACTGGAACTCTCAGGTTACTGCAGTTAAACTGAGCACTGGAACTCTCAGGTTACTGCAGTTAAACTGAGCACTGGAACTCTCAGGTTACTGCAGTTAAACTGAGCACTGGAACTCTCAGGTTACTGCAGTTAAAGTGAGCACTGGAACTCTCAGGTTACTGCAGTTAAAGTGAGCACTGGAACTCTCAGGTTACTGCAGTTAAACTGAGCACTGGAACTCTCAGGTTACTGCAGTTAAACTGAGCACTGGAACTCTCAGGTTACTGCAGTTAAACTGAGCACTGGAACTCAGGTTACTGCAGTTAAAGTGAGCACTGGAACTCTCAGGTTACTGCAGTTAAACTGAGCACTGGAACTCTCAGGTTACTGCAGTTAAACTGAGCACTGGAACTCTCAGGTTACTGCAGTTAAACTGAGCACTGGAACTCAACTGGAACTCAAGTTACTAAATTTCCTCCGGTACACTATCCGTAGTAGGCTCAACCAAAAATGAAAAGAAAGACTCTAATAAAAATCAATGCCAATATAAAGTCAGTAGCACTGGCGTGAAGTATTTTTAATCAGATTTTTAGTAAAAAAACATGATTATTGATCAAAAGTGTCGAAATCAGATTCTGTTTATTTCAATAATTTCTAATATATCCAGATTGCGGAATATGCTTGCACAGAACATAATCATAAGGCATGCAGACAAAGTCGATAACAGTAGTATGATGATGACGAGAGTATAGAAATTAAAACTAAACGAAAATTTAGCTAAGATAAAAAACAAAACCGCTTTATAATTGGTTAATTACAAGAGTTAATAATAACAATTCTAAAAGTACAACATAAGTAATGCACTATTAATTCACACGTGCTTCTGGGTGATCACCTGACGCAGGCGCTCTCTGGCCCGGCGCATTTTCTCCTCGTCGCAGGACGAATAAGTCCTGGCGTACACGCGCAGCACCGAGTCGTACTCCTCCAGGCTGAACCGCGGCCCCTGCTCAAGCACCGAGGCTACAATCTGATCTGGCGTCAACAGTAGCAGATCGAATAGTTCGCGAACTCGAGCGAATTCCGCCTCGCCCCAGCCGGCCAAGTCAACGGCTACGCGTTGCATCTCGAACAGGTTCCGGCCGATCTTCTTCACGCCCAGCGGGTTGATGCGGCTGAACGAGGGCAGCAGCGCGGCCAGCAGGGCGCAGACAACGCCGGGCAGGAGGCGGAACACGCGACCGTAGGCGCCGGCTGTCAAGCGTTGATACAGGGCGTCTTTTAGGCAGCGCAGGTCGCTTAGAAAAGCGGTGACCCGATCGTCCAGCTCGATGTCGTCAACGCCAACTGAGAAGTTGCTCTGCGGTGGCGGCGGAACGGGCAAGTTGGGATAAATTTAACATCATCTGATTGATGATTATTTAGTGATTATGCCTCACGTGCATTTTGGTCTAATATGGACAAAACACTTGGCACCTGCGCATCTGCGCACCTGGTCCTGCACCTGGTCCTGCTCTTGCACCTGTTCCTGTTCCTGCACCTGGTCCTGCTCTTGCACCTGTTCCTGTTCCCGCACTGGTCCTGCACCTGGTCCTGCTCTTGCACCTGGTCCCGTTCCTGCACCTGGTCCTGCTCTTGCACCTGTTCCTGTTCCTGCACCTGGTCCTGCTCTTGCACCTGTTCCTGTTCCTGCACCTGGTCCTGCACCTGGTCCTGCACCTGTTCCTGGTCCTGCACCTGGTCCTGCTCTTGCACCTGTTCCTGTTCCCGCACTGGTCCTGCACCTGGTCCCGTTCCTGCACCTGGTCCTGCTCTTGCACCTGTTCCTGTTCCCGCACTGGTCCTGCACCTGGTCCTGCTCTTGCACCTGGTCCCGTTCCTGCACCTGGTCCTGCTCTTGCACCTGTTCCTGTTCCCGCACTGGTCCTGCACCTGGTCCTGCTCTTGCACCTGGTCCCGTTCCTGCACCTGGTCCTGCTCTTGCACCTGTTCCTGCACCTGTTCCTGCACCTGGTCCTGCTCTTGCACCTGTTCCTGCACCTGTTCCTGCATCTGGTCCTGCTCCTGCCAGAGCCGCCCCTGCGATCTGCTTCCATCGCAAGTGAGCACCAGTTCACATAAAAACCTGCGGCAAGTTTGACCCATCAACGTTTATCTATTTACTATTTTTAAGTGAGCTAAAAAACAATACGTGAGCTTTTTTAATATCTTTCTTCATTATTGTTCGCTGCGATACTACTTACGTGAGTAGGTAGATCCTTCAGTCGATTGGAGGCCCTCAGACAGACTTCAATCATGATAACATTGAAGCACTTTCCCGACAGCACCTTCAGATGGTCGAGCTGTTCGGTCACTTTGCGCTCGACTGGACTGTCGCCGAATAGAGGGCCGGCGATGGTGACCAGCCAGGACTGTGGGCGAGAGAGGCAAACATAAAAAACCTTTTAGAAGCGTGGATTTTTTCTAGGAGCTTTTTATTGCGAGACTTGTGCCAAGCTCGTGTGACTTTCCAGTGACCCGTACGACCTCTCAGTGATTCACGTGACCTCTCCAGTGACTTATGTGACATTCCGGTTTACAGTGACTCATGTAACATCTCCAGTAACCCGTGTGTCCTCCTAGTGACCAGTGCGTCCTCCCAGTGACCCGTGCGTCCTCCCAGTGACTTGTGTTCTCCCAGTGGCTTGTGTTTTCCCAGTGACTTGTGTTCTCCCAGTGACTTGTGTTCTCCCAGTGGCTTGTGTCCTCCCAGTGACCCGTGCGTCCTCCCAGTGACTTGTGTTCTCCCAGTGGCTTGTGTTCTCCCAGTGACTTGTGTTCTCCCAGTGACTTGTGTTCTCCCAGTGACTTGTGTTCTCCCAGTGACTTGTGTTCTCCCAGTGACTTGTGTTCTCCCAGTGACTTGTGTTCTCCCAGTGACTTGTGTTCTCCCAGTGACTTGTGTCCTCCCAGTGACTTGTGTCCTCCCAGTGACTTGTGTCCTCCCAGTGACTTGTGTTCTCCCAGTGACTTGTGTTCTCCCAGTGACTTGTGTTCTCCCAGTGACTTGTGTTCTCCCAGTGACTTGTGTTCTCCCAGTGACTTGTGTTCTCCCAGTGACTTGTGTTCTCCCAGTGACTTGTGTTCTCCCAGTGACTTGTGTTCTCCCAGTGACTTGTGTTCTCCCAGTGACTTGTGTTCTCCCAGTGACTTGTGTTCTCCCAGTGACTTGTGTTCTCCCAGTGACTTGTGTTCTCCCAGTGACTTGTGTTCTCCCAGTGACTTGTGTTCTCCCAGTGACTTGTGTTCTCCCAGTGACTTGTGTTCTCCCAGTGACTTGTGTTCTCCCAGTGACTTGTGTTCTCCCAGTGACTTGTGTTCTCCCAGTGACTTGTGTTCTCCCAGTGACTTGTGTTCTCCCAGTGACTTGTGTTCTCCCAGTGACTTGTGTTCTCCCAGTGACTTGTGTTCTCCCAGTGACTTGTGTTCTCCCAGTGACTTGTGTTCTCCCAGTGACTTGTGTTCTCCCAGTGACTTGTGTTCTCCCAGTGACTTGTGTTCTCCCAGTGACTTGTGTTCTCCCAGTGACTTGTGTTCTCCCAGTGACTTGTGTTCTCCCAGTGACTTGTGTTCTCCCAGTGACTTGTGTTCTCCCAGTGACTTGTGTTCTCCCAGTGGCCCGTGTGTCCTCCCAGTGGCCCGTGTGTCCTCCCAGTGGCCCGTGTGTCCTCCCAGTGACTTGTGTCCTCTCAGTGGCCCGTGTGTCCTCCCAGTGGCCCGTGTGTCCTCCCAGTGGCCCGTGTGTCCTCCCAGTGACTTGTGTCCTCTCAGTGGCCCGTGTGTCCTCCCAGTGGTGCATGCGACCTCGTGAGTGATCTGCATGTTCTAATGTGACCCAAATGAATCAATCGAACATAAAATCACAAAGCATAAAAAACAGGGCCTCACCAAACTCTCGCTCAGCGTGGCCAACTGCGCCACCTTGCCAATGTCGCTCAGTTCGCGCACATCTCTAGGCATTCTGGCGCCCTGCTCCTGCCGATAGAACACCTGATCGATGAGGCGGCCAGTCAGCTGACGCAGTCCAGCCTCCGTGGCCACAGCAGCCGGGTCGGACAGCAGCTGCAGGAGGTCCTTGGACACGGCGGTGCACAGCTGGTCCTGGGTCAGGGCGGACAGGGCAGACTGGCAGGCCCGGCCGAACTGCTGCAGCAGGTCGTGCCCGATGCGCCAAGCACCGTCCGCTTGGCCGGGCATGGCTCGGCCGTATCTGGCCAGGTCGGACAGGTACGTCTGGCCAAGATGGGAGAAGGGGAAAATGATGGAGGCATTATTTGGTGCAGTGTGAGATACGGAGAGACAGGGGATATGGGATCAGAGGAGATTAGGAACTGGGGGGAGAGACAGGAGATATGGGATCAGGGGGGATTGGGAACTGGGGAGACAGGGGATATGGGATCAGGGGGAGATTGGGAACTGGGGAAGAGACAATGGATATGGGATCAGAGGGGAGATTGGCAACTGGGGAAGAGACAGGGGATATGGGATCAGAGGGGAGATTGGGAACTGGGAAGAGACAGGGGATATGGGATCAGAGGGGAGATTGGGAACTGGGGAAGAGACAGGGGATATAGGATCAGAGGGGAGATTGGGAACTGGGGAGAGACAGGGGATATGGGATCAGAGGGGAGATTGGGAACTGGGGAGAGACAGGGGATATGGGATCAGAGGGGAGAGTGGGAACTGGGGAGAGACAGGGGATATGGGATCAGAGGGGAGAGTGGGAACTGGGGAGAGACAGGGGATATGGGATCAGAGGGGAGAGTGGGAACTGGGGAGACAGGGGATATGGGATCAGAGGGGATAGTGGGAACTGGGGAGACAGGGGATATGGGATCAGAGGGGAGTGGAAACTGGGGAGACAGGGGATATGGGATCAGGGGGGGGATTGGGGGGAGTGGGGAACTGGGGAGAGAGACAGGGGATATGGGATCAGGAGGAGATTGGGAACTGGGGGAGGAGACAGGGGATATGGGGATCAGGGGGAAAGTGGGAAACTTACCTGCAAGGTAACGCAGGACTGCAGCAGCGGGGCTCGAGCCCGGGGCAGCACCAGTCTCAGTGGGTCCTGGCCAGCGCACGGCATCATTCGAGAGCGCTCGGTGACTAAAAATACCGCCTGAACGAAGTTCTCGAGCCACGCGGACAGGCCCTACATGTACGAGTGTTGGAATGCGCAGGTGCAATTTCCTATTTATAATAATATTAATAATAATAATAATATAATAATAATTGATTTCACCTGCCCCAATGGGCAGATGTGCAACCGACAGCTCAGCCGCAGCTATTGCGCGGCGCATCTGAAGGCTGCGTACGGCTGTTCAGTCCAAGGACTGGGGGGTCGCCACACACAGCCTCAATTACCCCAGCTAATGCTGGCACCCATTTTACAGCTGGGTGACCTGAAGCAATGCAGAGTTGAGTGTCCTGCTCAAGGACACAAATTGTTACGAGTGGGATCGGGAATCGAACCCCCGACCTTTCAGTTGTGAGTCCGACGCTCTAACCACTAGGCTACAACCCCCCATTTATAAACACACCATAATACATGCATTCATACTATGCCACTGAAAAGTGCACTATAGACTTTAGTCACTGACCTAAGAGTTTTAAAATGGTCTGCTGCCAGCTGGTGATAGCCTACCTGAGTATCTGGGATTGGGTTGCTGGTGGTGACAGCTGGTGATAGCCTACCTGAGTATCTGGGATTGGGTTGCTGGTGGTGGTGCCAGCTGGTGATAGCCTACCTGAGTATCTGGGATTGGGTTGCTGGTGGTGGTGCCAGCTGGTGATAGCCTACCTGAGTATCTGGGATTGGGTTGCTGGTGGTGTGACAGCTGGTGATAGCCTACCTGAGTATCTGGGATTGGGTTGCTGGTGGCAGCTGGTGATAGCCTACCTGAGTATCTCCTCTGCAATTGAACAGCTTTCAAAACGACCTTGAAAAGTTACCTGAGTGTCAGCCGGATCAATTCTGGCGGAGAACATCCGCAGCAGTTCGTGAGCCTCAACAATGTTAGACTGGGCAGCTGGACAGACCAGCGCTAACGGTCGGCGCTGTTTGCCAGGCGAGGCGCCGTCTTTCTGCTTCTGGGTGCCGGCGCCGTCGGGCTGATCGGAGCCGGCAGCAGCGGCGGCCGCTGCGGCGGCTGCAGCCGCACTGGCGGCGCCGATGGCGTGCGAGCTGTAGGCAAACCGGAACAGCACGGGAGCCGGCCTGGCGGGGATTTTGCGCCTGCCAAGCAGCTGGTTGAGGTCGAACTGGGCTGGGCCGGCGGCGGCCGCCGATTCGTAGCTGAGATTCTCGCCGCGAACGTCTAGATAGTCGCCGAGCAGGTCGCGCAGCTGGCTGACTATGGCGGCTAGAGCTGGGTTCTCCTCGGAGTAGGCAGCCACGGATGGGGACTGGGCCAGGGCCGGACTGCGCAGCACCAGCAGGTTCAAGCGCTTGGCCAGCACCGTGTGGCGGAAGGCCACCTGAGCGAGGTGGGAGGGGATGTGGGGGTGGAGACTGAGAACAATGATAGGTGTAAGCGCACGTTATCTATACTAGCGTGTTTTAAACGCCTGCCTATTCAAGCGCGCAATTATCAACGCGCCTCTGTACAAACGCGCAGTTATAAACACGCGACCGCACAAGCGCGGAGATAAAAACGCACATCCGCACAAGCGCGCAATTATAAACGCGCATCCACACAAGCGCGCAGATATAAACGCGCATCTACAAAAGAGCGCAACTATAAACGCGCATTCGCACAAGCGCGCAGTTATAAACGCGCATCTGCACAAGCGCGCAATTTATAAATGCGCATCCACACAAGCGCGCAGTTACAACCGCGCATCCGCTTCAAGCGCGCAACTATAAACGCGCATCTCCTCCGTCATCATTGGGAATAAAATCAACAGTCTCACCTGTTCAAGATGAGCCAACAAATTGGCTATAAAAACTTTGAAAGTTTGCGAAGCGGCCAGAGCCGAGTCCGTATGCCTGATGGCAATGTCGCGCAGTGAGGGCATCAGATTGTCCAACACGCTCTGCACAGTTTGGGGCAGCTTGTCCAAACAGCAGGCGGCCTCTAGCAGGCACAGGATGGAGTTCACCGACTCGCCATGCTCTGGCGCTGGCACCTGGCTCAGATCTTTGCTAGCCAGACCATCGAAGTCTGCCGAGGCACCTTTGGGGTCCAGAGCGTACAGCCGGTGAGCCAGGTTTGCCTGCGGGTGGGAAGTCGGTGGGGTTGGTGATATACCTAATATAACTAATTCTCAATCAAAGTCCTAATACTAAGCCTAATTAACTAATTTCTCAATCTAACCCCTAATGCTAAGCCTAATTAACTAACTTCTCAATCTAACCCCCAATGCTAAGCCTAATTAACTAACTTCTCAATCTAACCCCTAATGCTAAGCCTAATTAACTAATTTCTCAATCTAACCCCTAATGCTAAGCCTAATTAACTAATTATAAATCCAGACGCTAATGATAAACTAAATAAAATACTTTTTAACAACCCCCAACACCAAGCCTAATTATCTAATTAAAAGTTCAACTTCTACTGCTAAACCTATTTAACCCCTAATTCTAAGCCTAACGAACGAATTCTACACCTAATCGCAGCCTAATGCTAGAACTCAAAATTCTAATCCAAAATCGAGGTCACTAACACAACATTTTAACAATTTCCAACAAATCTTATATGCTAAAAATAATAAGACAGTTCAGAGAAGAACACAAAAACACACCTGCAGACTATGAAATATGGTCCGGCTAAGCACGGCCAATTGAGATTTGGCCGCTAGCAGAGCTTTGACGCCGTGCAATTTTTTGTCTAGGATTCTCTGACTGTCTGTCAGCTCTCTGGCCGCTCCCAGGTAATCGTCTATGGCCAGACAGGCCTGTTGGATAGTTTATAGCACACGTATAGTAGTAAAGTCCTGAAAAAATTTATTTTCTTATATGTACCTGAATTCGAGCCGGGGCCGAACCAACATGCCTTATCCTGGTTAGTAGCTTCACAGATTTGTGCAGCTCAACGTGCCCGGTGTACAGAGACCGGAGCTCGTCGCGTTTCAATTGCAGCAGCTGGCAGCAGCGGGCCAGATCGCCACGAACGGCGCCGCCGCGAGACTGCGACTGGGCTAGACGGTCGCGCGCGTCGGCGAACAGGTTGATGATGGCAAATATGTCGTCGCTGCTCTCTGAATTGGGTGGTGGCGGTAGTAGTAGTAGTATTAGTAGTAGTTGCAGTAGTATTAGTAGTAGTAGTTGCAGTAGTAGTAGTAGTAGTAGTTGCAGTAGTAGTAGTAATAATAATAATAATAATAATAATAGTAGTAGTAGTAGTAGTAGTAGTAGTAATAGTAGTAGTAGTAGTAGCAGTAGTAGTAGTAGTAGTAGTAGTAGTAGTAGTAGTAGTAGTAGTAGTAGTAGTTGGTAGTAGTAGTAGTAGTAGTAGTAGTAGTAATAATAATAATAGTAGTAGTAGTAGTAGTAGTAGTAGTAGTAGTAGTAGTAGTAGTAGTAGTAGTAGTAGTAGTAGTAGTAGTAGAAACAGAAGTGGCAGTAGTAGTAGTAGTAGTAGTAGTAGTAGTAGTAGTAGTAGTAGTAGTAGTAGTAGTGGTGGTAGTAGTAGTAGCAGTAGTAGTAGTACTGCTACTACTACTAGTACTGCTAGTACTAGTACTACTAGTACTACGTAGTAGTACTGCTACGTAGTAGTAGTAGTAGTAGTAGTAGTAGTAGTAGTAGTAGTAGTAGTAGTAGTAGTAGCAGTAGTAGTAGTAGTAGTAGTAGTAGTAGTAGTAGTAGTAGTAGTAGTAGTAGTAGTAGTAGTAGTAGTAGTAGTAGCAGTAGTAGTAGAAGTAGTAGTAGTAGTAGAAACAGAAGTGGCAGTAGTAGTAGTAGTAGTAGTAGTAGCAGTAGTAGTAGTAGTAGTAGTAGTAGTAGTAGTAGTAGTAGTAGTAGTAGTAGTTGGTAGTAGTAGTAGTAGTAGTAGTAGTAGTAATAATAATAATAGTAGTAGTAGTAGTAGTAGTAATAATAGTAGTAGTAGCAGTAGTAGTAGTAGTAATATTAATAGTAGTAGTAGTAGTAGTAGTAGTAGTAGTAGTAGTAGTAGAAACAGAAGTGGCAGTAGTAGTAGTAGTAGTAGCAGCAGTAGTAGTAGTAGTAGTAGTAGTAGTGGTAGTAGTAGTAGTAGTAGTAGTAGTAGTAGTAGTAGTAGTAGTAGTAGTAGTGGTAGTAGTAGTCTTCCTTCACTTCCTTCACTAGTAATATTCAACTCCCTTACTACTACCAGTAGTAGCAGTTAATTTTTTAAATCTCTATGAATGTACAACAGACTTACTATTGAGCAGTTTATCCAAATTGTGCGAACTGTGGGAGAACTGCTCTTCAATGCGATTTTCCAAATGCTTCTTGTTCTCCGGATTAGGGCTGCATATTTGCAAAGGTGCAGGCTATAATTATCTGTATAGAAATGTGAGCAGGTAGAAAACAATAATAAAAGAGCAAACCCAACTTTCTTACTTTCGTATCAAGTCGCGAATTATTTCCAACAAAACATTGTAGGACTCCATCTGCAGCAGGCAGCCTGGGCTAAAAATACACGAGGTCGAATGGGTTGCACTGTTGAATCTGCGAAAAATAATCTGCCTGAATCTGCCTCTCCGCCCCCCTCATTCCCTGAATCTGCCTCTCCGCCCCCCTCATTCCCTGAATCTGCCTCTCCGCCCCCCTCATTCCCTGAATCTGCCTCTCCGCCCCTCTCATTCCCTGAGTCTGCCTCTCCGCCCCCCTCATTCCCTGAATCTGCCTCTCCGCCCCCCTCATTCCCTGAATCTGCCTCTCCGCCCCTCTCATTCCCTGAATCTGCCTCTCCGCCCCTCTCATTCCCTGAGTCTGCCTCTCCGCCCCCCTCATTACCTGAATCTGCCTCTCCGCCCCTCTCATTCCCTGAGTCTGCCTCTCCGCCCCCCTCATTCCCTGAATCTGCCTCTCCGCCCCCTCATTTCCTGAATCTGCCTTTCTGCCCCCCTCATTTCCTGAATCTGCCTTTCTGCCCCCTCTCAGTCTCTGAATCTGCCTCTCCGCCCCCCTCATTCCCTGAATCTGCCTCTCCGCCCCCCTCATTCCCTGAATCTGCCTCTCCGCCCCCCCTCATTACCTGAATCTGCCTCTCCGCCCCCCTCATTCCCTGAATCTGCCTCTCCGCCCCCCTCATTCCGTGAATCCGTCTAAAATCCACCGCATCAATCAGTGAGTCTGTCCCATTGTTTTCTATCCTAAAATTGAATAAACGACTTCAAGAAAATTCTTGTTGATATATTTGATTAAATATTAGAAATTTATTTTGCACATAAGAAATCTGCCACTAACACTATAAAAGCTAACATTCATAAATGCATTATTCAATGAAGCGTCGGAGTTTTCTTCTGTTAATGCATATCATGTAAGAGCGTACAAGTAGCCTTCGAATCAGGGGGCTCGAATACACTTGAAGTAATTATTTAAGAACCTGGAATCAAATTTCAGTATGTGGGATCCAATCTGAGGTTCTAGTTAAGGATTTGGGGGTCCTAATTAGGAATTTGAGGTTCTAGGTAAGAACCTGGAGTCCTAATTAGGAATTTGAGGTCCTAGGTAAGAATCTGGGGTCCTAATTAAGAACCTGGGGTCCTAGTTAAGAACCTGGGGTCCGAGTTAAGAACCTGGGGTCCTAGTTAAGAACCTGGGGTCCGAGTTAAGAACCTGGGGTCCGAGTTAAGAACCTGGGGTCCAAGTTAAGAACCTGGGGTCCTAGTTAAGAACCTGGGGTCCAAGTTAAGAACCTGGGGTCCCAGTTAAGAACCTGGGGTCCAAGTTAAGAACCTGGGGTCCCAGTTAAGAAGCTAAGAAGATGATTGCGTCATTGCTTTTCCCCATTGCAATGAGAATTATTCGACTTCTTGCTACCGCGACACCCGAGCGCTGCCCAGCACGCATCGGACGCATCGATATCGGCGACAATCGGCAGGGAGCCGCCCGGGGCAGAGCTGGTAGCCCGGCACAACCGGTCGGTCACGTGATCAACCGACTCTAACGGCCGGCAGGCTCGCCAAGCAACGAAACCGACGCTAAACTCGTAGAGCGCATAAACTAAAGGAATGAGCATGGGGCCGGTGATGGCCCAGTGACGTTCGGGCAGGTAGGTGAAGCCGCAGGCGCGGAGCCAAGCCTCCGGCAATACAGCCCAGACCAGGTAAGCCGCGAAGCCGAACCAAGCAGCCAGGTGGAGGGCGAAGCCATAGACAGCTCGTTCCGGCAGCGGGCCCGGGTAGTGCTCGGGCGGGTTTTGATGATGAGGCTGAGGAGACTGGAATAGATAACGCGCAATGGTGCACACTAAAGAATGGCTTATGAGTGCTCCAATGCATTTGATTGTGAGAGCGTTCGTTCTGAAGGTTCTGAGGACTTAATGAGGGCTCTACGAGTATATACCTACTCAGGGATTTAGGGAGCTACTTCAGGGATTCAGGGACTTACTGAAAGATATAGAGAACTACTGAGTTGTCTATGAACCTATGAGAGATCTAAAGATCTACTGAGGGATCTATGGACCTACTGAGGGATATATAGGGATCTACTGAGGGATATATAGGGATCTACTGAGGGATATATAGGGATCTACTGAGGGATATATATGGATCTACTGAGGAATATATAGGGATCTACTAAGGGATATATGGCCCTACTGAGGGATATATAGGGATCTACTGAGGGATATATAGGGATCTACTGAGGGATATGTGGACCTACTGAGGGATATATAGGGATCTACTGAGGGATATATAGGGATCTACTGAGGGATATATGGCCCTACTGAGGGATATATAGGGATCTACTGAGGGATATATAGGGACCTACTGAGGGATATATGGACCTACTGAGGGATATATAGGGATCTACTGAGGGATATATAGGGATCTACTGAGGGATATATAGGGACCTACTGAGGGATATATAGGGATCTACTGAGGGATATATGGACCTACTGAGGGATATATAGGGATCTACTGAGGGATATATAGGGATCTACTGAGGGATATATAGGGACCTACTGAGGGATATATAGGGATCTACTGAGGGATATATAGGGATCTACTGAGGGATATATAGGGATCTACTGAGGGATATATGGACCTACTGAGGGATATATAGGGATCTACTGAGGGATATATAGGGATCTACTGAGGGATATATATAGGGATCTACTGAGGGATATATAGGGATCTACTAAGGGATATATAGGGATCTACTGAGGGATATATAGGGATCTACTGAGGGATCTATGGCCCTACTGAGGGATATATAGGGATCTACTGAGGGATATATGGCCCTACTGAGGGATCTATGGCCCTACTGAGGGATATATAGGGATCTACTGAGGGATATATAGGGATCGACTGAGGGATATATAGGGATCTACTGAGGGATATATAGGGATCTACTGAGGGATATATGGACCTACTGAGGGATATATAGGGATCTACTGAGGGATCTATGGCCCTACTGAGGGATATATAGGGATCTAATGAGGGATATATGGCCCTACTGAGGGATCTATGGCCCTACTGAGGGATCTATGGCCCTACTGAGAGATCTATGGCCCTACTGAGAGATCTATGGCCCTACTGGGGGATCTATGGCCCTACTGAGGGATCTATTGCCCTACTGAGGGATCTATGGCCCTACTGGGGGATCTATGGCCCTACTGGGGGATCTATTGCCCTACTGAGGGATCTATGGCCCTACTGGGGGATCTATGGCCCTACTGGGGGATATTAGGGATCTACGGAGGGACCTATAGACCTATTGAGGGATTTAAGAACCTACTCGGGGATTTAGGGACTTACTGAGGGATCTAGATACCCATTCAGGAAGCTAGGTTCATTTTTGTCTTTCCAAATGGCATCCTCAAATTGGACCTTGGATGCGATATGACATCTTGGCGCCAACGAAAAAAACCTAGTCAGGAAGTAGTGGTTAAAAAACGCTGAAAAACGCCAGTAATGGTTAAAACTTAAAATATAACTTAGGCTCATTCTAAAATTTGTTACAATGCTTAACATCAGATCCAGATTCAATAGACCGTAACCTGGCTTGAAAAATAGAATTAGGAGAGAGAGAGAGAGAGAGAGAGGGGGAGAGAGATGGATAAACAGTCTGTGGGAGAGTGACTGTACATGCGAACATTTTTGTGGTAGAAAGCGGATAGACCAGAGAGAGGGGGGAGGTGGGGAAGAGACGGGAACAGTGAGGTGAGACAGGTGAGCCACGGGATGGAGAACCCCCCTCCCCACCTACACCGGCAGTCTCCCAGCCAGTAAAACAAAGCCAGCTCAGACTTGGGCATTCAAAACTACAGCTTTAGCCAACCGCCTACTCAGCAAGTGAAAGAACAGTGCGGGCACGCGTTGCTGTAGACAGGTGAGGAAAGAAAGGATGGAGTAGAGAATGAATGCTATGTAAGCTGCAGTCCTGAGCACTAGACAGCGCCATCGGGTAAGGCCTAATCGCAGGATAAACTCACAAAGCAACAGTGTCAGTGATTAACTAACATTATATTTACTAATTTATTAAATATGGATCTAAAATCTGCACTGGCAGCCCTGGCCGCCAGCCTAATTGCGGCCCTAGTGGCCATGGACAGCGGACAGCAGAGCGGTTTGGCCGACGTTGAGGCTGCTATTAAACTGCCGCAGGGCAGGTGCTACGCCCTGGTGTCCGACTATCTCACCTATAATAAGGTAAGGCGATTTCATTGGAGTGAAGGGCGATTTCATGGGGGTGAAGGGCGATTTCTGAGAGTGCAAGGTGATATCTGAGAGTGAAGGGCGTTTTATGGGAGTGAAAGGCGATCTCTGAGAGGGAAAGGCGATTTCTGAGAGTGAAAGGCGATTTCTGAGAAGTGAAGAGCGATTTGCGAGTGAAAGGCGATTTCTGTGAGTGAAGGGTGATTTCTTATAGTGAACGGCGATTTGAGAGTGAAGGGCGATTTCTGAGAGTGAAGGGTGATTTCTTAGAGTGAACGGCGATTTCTGAGAGTGAAGGGCGATTTCTGAGAGTGAAAGGCGATTTCTTAGAGTGAAGGGCGATTTCTGAGAGTGAAAGACGATTTTTGAGAGTGAATGGCGCTTTCTGAGAGTGAAAGACGATTTCTGAGAGTGAAGGGTGATTTCTTAGAGTGAACGGCGATTTCTGAGAGTGAAGGGCGATTTCTGAGAGTGAAAGGCGATTTCTTAGAGTGAAGGGCGATTTCTGAGAGTGAAAGACGATTTCTGAGAGTGAAGGGCGCTTTCTGAGAGTGAAAGACGATTTCTGAGAGTGAAAGACGATTTCTGAGAGTGAATGGCGCTTTCTGAGAGAGAGTGAAAGGCGATTTCTGAGAGTAAAAGGCGATTTCTGAGAGTGAAAGACGATTTCTGAGAGTGAATGGCGCTTTCTGAGAGTGAAAGGCGATTTCTGAGAGTGAATGGCGCTTTCTGAGAGAGAGTGAAAGGCGATTTCTGAGAGTGAAAGGCGATTTCTGAGAGTAAAAGGCGATTTCTGAGAGTGAAAGGCGATTTCTAAGAGCCTAGTTCGTAGCGTAGACATTCTTGACAATTAAAAGACATTAAAGGGCATTCATATAATTAGTTTTAATCACAACAAATTAATCCACAAAAAGCAATGGAATATATTTTACAATTAAAACAAAACATACATCTTAGGTTTGCTTGCGCTGAAACAATGATGTTTAATGTTAATGCTTTTGAATCACTATTAATACTAATAAGAGTACTATTACTGTACAGCAATATAATATTGTATTATCTTCGTAGATTTCAAAAAAAAACCTAATATATTTTTGGCAATAAAAATTAATCCGCATACAATTATATTAAACAATTAACTGATAATGGTCAGTGATATTCTACCTGTACTTGATTGTACGGAATGATAAATTAAAAGGTAATTAATTTACAAAATGCATGCCTAAATCTACTAATTAATATATTCATCATTTTAAGACAATATTCAACATTCATTTTCGCCTTATTTGGGATTTCGGGATACAGCATCTAGTGTAAAATAAATTTATTAGCTTAAAAGCAATACTAGTGTGAAAATTTCATCAGGGATTAGAGACTGAAGGATTGGGGATTAAAGACTGAAGGATTAGGGATTAGAGACTGAAGGATTATGGATTAGAGACTGAAGGATTAGGGATTAGAGACTGAAGGATTAGGGATTAGTAGAGGATGAAGGATTAGGGATTAGTAGAGGATGAAGGATTAGGGATTAAAGACTGAAGGATAAGGGATTAGTAGAGGCTGAAGGATCAGTTATTAAAGACTGAAGGATCAGGAACTACATCAGTGCATTCTTTGAAAAAAATATTGATATATAGAGTAGTGATAAAACAATTGGAATACAGCGAATGAAGACAACCAAAACTGACATGTATGCTATAGGTATAGAACAGACTCTGACAGCTATCACCTGACACACATCTAACTATCATCTGACACACACCTAGCTATCATCTGACACACATCTAACTATCATCTGACACACACCTAGCTATCATCTGACACACATCTAACTATCATCTGACACACACCTAGCTATCATCTGACACACACCTAGCTATCATCTGACACACACCTAGCTATCATCTGACACACACCTAGCTATCATCTGACACACACCTGACACACACCTAGCTATCACCTGACACACCTAGCTATCATCTGACACACACCTGACACACACCTAGCTATCATCTGACACACATCTGACACACACCTAGCTATCATCTGACACACACCTAGCTATCATCTGACACACACCTGACACACACCTAGCTATCACCTGACACACCTAGCTATCATCTGACACACACCTAGCTATCATCTGACACACACCTGACACACACCTAGCTATCACCTGACACACCTAGCTATCATCTGACACACACCTAGCTATCACCTGACACACACCTGACACACACCTAGCTATCATCTGACACACATCTGACACACACCTAGCTATCATCTGACACACACCTGACACACACCTAGCTATCACCTGACACACCTAGCTATCACCTGACACACACCTGACACACACCTAGCTATCATCTGACACACATCTGACACACACCTAGCTATCATCTGACACACACCTAGCTATCATCTGACACACACCTGACACACACCTAGCTATCACCTGACACACCTAGCTATCATCTGACACACACCTAGCTATCATCTGACACACACCTGACACACACCTAGCTATCACCTGACACACCTAGCTATCATCTGACACACACCTAGCTATCACCTGACACACACCTGACACACACCTAGCTATCATCTGACACACATCTGACACACACCTAGCTATCATTTGACACACACCTAGCTATCATCTGACACACACCTAGCTATCATCTGACACACACCTGACACACACCTAGCTATCATCTGACACACACCTGACACACACCTAGCTATCACCTGACACACACCTAGCTATCATCTGACACACACCTGACACACACCTAGCTATCACCTGACACACACCTAGCTATCATCTGACACACACCTGACACACACCTAGCTATCATCTGACACACACCTGACACACACCTAGCTATCACCTGACACACACCTAGCTATCATCTGACACACACCTGACACACACCTAGCTATCACCTGACACACACCTAGCTATCACCTGACACACACCTAGCTATCATCTGACACACACCTGACACACACCTAGCTATCATCTGCGCTGTCAATAACGCCACCGCTGCGAATGAAGGCCAAGATGCGCTGGGACAGCGGATCAGCCGGGTCAGCCAGCAGTTCAATAATGTCAAAGTGATCCCGCTCGGGTACAATATTAACATCGGCCTGACGACCGTGCCGCCTGAGCAAGTCGCACAGTTCGCGACTTTGTCTAGTAAACTCGGGCGATTCTAGGGCACCAACGATGGCAAGAATTGGCGCTCTCACGGGGCTGGCCAGGAGCTGCTGTTGAAGGCCGCGCATAGGGCTCAGCGCGGCAGCTCTGGCGGTGTTCATGCCCAGCGGATGGTTCACGCTAGTTTTCACAAGCGGCATCAAATCAAATACGCCTGCGGGTCGGATCAGCAAGTAGCCATCAATCATGTCAGCAAGTCATCAATCATGTCAGCAAGTCATCAATCATGTCAAAAACTAGCTATCAATCATGTCAAAAACTAGCTATCAATCATGTCAAAAACTAGCTATCAATCATGTCAGCAAGTAGCCATCAATCATGTCAGCAAGTAGCCAACAATCATGTCAGCAAGTAGCCATCAATCATGTCAGCAAGTAGCCATTAATCATCTCAGCAAGTAGCCATCAATCATGTCAGCAAGTAGTCATCAATCATGTCACCAATTAGCCATCAATCATGTCAGCAAGTAGTCATCAATCATGTCACCAATTAGCCATCAATCATGGCAGCAAGTAGTCATCAATCATGTCACCAATTAGCCATCAATCATGTCAGCAAGTAGTCATCAATCATATCAGCAAGTCATAAATCATGTCAGCAAGTAGCCATCAATCATGTCAGCAAGTAGTCATCAATCATGTCAGCAAGTAGTCATCAATCATATCAGCAAGTCATCAATCATATCAGCAAATTATCAATCATATCAGCAAGCTATCAATCATATCAGCAAGCCATCAATCATGTCAGCAAGTAGCCACCAATCATGTCAGCAAGTAGTCATCAATCATATCAGCAAGTTATCAATCATATCAGCAAGTCATCAATCATATCAGCAAGTCATCAATCATATCAGCAAGCCATCAATCATATCAGCAAGCCATCAATCATGTCAGCAATTAGCTATCAATAATGTCAGCAAGTAGCCATCAATAATGTCAGCAATTAGCGATCAATGTTAGTTAGCAATGTCAGCAAGTAGCCACCAATCATGTCAGCAAGTAGCCATCAATCATATCAGCAAGTCATCAATCATATCAGCAAGTCATCAATCATATCAGCAAGTCATCAATAATGTCAGCAATTAGCTATCAATAATGTCAGCAAGCAGCCTTCAATAATGTCAGCAATTAGCTATCAATAATGTCAGCAATTAGCTATCAATAATGTCAGCAAGTAGCCTTCAATAATGTCAGCAATTAGCTATCAATAATGTCAGCAAGTAGCCTTCAATAATGTCAGCAATTAGCTATCAATGGCGTCAGCAAGTAGCCATCAGTGAAGCAGTTTACCTGAGATCGGCAACACGCCTTTAATAAGACCAGCCAATTCGCCCGGCCAATGCACACAAGCCCCGGCCGTCACGGCCAGATGTCCACCGGCCGAGTGTCCGGCCACATAAACGCCGGACAAGCCGTCAGACCGAGCTCGCTCCAAACAGGCACGCAATCCGGTTTCAACCAGTCGAACAGTGTCCTCAATTGACACCGCGGGTACGCAATCGTAGCCTAGGCTAGCAAAATGCAGGCCATTGTTAACAAAGGTATCGGCCATGTGGCAGCACATTCTGGCAGTTAGTTCCGGTGTTTGCCAATAGCCGCCGTGGATAAACACAAACAGTGGTGACTTGGCATTGCCGCCGCTATCAGACGGGGTGAACCAATAGTACACCAATTCGTTGCTATCGCTCTGCCCATACTGCACAATCTCCGGTTTTAATCGTTCAATTACTAACTCTGATTGTTCGCGTAATAATTTGAAATGCGCGTCAACTATTTTAGTTGGGTCCAAGCGCTTGGACCAGTGACTGGGCAGGTAGGGAATATCACTGTCGGACATTGTTTTTAACGGTGATGTAGTTTTGCACGCAACCGCTCTGAAGACTTGAACACGGTGTTTTTTAAGGGTGACCGACGTTTGGCATTAAGGGAACGGGGATTTGAGAATTTTATGCGAAATTTGATTTTCGATCGGTATTATAAACATGTATCAGCGTCACATGGATTTGGAAAAAATGGGTAGCTTTGTAAGAAGTATCAGTTGGATTTAGAAAGTGTCAGGTGGTTTTAAAAAGGTGTCACGTGGCTTTGAAAAAAGTGTCAGATAGCCTTATAAAAATGTCAGGTAGCTTTATAGCAATATCAGGTGGCTTTGGAATGAGTGTCAGGTAGCTTTATAAAAATGTCAGGTAGCTTTATAGCAATATCAGGTGGCTTTGGAATGAGTGTCAGGTAGTTTTATAAAAAGTATCAGGTAGCTTTATAAAAGTGTCAGGTGGATTTTAGAAAGTGTCAGGTAGATTTAGAAAGTGTCGGGTGGATTTAGAAAGTGTCAGGTGGATTTAGAAAGTGTCACGTGGATTTTAGAAAGTATCGAGTGGATTTAGAAAGTGTCGGGTGGATTTAGAAAGTGTCAGGTGGATTTTAGAAAGTGTCGGGTGGATCTAGAAAGTGTCGGGTGGATCTAGAAAGTGTCAGGTGGATTTAGAAAGTGTCAGGTGGATTTAGAAAGTTTCAGGTGGATTTTAGAAAGTGTCACGTGGATTTTAGAAAGTATCGAGTGGATTTAGAAAGTGTCACGTGGATTTTAGAAAGTGTCAGGTGGATTTTAGAAAGTGTCACGTGGATTTTAGAAAGTGTCACGTGGATTTAGAAAGTGTCACGTGGATTTTAGAAAGTATCGAGTGGATTTAGAAAGTGTCACGTGGATTTTAGAAAGTGTCAGGTGGATTTTAGAAAGTGTCACGTGGATTTTAGAAAGTGTCACGTGGATTTTAGAAAGTGTCACGTGGATTTTAGAAAGTGTCGGGTGGATTTAGAAAGTGTCACGTGGATTTTAGAAAGTGTCAGGTGGATTTTAGAAAGTGTCAGGTGGATTTTAGAAAGTGTCAGGTGGATTTTAGAAAGTGTCACGTGGATTTTAGAAAGTGTCACATGGATTTTAGAAAGTGTCACGTGGATTTTAGAAAGTGTCAGGTGGATTTTAGAAAGTGTCACGTGGATTTTAGAAAGTGTCGGGTGGATCTAGAAAGTGTCGGGTGGATCTAGAAAGTGTCGGGTGGATCTAGAAAGTGTCGGGTGGATCTAGAAAGTGTCGGGTGGATTTAGAAAGTGTCGGGTGGATTTAGAAAGTGTCAGGTGGATTTAGAAAGTGTCACGTGGATTTTAGAAAGTGTCACGTGGATTTAGAAAGTGTCACGTGGATTTTAGAAAGTGTCACGTGGATTTAGAAAGTGTCGGGTGGATTTAGAAAGTGTCACGTGGATTTTAGAAAGTGTCACATGGATTTTAGAAAGTGTCACGTGGATTTTAGAAAGTGTCAGGTGGATTTTAGAAAGTGTCACGTGGATTTTAGAAAGTGTCACGTGGATTTTAGAAAGTGTCACATGGATTTTAGAAAGTGTCACGTGGATTTTAGAAAGTGTCAGGTGGATTTTAGAAAGTGTCACGTGGATTTTAGAAAGTGTCGGGTGGATCTAGAAAGTGTCGGGTGGATCTAGAAAGTGTCGGGTGGATCTAGAAAGTGTCGGGTGGATCTAGAAAGTGTCGGGTGGATTTAGAAAGTGTCGGGTGGATTTAGAAAGTGTCAGGTGGATTTAGAAAGTGTCACGTGGATTTTAGAAAGTGTCACGTGGATTTAGAAAGTGTCACGTGGATTTTAGAAAGTGTCACGTGGATTTAGAAAGTGTCGGGTGGATTTAGAAAGTGTCACGTGGATTTTAGAAAGTGTCACATGGATTTTAGAAAGTGTCACGTGGATTTTAGAAAGTGTCAGGTGGATTTTAGAAAGTGTCACGTGGATTTTAGAAAGTGTCGGGTGGATCTAGAAAGTGTCGGGTGGATCTAGAAAGTGTCGGGTGGATCTAGAAAGTGTCGGGTGGATCTAGAAAGTGTCGGGTGGATTTAGAAAGTGTCGGGTGGATTTAGAAAGTGTCAGGTGGATTTAGAAAGTGTCACGTGGATTTTAGAAAGTGTCACGTGGATTTAGAAAGTGTCACGTGGATTTTAGAAAGTGTCACGTGGATTTAGAAAGTGTCGGGTGGATTTAGAAAGTGTCGGGTGGATTTAGAAAGTGTCGGGTGGATTTAGAAAGTGTCGGGTGGATTTAGAAAGTGTCAGGTGGATTTAGAAAGTGTCACGTGGATTTTAGAAAGTGTCACGTGGATTTAGAAAGTGTCACGTGGATTTTAGAAAGTGTCACGTGGATTTAGAAAGTGTCGGGTGGATTTAGAAAGTGTCACGTGGATTTAGAAAGTGTCACGTGGATTTTAGAAAGTGTCACGTGGATTTAGAAAGTGTCGGGTGGATTTAGAAAGTGTCAGGTGGATTTAGAAAGTGTCACGTGGATTTTAGAAAGTGTCACGTGGATTTAGAAAGTGTCACGTGGATTTTAGAAAGTGTCACGTGGATTTAGAAAGTGTCGGGTGGATTTAGAAAGTGTCACGTGGATTTAGAAAGTGTCGGGTGGATTTAGAAAGTGTCAGGTGGATTTTAGAAAATGTCATATTTCTAGAGGAAGTATTATTTGGCTTTTTGAAAATGTGGCTAGGGGTTTCAGAAGACATGTCTAAGAAAGTTTCTAGGAAAGAAGTATTTAAAAAACGTATTTCACTATCATGTACAATATCCTCACTTTGATTTCATACACAACATTAAAAACCCAGTGGCAGCCGGCCATAGTGGACGTGGAAAGCATGGCCCTGCCGGGCATCACCGACATCGGCTCGTCCTTCACCATGTACTACCGAATGCCTCTGTGGGGCTCGGTGCCCTACACCCAGACTGTCAGCTACGTTGAAGAAGGCAGAACTTTTGCTTACGAAAGCGACGGCCTAATGCGAGTGAAAACCAGCCTGACTGTGCGAACTAAATCCGACAAGGTCTGCTACATCCGGGTGCAGTTGGCTTCTGCCAGGACCAGCCTGCTGTTCCACGTGAGTGCGACAGAATTGTTGACGGTTTGTTAATGTTAACTCTGAGATTCTGAGAATGACAATAATCTCAATGAGAATAACTGCCGAGATTCTTCCACTGAGAATAATTAACTCTCAAAGTCACATTTACTACGATCAACTCTCAAAATCTCACACTGAGAATAATCAACTCTCAAAATCTCACACTGCGAACTATCAACCCTCAAAATCTCACACTGCGAACTATCAACCCTCAAAATCTCACACTGCGAACTATCAATCCTCAAAATCTCACACTGAGAACGATCAATCCTCAAAATCTCACAGTGACTCTGTTAATCCCTCACCCCACACGAATTGCAGTACGTGTTCCGGCCGCTACTAGGATTCTATTATCAGAACTGGGCAACGCAGTCACTGATCAACGTGAAGATGCACAACATGCACAATTTCTAACAAGGTGCAAATCGAACAGAGAGGACGTTCTAACAATCTGTTAGAAAAAAGTTACAATACTATTGTGTACAACTAACTAATATATCTGATAGTAGTTAGGCAATGTTTATTAAAATATTTTATTATTAATTAGCTAACATGTCTGCATTCGAATGCTACTTAAATGCAATTTAATACTACAACTAACTTCTGAAGCAATTAGAAGTCCATGGCTTAAGTACGCTCGTAATTAGGAGTCCATGGTTAAACTAATTAGGAGTCCATGGTTAAACTAATTAGGAGTCTGTGGTTAAACCAATTAGGAGTCTGTGGCTTAAGTACGCTCGTAATTAGGAGTCCATGGCTGAACTAATTAGGAGTTCATGGTTAAACCAATTAGGAGTCTGTGGTTAAACCAATTAGGAGTTCATGGTTAAACCAATTAGGAGTCTGTGGTTAAACCAATTAGGAGTCTGTGGTTAAACCAATTAGGAGTCTGTGGTTAAACCAATTAGGAGTCTGTGGTTAAACCAATTAGGAGTCTGTGGTTAAACCAATTAGGAGTCTGTGGTTAAACCAATTAGGAGTCTGTGGTTAAACCAATTAGGAGTCTGTGGTTAAACCAATTAGGAGTCTGTGGTTAAACCAATTAGGAGTCTGTGGTTAAAGCAATTAGGAGTCTGTGGTTAAAGCAATTAGGAGTTTGTGTTTAAACTAATTAGGAGTCCATGGTTAAACCAATTAGGAGTCTGTGGTTAAACTAATTAGGAGTCTGTGGTTAAACTAATTAGGAGTCCATGGTTAAACTACTTAGGAGTCCATGGCAGAACTAAAAATATGTCCATGACTGCACCATCGTCTGCCTATAAAGATCTACAGCAGTTTTGTCACTTTTTTCAGGCATTCATTTCACATTTTATTTTATAGTAGGAATTCATTTTAGAAAAAACATTTAAAAATCCTGTTTGCTTTCACACAAAACTCTGATTATAAGTAACTTTAACCTTCTCCGTCCCCGCCTTTGAAACTGCTAATTCATGATACAAAAAATACACAGCATCACTTTTGAAGAAGTTTTAACAACAATTGGTTCTTGAATTGCTCTTAATTCACCTAATTATTAATTTAACTCAAAGTTGTTTAATGTATGCACAACTAAAAATAAAGTTTAGAAAGAAACTGCAAACAAACATATTTTTACCAGCGCTTTTATTATATTTATTGAATATTCGCGACACACTACTTTGAACAGGTAATTCCAGCAGTAGCATAACATGAATAAAAAAATAATTAATTAATTAGAGACCAAACAAAAATCAAGCAAAGAAATTGATAGTAATTACACAATTTAGTTCGTTAATACACGGCCAATGTACAGGCAGATTAAGAAATACAGTGGTTACTAAGAGAAATTCAGATAGGAAAAAGAACAGTAACACAAACTGTAAAAAATAGCAGCGATAATGACATATGCACAACAGTACTACTATTAGTAACTAGCTTGACACCGAGTTTTTTATTTAAAATGTTATTAATATGCGTTTTGAAACATTTATAACTGCAAAGCTTTCCTAGCAATTGTTTAAAATTCGAACGAATGCTATGGCTTACATGATAACAGCGAAATAAGATAGATGATAAACTTTTTGTGCTTTTTGGCTTAAACACAGCTTAACCTACTTTAGCAAGTGTCAAATCTGACCTACTTAAACCAACCCTGACTTACTTAAACCAACCCTAACCTACTTAAACAACCCTGACCTACTTAAACAACCCTGACCTACTTAAACCAACCCTGACCTACTTAAACCAACCCTGACCTACTTGAACCAACCCTGACCTACTTAACCCAACCCTGACTTACTTAACCCAACCCTGACCTACTCTAACCAACCCTGACCTACTTAAACCAACCCTGACCTACTTAAACCAACCCTGACTTACTTAAACAATCCTGACCTACTTAAACCAACCCTGACCTACTCTAACCAACCCTGACCTACTTAAACAACCCTGACTTACTTAAACCAACCCTGAACTACTTAAACAACCCTGACCTACTTAAACCAACCCTGAACTACTTAAACAACCCTGACTTACTTAAACCAACCCTGAACTACTTAAACAACCCTGACCTACTTAAACCAACCCTGAACTACTTAAACAACCCTGACTTACTTAAACCAACCCTGAACTACTTAAACAACCCTGACCTACTTAAACCAACCCTGACCTACTCTAACCAACCCTGACCTACTTAAACCAACCCTGACCTACTCTAACCAACCCTGACCTAATCTAACCAACCCTGACCTACTTAAACAACCCTGACCTACTTAAACCAACCCTGAACTACTTAAACAACCCTGACTTACTTAAACCAACCCTGAACTACTTAAACAACCCTGACCTACTTAAACCAACCCTGATCTACTCTAACCAACCCTGACCTACTTAAACCAACCCTGACCTACTCTAACTAACCCTGACCTACTTGAAGTAACCCTTACCTACTTGAACTAACCCTGACCTAATGGAACTAACCCTGACCTACTTGAACTAACCCTGACCTACTTGAACTAACCCTGACCTACTTGAACTAACCCTGACCTACTTGAACTAACCCTGACCTAATGGAACTAACCCTGACCTACTTGAAGTAACCCTTGCCTAGTCTAACGAACCCTGACCTATTTTAACGAATCATGACCTATTTTATATAAAAACAACCATTAACTTATCTAACGATAACCAACCTTGAACTACTTTAAACAGCCAAAAACTGAAGCCACCATAGCTATCATATAGCAGTAACAAAATTTGCCTTAAGTCATCGAAATTCGTTTAAAAATCGCGTCCTGACCCGGCAACCCCAGCGGCAGCGCCGCCAGCATTGGACGAATGACCGCCGACGCCGCCGCCGCGGCAGACATTCAACACGCGCATGGCGTCCGAATAGCGCCGATCGTTGGCGCGCATAGCGCTGCACCAGCTGCGCCGAACCTCGCGCCACCTGTCCAGATGATCCAACAGCAGCTGCTCGGGCGCCGGGGCCAGCTCAGGCGCCCGATGAATGTCGAGACGTTCGTCCTCTGACGGCAGCGGGGCCGGTACGCGGACGCTGGAGTCCAATAGGCCGTCGTGAGCGGCGGGAAGGTCGAGCACAGCGCCCTGGTGCAGGCCGATCTCCTCAGACCGATGGTCGGGCAGGTCGCCCCACTTGGCTGCACAAATCAATGCGATTTTTTGGGCGGATAAAAAGTGGGATGTATTTATCCCACCGCTCACACCCATCCTCCCTGGAGTCCTATGCTATACGCTGGCTAGACAGTTACACAGACAGCAGACAGGAAGGAGGACAGGCATGCAGACAGACTGACTGACAGCAGTATCGCGACTTTCTTAAGTCATTCCTTCAATTCATCCGCACTCGCTTTTTTTCTCTCCCTCTCTGTCTTCTGATTGGCTCTTCAATCTCGCCTCTCTTTCCTTAGTCGCGCACTCCACCCCTCCTCGTCTTATCTTGCAATCAAACCTAACTCCTAGTTTATTGGCATGAATATACCCGTTTGGGCCTTGAGCCCCACTTACTACTGTCTGTCAGTTTTTTGTTTTCAACTCAAATTAAACCGTACTCTTATTTTCTTTAACACAGAGACGGAGAACTACAGACAGACAGGCTGACTTAGCTGCAGGGTGGTCTGTAGACACAGCGGGGAGGCGAGGGTCGCCCATTCCGCTATGACAGGCTGACACTAAGACAAGACACATAGTATGACAGACAGACAGACAGACAGACAGACAGACACTAAGGCAAGACACATAGTATGACAGACAGACAGACGGACACTAAGGCAAGACACATAGTATGACAGACAGACAGACAGACACAGACAGACAGACACAGACAGGCAGACAGACAGACAGACAGACAGACAGACAGACAGACACAGACAGACAGACACTAAGACAGAGACAGACAGACAGACAGACAGACACTAAGACAGAGACAGACAGACAGACAGACAGACACTAAGACAGAGACAGACAGATAGACAGACAGACACTAAGACAGAGACAGACAGACAGACAGACACTAAGACAGAGACAGACAGACAGACAGACAGACACTAAGACAGAGACAGACAGATAGACAGACACTAAGACAGACAGACAGACAGACAGACACTAAGACAGAGACAGACAGACAGACAGACAGACAGACAGACAGACAGACAGACAGACAGACAGACAGACAGACAGATAGTATATAGGACAGACAAGACGTTCTAGATAAATTGCAATTGAACCAAAGCTACATGTCTGTAAATATGTTAATCCCTTATTAATCTGGCCGCTCATTAGCAACCTCAAATGGCAATTCTAAATGCGAAAGCCGGCATAATGCATGTATTCAAACACACACAGGTGAGCTACGGAACTCACTGGTATCAGACTTCTGGTCCCAGGCATTCAAATTGGCCACCCAAGCCCTGGCCATAGGATAGATCGGACAGCCGTCCGTGCGGCCCTCGGACATGTCCAGAAACGGTCCGAAATCCATCAGCCTGTCGAACAGTTTAATAATGAATTGCTCGCGCTGGTGCTTGCCCCCGGCGCCGTCCATTTCGCTGCGGGCGCGCAAATAGTCCTCGAAGTCGCCGACTCGACGGCCGCGCTTCCGGCCGGGCGTGGCCATGTGATCGTGCGACTGCGCTTCGCTGGGATTGGCCGCCGGCGGGATTATCTTGCTGTGTAATGGCGGGGAGGGTAGGGATTCAAGTCAGTTTTCAGTCACTCATGCAGCTGCCTTCAGTCACTCATGCAGCTGCCTTCAGTCACTCAGGCAGCTGCCTTCAGCCACTCATGCAGCTGCCTTCAGCCACTCAGGCAGCTACCTTCAGTCACTCATGCAGCTGCCTTCAGCCACTCATGCAGCTGCCTTCAGTCACTCATGCAGCTGCCTTCAGTCACTCATGCAGCTGCCTTCAGCCACTCATGCAGCTGAGACAGACACTCAGGCAGCTACAATCAGTCACTCAGTATGGAAAGCTACACATATAGCATATGTTAATAGTAAGTTTATAACATACAAATAGTAATTTTTGTCATACCATTTCTCGGGACAATTCAATAGCGATTGAAGAGTGTCGGCAAACTCAGTGCGCGACGATTCAAGATCAGCAGAGCTGTGCATCAGAAATCATTTAACCATAGTCAATGTTATGAATATTGACAATTTAATAATGAATAATTATCAAATAATCAATCAAATAATGAATAAGTTATAAAAATTGATGCTATAGAAATTTACGGAATCATTGATTAGCCTCTTATTTCAGTAAATAAACTTATCAGATTAAGGGCTATTGTTGTTAAAATTAAATTTACAATTAAATTGATGTTGCTAAAAAGATGAATGCAGCAAAAGGATTATATCACCTAATAAGTCTAACCATTTAGTAAATTCACAAATGCTGTTGAACCTTCCACATATGCAATACTAATGGCATGCTGTGGTAAAATGAAGAAAGCAGTAGTTTACAATGCTTAACTTCTTAGCTACCAAATAACTAACTAATATAAACTGTATTTACATGCTTACAATAGACAAATGCATTTATCATGGAAATATTTATATATCTAGAAAGAAAGCAATATAATCAAGTGATATCATAGGAAAAATGCAATCAACTTTTTTTTCATAGCCAAAAAAATATAGCTTAAACTATTTTGTTAAATAATTTTTTTAAATAACAATTTTCAGGTAATAATTAAAGCTTTTACTTTGATTTTGGCTATTGAAAATAGGACCAAAAGAGCTGGGATTCCCTATTAGAATACTTTTCAAAAACATAAAGACACATGCCAGATGCCTACAAATTTAGGTGTGCTGTGTTATACTAATAACCTTTTTTTCAAGGTGCACTAGATAGTAGACACCTAGTTAGATTTATATAGATAGGCACATTACTCTATATAAGCAATTTTTTTCAAGATATGCTGACTAGACTAGACACTTGATTCTAACATTCTTATATTGTACCACCATTAGAATGCAGATCATGATCTGCATTTAAATTATCTGCACTATCAATGTGCTAGATTTTCTAAGCTATGCCAAATCTAAAATAAAAAATTGCATTGGATGATATCTACAAAAAGTGCTAGTTAGTGCAAAAGGGTTGCAACATTAGAACTGCCCTAGGCCTAGCAACAACTGACAATAATAAAAGATTAGGTACTACTTTAGTGGTTGATAAAAATGCTAAATTCACTTTGTCAACAAGACTAATAATGATAAAATTAAATTAAAGCCAACTTATATAGTGATATCTATTATTATAGATATATTATCTATAGGATATAATAGCAAGGATTTCTTATTGAACTTGACTATTAAAGCTACCTAGTGCCAACTGGACCAACTAATAAACATTGCAGTGAGCATAGGCATAGTGGTCACATACACAAGACTAGGCCTATTATGCTCTATGCTAGGCAACACTCAGGCTGCTATTTTCTATGGAGACACTAATGGGCAGTGAGAAAGCTTCTATACTAGACATATCAACAGTTCATCTAGCTTGGCAGTCTGATGCTGATGTTTGCAATGATCTGAGACCTTGCTATAGACTTGTCCAGACTGCCTTCTATTCTATGAAGACTATTTTATAATCCAAGGCTCTGTTTGACTAACTAAAGGTATGGCACTAATTGAGATTACCCTATTATACAACACTAAGACCTAGGTGCTAATAGAATGAATTACAGTTACTTTGGTAGTAGTCATTTTGGTATTATCTATTTTAATGGCAAGTTACTTTCGTCTTTGGTGCCAAATGTATATGGAATGTTGAACATTTCTTAAAGTTTTTATTAATATTTAAAGGCTAAATTGCTATATATTAATAAAAACTAGCCAAACGTTTTATTGTGATGTGAAGTGTTAGTTTTTTGAGTATATTTTTCTGTTTTAATTTTTAATTATTAACTTTGTCTTTGGTATATAATAAAGAGCATGTCAACTTAAGCTCAAAAAGTGAAGCCCAAGTGACCTATGTATACAAATAATATATCATTCTACTTACAATGATACCAAGAAGCAGGGTTTGGCAAAAAAGCAACAAAATTGGACTTGGGAAAAGGAGGAACAATCAAAAGGATGATTAGTGACTATAATATCAACTTAATTTTATGAAGTGGAGTCCCCAATTATACCTTTGGTTGTTATCTACTAGGCCCTATCCTAAGTCTAAATTTTATCACTTTTTTTCCAAATCTAGCTTCACTACTATAAGCAGGATAACTTAAAATTTTTGTATAATGTTCCTTGGCTTCATTTTATAAGTTTAAGCTAGGCCTAATAGGCCCATTTTGCTTTTTTGATCAACATTTGTCAAAATATTAGATAGCAATATATTTACTTCAATCAAGTAAAGGTATAAAGCAATTGACAGAATCACATACATAATTGGGGATGCAGGTAATAGGATGAGCATACAATCTAATACAAGTATTATTGACAAAACTCATTGAGAATATAGACTAAAGTTATATTTTGAAATTAGTTGCTTAGCAACATTGAATTTCAAAAGTAAAGGGTATTTCAAAATTCAAAAAGAATGAAAAAGAATAATAAAAAAAATAAACTAATTAGTTATTGAATATTAACTTTTAGTTTTAGAAACCCAAATAAACTTTTAAACAAATGTTTAATGCTTCATACACATTTGGTAGGCCTACCAAAGTAATGTAATACCAAAATAGATGACACTAAAATTATTATTACCAAAACAATTATTTCCAATAGGCCCTAGAATTATTTAGACTATACTATAGATTAAGGTAGGATAAACACTGGCCTAATATCTAGAACCTTCAAGATCAGCTATGAGCATATTACCAGTCAGTCCAATATAGTATTAGCTAGGCTTATCAGTATACTTTACTCATTACTGTCTATATATAAGCTCATTATTCCAATTCTAGGGATAGTGACAGTGTGTTCCTAGTTATAATTTTGATTTATTACAAATCAAATACAATGGATGCTTGATTTTAAGAGGCACAAATGAATTCTGTTACTATCAATAGTTTTATTATTGAGCTATTTAGAAATCTATATATTTGTTTGGACTTCAAATAGCAACTTCAACAAGATAGATGTCAACAAAACCCATGGTCAAATCAAGTCAAACAACTCAAAACATTATCATTGTTGCACTTGAACTCGCATAATTATAGGCCTAATTATAATTCACTAGGCCTATTGAAATGATGTAGAATTGCATTGACCAACTAACTCCTGTGCCTAAACATTTTTTGACATATCACTTTAGAAAAAGTGCAACAAACATTTAAAAAATAGTTCAACAAATGATTTGAGAAGAATGCCGGTAATGAGATGACAATGTAATCGGACCGTCATATAGGCCTAATAATAAATCATAAAACACCTACCCACCTATAAGCAGCAACATTAAAAAGTCGCCACCCTTTGCCCTAGTGAAGTGTCTTATGACTAGCGTCTATCAGTATCAGTATCACTTGTCTAACCGTTTTTATATAAAAAAGCATAAAAACAATGAAAACCAGGCGCCGGGCGGAAGCTTCAATCCATCCGATCTTCGCCCTCTGCTCTTCCTAATCCCTCCTCACCCAGCCCAACGCTGCGTCGCGTGGCGCACGCGCAAGTTGCGTCACTCAAAAGTCAATACTGAGCTAGAATTCACTGCGCACTTTCAGGTCGACTTTTAGGTTTTAATATTAATTCAGTATTACATATATATTCGAGTCCTGCATGATTTTAGTAGTAGTAGTAGTAGTAGTAATTTTGGCTCAGGCAAAGAGCCAGTTTTGCCAGTAGTAGGACTATAATTCGAGGTATTTTAATATTTTCTCAAAAGGTTGATTATTTTTACATGAACGATAATTACGTTACGATATTTGTATAAGTAAGGTATTTGAAAGATCGTCTGGAATTTTTTACTTTTTTTGGAATATTTTGGGTTACTTATGTATTTTATGTATTTTATTCAATTGCAAATAATTACAAAAGCTGCGAATATTAGTAGTAGTAGTAGTAGTAAGAGAATTTGGCTCAGGCAATTAGCCTGTTTGGCCAATATATTATAGAGCTATGTATTTGGAATTTTCGAATATAGAAGTTTATAAAGACGATTTGACGACGATTTGCTGAGTTATTGTAAAAGATAAAGTATTTGAAAGCGCGCCAGAATTTTTACGGTATTTTTAGACGAAAAGTGACGACTAACAACTAACGAGTATAAATATTAATACAAAAATGAGTACAAATTACGAGGTATAGCTTTAATTGCGAGATTACTTTGGTAAGCGAGTTTGTAAAAAAAAAAAGATGTAGTATTTTTGAAAGCGCGTGATATTTCAAAGCGTGAAAAACGAACATAAACAATACTTCGAAAGAATTTTACTTTTAACGAATAACGACGATTTAAATATAGGAAATTAAAAAAGACAGTAAATGAATAAACAACTGAAAAGCGGATTTGTTACACTGCTGATGTATCTGATTCAGTTTGTTTAACTGTTTTAGCTATTCATGACTTCATATATTTTAGCTACACCAGTGAGCTCTTTTCTGACTCTTTTTTCATTTGTAGCATATCCTATCTTGTGCATTTGATTGCTATTTAAGAGGTATTGACAGAAGTATTTTTTCCTGATCTCTTCAGTTTGTGGACATTCGGTCAAGTAGTGTAGAATGTCAGAACCATTTCGCGCTCCACACATTTTACATGGTTCTTGAGAAAAAAAGTTGGGTGTAATCTCGCATTTCAGTTTTAGGAGGGTTGTTAAGAATTTTTTGTTTCTAAATGTACATGGAAAGAAATCTGAAAGGTCGGGCCTGCAGATTTTTTTGTAGAGATAGGCGTTTTTGTAGAGTTTAATATGTTGCTGATTCTCTAGCTTTTGGCTAAGTTCTCTTTCTCTGTGTATCTTGAGGTGCTTTTTCACTAGGTATTTCTCGTTATTAAAGCTTTGGGAAAGTTTATCTTCAGTTAGTGCTTTTAGGTCTATACTTTCTAGTTTCTTTAGTACATTCATTTTCCATGGATTTTTTTGGCCGGTGTTTGAGTAGAAAATTTCTAGAGTCGTTTGGCAGAGTTTTTTGTGTCTAATCTTCAGCCAGTAGATGAGGTAGGTTTTAGCGATTCGTTGAGAGATTGGAGTAAGCTCAAGTTCTGATGATACCACACTGTTGCTAGCAAATTTTGGTAGATTGAGAATATAGATTCTTTATAATTAATTTAAATTACTAATATTAGAAACTAAAAAAGTTTAACAAAATTCTAACGCTTGCTTTAAAAAAGTCAGAAAATATTGCATAATTTTATGTCTTTAACTTTAAATTAGTTTTAAACACAATTAAATAGATAAATAACATTTGCAGTTGACATATAAGCTTCCTTGATTTTAACCGCATATTTAACTTTAAAGATACCAAACTTTTTCTTGTAGTCAGGAGTCTGCAAAAGATACTGGAGCGCATTTCAACGATCGTACAAATGTATTTGACCAAGCTATTCATCGCCAGGAGTTTTTAAATTTAATTAGTTTTTTTATACTTAAGTAAGTGCGCCATTTCATATTGCAGTGTATCTTTAAGAATGCTTGTTTAATTGCTTGTTAAACATGCTTGTTGAAAGCAGGTATACGAGCAGATATTCAGAAAGACATTCAAAACAATCGTCTGTACGTCGTAACTTATTACAAAAATGTAACATATTACTAACATATTAAACAATATAAGTTTTAGAAAATATAAAACGATCACAGCGAAAGAAAAGTGTTTGAATTATAAAGTACAGTAGTATCGAAAAATCAAGCATTTTTAAGTAGCATAATGCTGCATTTAAAGGAAAATTGTCTTTCAGATTAAGATTTTCAACTGGGTTTTTTCGTAGAGACCATTATGCCATATATACTGATTTCATTTAAATAAATATTTTTAATCATGAAAATTCATAAATTTGATAAGAGTATTATTCAATGTTTGATAAACAACTGAATGTCCATTCTCTCATTTTAGATGAAGAAACTGCAGCACAAAAATGGATGGTAAGTTAAACACTCATTTAAAATATTTGAGAGCATAATTGACAGCTTGGTGACCAAAACCGACTAATTCCAGACGAAATTGACGACATTTTAAACTCGCCATCAACGAAGCGCAAAGAGGTCAGGGAATCGAAATCTCTAGACAGCTCATCGGAGTTAAGAAGGTCAACTAAGTCAGTAACTTTTGTTGACGATAAAGACGGCTCTGATGATTCAGACGATGGAAAGCATCGCACAGAGCCAGCCGCCGGCAAAGGCGGACGCCGCGAATCCAACGATTTTGACGATGACGAGGCCGATTTGCCGCTGAGCGGCTTGGACACGCCGCGAAGCGAGGACGGCTCAGTGGCGTTCCCGGATGAGAGACCGCCGAAATCGGCGGCCGGAACGTCATCGGGTGGCGCAGCGATAGCGCCTAAGATGGGTTTCGGCCTGTTCACGACCAGCAGCACGGTGAGCGAGGAGCTGGCGCCCAAGGCTAAAAAGACAGACTTCGACAGCTTCCTGGGCAACCTGGGCGCCAGCGCGCACTCCCGGACCGTCGCTAAAGATGAAGGTTGGCCACAATCGATCATTTGTCAGATTGGTATCCGAGAATTAGACAGACAGACAGGCACTAAGACAGACACTAGGAAAGACAGACACTAAAACAGACAGACAGACGGATAGACAGTCAGACAGACAGACAAGCAGAAAGCTGCTAGTGCAAGACATTCCGTATTATTTTATGTGGTATCAGCAAGCCCCTTAGAGCCAGATGGTCTGTCGCACTCGCAGACGATCTCCTGAACACCAGCGGCAGCGGCGGCAGCGCCTATCAGCCCTGGGCGAAATCGAACGCTCGACCATCCACCAGCGAGACCCTCGGCACGGATGCCCTGCTCCAAGGCGTCGATCTCACCTTGAAGAAGCGGCCGGGCACGGCGCCGGTGCCGGCTCCGGTGGCGGCTGCCGCGGCGGCAGCAGCAGGTGAAGGCAGAGGCGGCGGCGAGGGTTCGGCGAAGAAGACGCTGAGCCGCCTGCTAGTTGACGACGAAGACGACCTGTTCGCCACAGCGCCGGTGAGAACCGCGTCCCGACAGCAGAAGCAGCCGAAGGAGCAGCAGCAGCAGCTCTCTGCAACAGTGGATGCTGCCGTCTTGATGGCAGGACGCCAGAAGGCATCGCCTCCGCTGTCGCCGACTCCTACAGCGATGGCGGACGTCGAACTTCTGGCTCCGTCGATTGTCCAGACTGGCGACACGGCCGGCGCAGCCTCCTCCGCCGCCGCTCCATCAGCAGCGATCAGTTTAGACGATGACGATAGCGCACTGCTGGCGAAGAGACCGCCGACAGGAGCTGGGCGTCGGGCTCGCCGAACTGGCGGCGACGATCTTGCCGGACTTTTCGACAGCAGCGGCGGCGGCTCCGCGGCTGAAGATGTGAGCTTTTATTCGTCATTTATGCGTCTATTCGAGCACATGTACACATTAGGGAGCAGAGCAGGTCAGCGATAAACGCGTCTGACTCTGGCACCACGACGTCTGATTGGTTCGATTCCGTGCGCAAACGTTCATTTGAGGCTTGTGTGCTCAAAAATGGCGTTCAATTCACGCACAGGAGGGCCAACTTCTAAGGCACAGAGTGACAGTGTACATGCCTTATGATTAGAAAGTCAGGGCCGCTGTTCACCCTGTGTCACCTGCGGATATTGTTATTAATGCACACATTAGTAGTAAATCAGACATTTAGTATAAACTGATAATATACATTATATCGCTCGTATGTTTATCAGATTGTTAGGGCTCGATTTGTAGAAACTAAAAAAAATCCTGAAAGGCACGTTACAGAAAAATGTACCACTACCACTATTTTATCAAAGATAAAAACTCTAAAAAATATTTAAATTGGCGCCGAAAACTCCAACAATATAAACAAAACGAATGAAATAAACTGAACAAAAAAACACGAAAGGCATTTTCTTTGGACACCCCGCCGCGCGGGCGCTGGGTCCGCCCGGACACGGCGCCAACAACAAGTTCGGAGGTGCAGCAGAAACTGCCGCAGCAGCAGCAGCGGCAGCAGCTCGCTGACGGCGGTCAGGTATGACTCAGCAGTGGAGAATTGCAAGGAGAAAAAATTGCAATAAACATGCTGTTAATAGTTTCTAAATTTTCAATGGATTCTGTGTGCCTTTCGTATACTTGAGCACCTTTTGCTTATTTGTTTCTGAAAACTCCTCGAAAACATCGCTGCCGAAAACACCAATTGGTAATTTCCGAACACTCCAATTGGTTATTTCCGAAAACTCCAGTTGGTGTTATCTCCTAAAACTCCAATTGGTTATTTCCAAAAACTCCAATTGGTAATTTCCGAAAACTCCAATTGGTTATTTCCAAAAGCTCTAATTGGTAATTTCCGAAAACTCCAATTGGTAATTTCCGAAAACTCCAATTGGTTATTTCCGAAAACTCCAATTGGTTATTTCCGAAAACTCCAATTGGTTATTTCCGAAAACTCCAATTGGTAATTTCCGAAAACTCCAATTGGTTATTTCCGAAAACGCCAATTGGTTATTTCCGAAAACGCCAATTGGTTATTTCCGAAAACTCCAATTGGTAATTTCCGAAAACTCCAATTGGTAATTTCCGAAAACTCCAATTGGTTATTTCCGAAAACGCCAATTGGTTATTTCCGAAAACGCCAATTGGTTATTTCCGAAAACTCCAATTGGTAATTTCCGAAAACTCCAATTGGTAATTTCCGAAAACTCCAATTGGTTATTTCCGAAAACGCCAATTGGTTATTTCCGAAAACTCCAATTGGTAATTTCCGAAAACTCCAATTGGTTATTTCCGAAAACTCCAATTGGTTATTTCCGAAAACTCCAATTGGTAATTTCCGAAAACTCCAGTTGGTTATTTCTGAAAACTTCAATTGGTTATTTCCGAAAACTCCAATTGGTTATTTCCGAAAACTCCAATTGGTAATTTCCGAAAACTCCAGTTGGTTATTTCTGAAAACTTCAATTGGTTATTTCCGAAAACTCCAATTGGTTATTTCTGAAAACTTCAATTGGTTATTTCCGAAAACTCCAGTTGGTTATTTCCAAAAACTCCAGTTGGTTATTTCCGAAAACTCCAGTTGGTTATTTCCAAAAACTACAATTGGTAATTTCCGAAAACGCCAATTGGTTATTTCCAAAAACTCCAGTTGGTTATTTCCAAAAACTCCAGTTGGTTATTTCCGAAAACTCCAATTGGTTATTTTCAAAAACTCCAATTGGTTATTTCCGAAAACTCCAATTGGTTATTTCCGAAAACTCCAATTGGTAATTTCCGAAAACGCCAATTGGTTATTTCCAAAAACTCCAGTTGGTTATTTCCAAAAACTCCAGTTGGTTATTTCCGAAAACTCCAGTTGGTTATTTCCAAAAACTACAATTGGTAATTTCCGAAAACGCCAATTGGTTATTTCCAAAAACTCCAGTTGGTTATTTCCAAAAACTCCAGTTGGTTATTTCCGAAAACTCCAATTGGTTATTTTCAAAAACTCCAATTGGTTATTTCCGAAAACTCCAATTGGTTATTTCCGAAAACTCCAATTGGTTATTTTCAAAAACTCCAATTGGTAATTTCCGAAAACTCCAATTGGTTATTTCCAAAAACTCCAATTGGTTATTTCCGGAAACTTCAGTTGGTTATTTCCAAAAACTCCAATTGGTAATTTCCAAAAACTCCAATTGGTTATTTCCGGAAACTTCAGTTGGTTATTTCCGAAAACTCCAATTGGTTATTTCCAAAAACTCCAATTGGTTATTTCCGAAAACTCCAGTTGGTTATTTCCAAAAACTCCAATTGGTTATTTCCGAAAACGCCAATTGGTTATTTCCAAAAACTCCAGTTGGTTATTTCCAAAAACTCCAGTTGGTTATTTCCGAAAACTCCAATTGGTTATTTTCAAAAACTCCAATTGGTTATTTCCGAAAACTCCAATTGGTTATTTCCGAAAACTCCAATTGGTTATTTTCAAAAACTCCAATTGGTTATTTCCGAAAACGCCAATTGGTTATTTCCGAAAACTCCAATTGGTTATTTCCGAAAACTCCAATTGGTTATTTCCGAAAACTCCAATTGGTTATTTCCAAAAACTCCAATTGGTAATTTCCGAAAACGCCAATTGGTTATTTCCAAAAACTCCAGTTGGTTATTTCCAAAAACTCCAGTTGGTTATTTCCGAAAACTCCAGTTGGTTATTTCCAAAAACTACAATTGGTAATTTCCGAAAACGCCAATTGGTTATTTCCAAAAACTCCAGTTGGTTTTTTCCAAAAACTCCAGTTGGTTATTTCCGAAAACTCCAATTGGTTATTTTCAAAAACTCCAATTGGTTATTTCCGAAAACTCCAATTGGTTATTTCCGAAAACTCCAATTGGTTATTTTCAAAAACTCCAATTGGTAATTTCCGAAAACTCCAATTGGTTATTTTCAAAAACTCCAATTGGTTATTTCCGAAAACTCCAATTGGTTATTTCCAAAAACTCCAATTGGTTATTTTCAAAAACTCCAATTGGTAATTTCCGAAAACTCCAATTGGTTATTTCCGAAAACTCCAATTGGTTATTTCCGAAAACTCCAATTGGTTATTTTCAAAAACTCCAATTGGTTATTTCCGAAAACTCCAATTGGTTATTTCCGAAAACTCCAATTGGTTATTTCCGAAAACGCCAATTGGTTATTTCCGAAAACTCCAATTGGTTATTTCCGAAAACGCCAATTGGTTATTTCCGAAAACTCCAATTGGTTATTTCCGAAAACTCCAATTGGTTATTTCCAGAAACTCCAATTGGTAATTTCCGAAAACGCCAATTGGTTATTTCCAAAAACTCCAGTTGGTTATTTCCAAAAACTCCAGTTGGTTATTTCCGAAAACTCCAATTGGTTATTTCCGAAAACTCCAATTGGTTATTTCCGAAAACTCCAATTGGTTATTTCCGAAAACTCCAATTGGTTATTTCCGAAAACTCCAATTGGTTATTTTCAAAAACTCCAATTGGTTATTTCCGAAAACTCCAATTGGTTATTTCCGAAAACGCCAATTGGTTATTTCCGAAAACTCCAATTGGTTATTTCCGAAAACTCCAATTGGTTATTTCCAGAAACTCCAATTGGTAATTTCCGAAAACGCCAATTGGTTATTTCCAAAAACTCCAGTTGGTTATTTCCGAAAACTCCAGTTGGTTATTTCCAAAAACTCCAATTGGTAATTTCCGAAAACGCCAATTGGTTATTTCCAAAAACTCCAGTTGGTTATTTCGAAAAACTCCAGTTGGTTATTTCCGAAAACTCCAATTGGTTATTTTCAAAAACTCCAATTGGTTATTTCCGAAAACTCCAATTGGTTATTTCCGAAAACTCCAATTGGTTATTTTCAAAAACTCCAATTGGTTATTTCCGAAAACTCCAATTGGTTATTTCCGAAAACTCCAATTGGTTATTTCCGAAAACTCCAATTGGTTATTTCCGAAAACTCCAATTGGTTATTTCCGAAAACTCCAATTGGTTATTTCCGAAAACTCCAATTGGTTATTTCCGAAAACGCCAATTGGTTATTTCCGAAAACTCCAATTGGTTATTTCCGAAAACTCCAATTGGTTATTTCCGAAAACTCCAATTGGTTATTTCCGAAAACGCCAATTGGTTATTTCCGAAAACGCCAATTGGTAATTTCCGAAAACTCCAATTGGTTATTTTCATAAACTCCAATTGGTTATTTCCGAAAACTTCAATTGGTTATTTCCGAAAACTTCAATTGGTTATTTTCGAAAACTTCAATTGGTTATTTTCCCAAAAAACTTTCTCCGATTCTAACGCAATTATCCTCGAAATAAACCCCTCGAGTAGCAGTTTCAAAGAAACAAATACTTTACTGTGTTTTTGAATTCGTAAAGAGAAACCTATTTTCCTTAATTATTTTTGTTAGAATCGTCGCTGCACATTTTTTTTGCAAATAATTGAGCTATCACAAATTCACCTTCTGTAGTTTAGCCTGTCTTTAATGAATTTGATTCCTGGTCAGGTTTTTTCGTTGCTTTCGTTCATTAAATATGTTATTTTGTTATGTAATAAAATAAATGAATCATTTAAGGCAAATTCCAAAAAAAATAACTAGAAAGGTAAATTAATTAACAACTAAATTAATAACTAAATTTTTAAATAATCCTTCATAACAATAAATATTGTTAAAAGTTTAGAAATGGATAATTATTAATAATAAATAATTTAATTTGAAACTTATAGTAAATTGATGTATAAATAAATTTATATTTGATGTTATACTCGTATAATTTATATATTTTAACAAAATAGATTTCTTTCCAGAGAAGAACTTGAGCTATTAAAAAAGTGAAAACAGGTATTTTAACTTAAAAGGTACCAATAATACAATTATTAAAAGGTGTAGTTTAGTTTTCAATAAGGTACTCCAGTATTTAGGGAACAAAAATAATTAAACGAAATACTCGTATCTTCATCTCTACATCAAAAAAATTTGTTTTACTAGTTCTTACTCGAGCTCTACCCTACATTCTGAGCATATTCGCGGACTGCTCAAATCCCGAACCCTGTACCCCCCCCCCCCCGAACTCACGCCACCAGTTTCCCAGCATTCCGCTGAGCAGCGAGATGAAAATCGAATTCGAAAGCGAGATCAAGAAGCTGCGCCGGGAGCGAGACGACCTGCGACAGCACAACGAACAGCTGCAGCAGAAGCTGAAAGATGAAACTGAAAATTTGGAGGCTGCGCAGCGGAAAAAGTTAACGGACATGGAGGAGCTGTTTAAGAGAAGAGAGGAAATGTGAGGAATTTTACTAAATTGTTTAATGAATTTCAGACGTGTATAAATGAAATATGCTTATTGTAATCTACTGAGTATTGATATACTGGGTTACTGATCTATTTGGTATTGGGGTATCGATCTATTGGGGTATTGATCTATTAGGGTAATGATCTATTGTGTATTCATCTATTAGGTTATTGATCTATTGGGTATTGATCTATTGGGTACTGATCTATTGGGTATTGATCTATTGGGTATTGATCTTTTGGGTATTGATCAATTAGGTTATTGATCTATTGGGTATTGATCTATTGGGTATTGATCTATTGGGTATTGATCTATTGGGTATTGATCTATTGTGTATTCATCTATTAGGTTATTGATCTATTGGGTATTGATTTATTGGGTATTGATCTGTAGGGTACTGATCTGTTGGGTATTGATCCGTGGGTATTGATCCATTGGTATTGATCTATTGGGTATTAATCCATGGGTATTGATCTGCATGTGCTGCCACATCTGTCTATCGAATGCACTATTATATAATAATCTAACGGTACCATCTGCCGCAGGCTGCTAAAAGAAAACGACCAGCTGAAGCAGAAATACCTGGACACCCAGCGGCAGGCGGACCAGGACCGGGCCAGCATGCGGTCGGACTTCAACAGGCAGATCGACGAGTTCGCGCAGGAAAAACGGCGCGAGCTCGAGCTGCTGCGCGAACAGCATCGCAACGATGTCGAGGCGCTGCGCTCGGCCGCTCCGCACGCCGGCGCCATCAGCAACCTGGTGGACAGGCTCGGACACCTGTCCGAGAAGTTGAGCTCGCTCAGCGATCGGGAGAGCACACACAGGCTCAAGGATGAGGTTCAGCGACAAGCGGAACAGACCGACAGGCAGGCGATGCGCGAGATTCTGCAGTCGCTGAAAGGTGAGCAGTTTGAGTGAGTTGAGTATGCCCAAGATATTGTCCTAAAAGATCAAAGCTTAATAAATCAAAGCAAATAGATCAATACCCCAATTGATCAATACCCAATAGATCAGTACACCAATAGATCAATACCCCAATAGATCAATACCCAATGGATAGATCATAGATCAATACCCAATAGATCAATAACCAAAAGATCGATTCCCAATCGATCAATACCCAATAAACCAAAGCAAATAGATCAATAACCAACGGATCAATACCCAATAGATCAGTAACCAACGGATCAATACCCAATAGATCAGTAACCAACGGATCAATACCCAATAGATCAGTAACCAACGGATCAATACCCAATAGATCAATACCCAATGAATCAAATCAAATAGATCAATACCCCAATAGATCAATACCCCAATAGATCAATACCCCAAATAGATCAATAACCAATAGACCAATAACCAATAGATCAAAACCAACGGATCAATACCCAATAGATCAATACCCTAATAGATCAATATCCAATAGATCAATACCCAATAGATCAATACTTAATAGCTCAAAATCTGGGGCAATAGATCAATACCCAATAGATCAGTATCCAATAGATCAATACCCAATAGATCAATACCCAATAGATCAGTATCCAATAGATCAATACCCAATAGATCAATACCCAATAGATCAATACCCAATAGATCAATACTTAATAGCTCAAAACCTGGGGCAATAGATCAATACCCAATAGATCAGTATCCAATAGATCAATACCCAATAGATCAATACCCAATAGATCAATACCCAATAGATCAGTATCCAATAGATCAATACCCAACAGATCAATACCCAATATATCAATACCCGGACGAACCCCGCAGGCCGCGTGGACGAGTCGGCCAGGTCCGAGCGCTGGCTGAGCGACCTGGCCACCCAGCTGATGGAGGAGCGCAGGACTCTGGCAGCCGAGCGTTCCGAGCTGCGCGCCCTGAAGCTGGGCGAAGGCGCCAGGCAGGCGGACAGCGAGGCGGAGCGGCTGGCTTTGGCCGAGGAGCGGACCCGGCTGCAGGAGCTGGAAGTCCGGCTGCGGCACAGCCGCGGCGATGTGCTCCGGCAGAAGTGAGCGGCATCTGAGGGTGGGACCGGGTGGCCGGGTTCTCAGGTCACTGGGTTCATTGGTTGTCGGGTTCTCAGGTCACGGGTTCATTGGTTGCCGGGTTCTCAGGTCACTGGGTTCATTGGTTGTCGGGTTCTCAGGTCACGGGTTCATTGGTTGCCGGGTTCTCAGGTCACTGGGTTCATTGGTTGCCGGGTTCTCAGGTCACGGGTTCATTGGTTGCCGGGTTCTCAGGTCACTGGGTTCATTGGTTGCCGGGTTCTCAGGTCACTGGGTTCATTGGTTGCCGGGTTCTCAGGTCACGGGTTCATTGGTTGCCGGGTTCTCAGGTCACTGGGTTCATTGGTTGCCGGGTTCTCAGGTCACTGGGTTCATTGGTTGCCGGGTTCTCAGGTCACTGGGTTCATTGGTTGCCGGGTTCTCAGGTCACTGGGTTCATTGATTGCCGGATTCATTGGGTATTGAGTCACTGGGTTCATTGGGTTTTGAGTCACTTGGTTCATTGGGTATGGTTTATGGGCATTAATCGCGCTAAACATGTCACATGTACTTTTTATTATAAGTAAGAGGTTAATATCAATAGTTCCAGTGGAGCAAAGAAACCAGAGGCATTCCAAAGATACATGTACATCCGTTTCAGAACAGAGCTGGAGACCCTGGCAGAGGAGTTGAAGCTCAGAGAAGAAAAGCTTAAAGACGGTCAACGATCCCTTGAAGAGCGGTTGGAGGTGAGCTATTTTGTTACACTTGAAAGTACAGAGTGTACCTTTAGTGGGAGGACGTTTCGCAAGCTCGAAATATCTGTAGCTTGTGAAGTCTGTAGCTTGTGAAGTCTGTAGCTTGTGAAGTCTGTAGCTTGTGAAGTCTGTAGCTTGTGAAGTCTGTAGCTTGTGAAGTCTGTAGCTTGTGAAGTCTGTAGCTTGTGAAGTCTGTAGCTTGTGAAGTCTGTAGCTTGTGAAGTCTGTAGCTTGTGAAGTCTGTAGCTTGTGAAGTCTGTAGCTTGTGAAGTTTGTAGCTTGTGAAGTCTGTAGCTTGTGAAGTCTGTAGCTTGTGAAGTCTGTAGCTTGTGAAGTCTGTAGCTTGTGAAGTCTGTAGCTTGTGAAGTCTGTAGCTTGTGAAGTCTGTAGCTTGTGAAGTCTGTAGCTTGTGAAGTCTGTAGCTTGTGAAGTCTGTAGCTTGTGAAGTCTGTAGCTTGTGAAGTCTGTAGCTTGTGAAGTCTGTAGCTTGTGAAGTCTGTAGCTTGTGAAGTCTGTAGCTTGTGAAGTCTGTAGCTTGTGAAGTCTGTAGCTTGTGAAGTCTGTAGCTTGTGAAGTCTGTAGCTTGTGAAGTCTGTAGCTTGTGAAGTCTGTAGCTTGTGAAGTCTGTAGCTTGTGAAGTCTGTAGCTTGTGAAGTCTGTAGCTTGTGAAGTCTGTAGCTTGTGAAGTCTGTAGCTTGTGAAGTCTGTAGCTTGTGAAGTCTGTAGCTTGTGAAGTCTGTAGCTTGTGAAGTCTGTAGCTTGTGAAGTCTGTGGCTTGTGAAGGGGACCACTTGGATAATAAAAGTACATTATATAAATTTGCCCCAGATTGTGTCCCGGCGCGAGAAGGCGCAACGTGAGCAGCAGGCGCGCCTGGAGGCTGCCGCAGTGGAGCAGGCGGAGCAGGCCAAGCGGGCGGACGGCATGCAGTCTCGACTGGCCGAGCTGCGCGCCAAGGAGCGCGACGTGTCGCAGGCGCTCATTCAGCTGGCCGAGGAGCGGGCGAGTCTGGACAAACGGGCCGGCGGCCTGTTGTGCGCCAGCTGCCGAGCGCCTGTCAAGGACTCGATGAACGGCGGCTTCGGCTCCGCGCTGCAGCTGGCCGGCTCGGTTGATTCCGCGTTCTCAAGGAGCCGCGTGAGTTGCTGGGGTCATTGATGAGTACTGTCAGCCATTTGTCATGGATTGGTGGTGTCATTGGCTATGGAGTGGTGGGGTCATTAGTCATAGATTTGTAGGTCATTATTCATGGATTTGTGGGGTCATTGGCTATGGAGTGGTGGGGTCATTAGTCATAGATTGTTAATGTAATTAGTCATGAATATGTGGTCATTAGTCATGGATTTCTAAAGTCATTAGTCATGGATTGGTAGGGTCATTAGTCATGGATTGGTGGGTCATTATAGTCATGGATTGGTAGGGTCATTAGTCATGGATTGGTGGGGTCATTATAGTCATGGATTTGTAGGTTTATTAGTCATCGATTGGTAGGGTCATTAGTCATGGATTGGTAGGGTCATTAGTCATGGATTGGTGGGGTCATTATAGTCATGGATTTGTAGGTTTATTAGTCATGGATTGGTGGGGTCATTATAGTCATGGATTTGTAGGTTTATTAGTCATGGATTGGTAGGGTCATTAGTCATGGATTGGTAGGGTCATTATAGTCATGGATTTGTAGGTTTATTAGTCATCGATTGGTAGGGTCATTAGTCATGGATTGGTAGGGTCATTAGTCATGGATTGGTGGGGTCATTATAGTCATGGATTGGTAGGGTCATTAGTCATGGATTGGTGGGGTCATTATAGTCATGGATTGGTGGGGTCATTATAGTCATGGATTGGTAGGGTCATTAGTCATGGATTGGTAGGGTCAATAGTCATGGATTGGTGGGGTCATTAGTCATGGATTGGTGGGGTCATTATAGTCATGGATTGGTGGGGTCATTAGTCATGGATTGGTGGGGTCATTATAGTCATGGATTGGTGAGGGTCATTATAGTCATGGATTGGTGAGGGTCATTATAGTCATGGATTGGTGGGGTCATTATAGTCATGGATTGGTGGGGTCATTATAGTCATGGATTGGTGAGGGTCATTATAGTCATGGATTGGTGGGGTCATTATAGTCATGGATTGGTGGGGTCATTATAGTCATGGATTTGTAGGGTCATTAGTCATGGATTGGTAGGGTCATTAGTCATGGATTGGTAGGGTCATTAGTCATGGATAGGGTCATTAGTCATGGATTGGTAGGGTCATTAGTCATGGATTGGTAGGGTCATTAGTCATGGATTGGTGGGGTCATTAGTCATGGATTGGTGGGGTCATTATAGTCATGGATTGGTGGGGTCATTATAGTCATGGATTGGTGGGGTCATTATAGTCATGGATTGGTGGGGTCATTATAGTCATGGATTGGTGGGGTCATTATAGTCATGGATTGGTGGGGTCATTATAGTCATGGATTGGTGGGGTCATTATAGTCATGGATTTGTAGGGTCATTAGTCATGGATTGGTAGGGTCATTAGTCATGGATTGGTAGGATCATTAGTCATGGATTTGTAGGTTTATTAGTCATGGATTGGTGGATCAGTAAGTCACAAATAGAAAGAAATAATTCATATGCATTGATTAATTCATTTTCAGCAATGGGACGACCTCGAGGAAGAGAAACTGTACCTGGAATCATTGAATCACGCTCCCTACGGCTGAACCTACGCTCGTACACTTAATCAAGCCCTAAATTTTCTTTTTTATTAATGTGGTTAATTTCTACCAACTGCGTATAGAACGAATTGCTTATTCTTAGATGGCTGTGCCGTCGGTTTTCGAATTTTCAAAATCTGTTGTGCATTCGAATTAATAAAAATGTATATATATATTTTTTGTCTCCTATTGCTACAATATAAAAGCTGTGTTATTTAAAATCCCATTGATTTCTTATTTAAGCGTTTCAGATTCTGTTGTTAATGTAATTATAGTTTGAGCCGATCATAGAGAAAGATGTAACGTAATTAAATATAATTTTTCTGTGAAATGCGAACACTAACTGGATTAGTGTCGAATAATATTTATTATAATAATTTGCCTACGTGATTTCGAACACACAGTCGTAACAACAACGGTCATACAGTCGCGATCAAAGCAACAAAAATGGTCATACAGTCACGATCATAGCAAAAATAATGGTCATACAGTCACGATTATAGCAACAACAATGGTCATACAGTCACGATCATAGCAACAACAATGGTCATACAGTCACGATTATAGCAACAACAATGGTCATACAGTCACGATCATAGCAACAAAAATGGTCATACAGTCACGATCATAGCAACAACAATGGTCATACAGTCACGATCATAGCAACAACAATGGTCATACAGTCACGATTATAGCAACAATAATGATCATACAGTCCCGCTCCTAGCAACAAAAATGGTCATACAGTCACGATCATAGCAACCATAATGGTCATACAGTCACGATCATAGCAACAATAATGGTCATACAGTCACGATCATAGCAACAATAATGGTCATACAGTCACGATCATAGCAACAATAATGGTCATACAGTCACGATCATAGCAACAATAATGGTCATACAGTCACGCTCCGAGCAACAATATTGGTCATACAGTCACGATGATAGCAACAATATTGGTCATACAGTCACGATCATAGCAACAATAATGGTCATACAGTCACGCTCCGAGCAACAATAATGGTCATACAGTCACGATCATAGCAACAATAATGGTCATACAGTCACGATCATAGCAACAATAATGGTCATACAGTCACGCTCCGAGCAACAATATTGGTCATACAGTCACGATGATAGCAACAATATTGGTCATACAGTCACGATCATAGCAACAATAATGGTCATACAGTCACGCTCCGAGCAACAATATTGGTCATACAGTCACGATGATAGCAACAATAATGGTCATACAGTCCCAATCACAGCAACAAAAATGATCATAGTCACGATCATAGCAACAATATTGATCAGAGTCACGATCATGGCAACAATAATGGTCATACAGTCCCGATAATAACAACAATAATGGTCATGAAGTCACGATCAAAGCAACAGTCAATCATAGCAATATTTCCATACAAGCAGAATTCCATACAGAAAAATAAAAGAAGAATTCTAAATCAACTATATAGAATTAAAATTTTAATAGTGAATACAAGCAACCAAGACTTTGATTAAACATCAAGATATAGAATTCCGAATGTATTTATAGTTTAAACATAGGCGTACACACAAGAACCGATTGTGTGATTCAAGAATGAATGAACTTCCCATTATTGTGTAAGAAATTTTAACACAGATAAAACACAAACAATTGATATCGAATGAAATTTAAAAAATACGTGATTCGTTGATTAACTATTGACAGTAGTAACCAAACAATTTTTATGCCCACTTTTGGTCCACTGTCAGAGAATGAAGCAGGTCAGCTGTAAGAACCTATTAAACAATAATAAAATCAAACGTAATTGAATTTAGAAAAATAATTATAGATTCTTCAAAGGCAAAGTTAACAGTGGCAAACAAATTAAATATATTAGTGTACCTATCTGTATTAATGTGTAACCTTTAGTAACAGTAACAATCATTATGAAACTGATGCCAGTAGTAAGTCCACAGTGGTTACACATTCTTGGCACACAAAAATAGTGTTTGACATAACTTGGTCGATACACAAGCTTGTCGATTATTCGGTACTAAAAGGACGGACTTAACAGTAGCAAACATTAGTGGCAATACAAAAATAACTAGGATGTCACTTTCAATTAATTTTTTTAAAGCAGAGCGTCTACTCTGTTTTCAGTAGTTTGTCTGTGCAGTGTCGCTTAAATTTAATGCACTTAATGTACAAAAGTGACTAGGGGGGCAGGCCCAATCTGGCTCAGCCAATGAGAGAGCAGTAAGGAGAGAAGTCCAAGTTAGACGGACGAAACTCAGCTAGGGGGGGAGGCCGAATCAAGCTCAGCCAATGAGAGAGCAGTAAGGGAGAAAAAATAAAGTTAGACGGACGAAACTCAGCCTAGGGGGCAGGCCTTATCTAGCTCAGCCAATGAGAGAGGAGTAAAGAAAGAAATTAAAGTTAGCCTAACTGTTTATCACTCTGGCTGGAGGCTGGGCGCCACCCCCCCTTTCTCAATTGCTTGCTATGCAACGCACTAGATTTGGGTGCAGCTTCAAACAGGACAAAGACGTTAATTTATTGGTTCTGCTTGTAGAAAGCCAGAGGCGATTGTTGCAGCTTTAAAAACTTTAATATCGTGCAAAATTCAACAATACATATTTCCTTGTATTATAAAGGCAAAAACGCTAATTTTGCTACTGAAAAGAGTGCCTGAGCGTATTTTTAGCGGGTTACAATTATGTTAAAGGTGGTAAAAACGAAGCAAAAGTTAATTAATGAAGTCACACAGCAAAATGTCTTTACAAAAGAACTAAGCTAAAAGAATATTGCTGGGTAAATTTTGTGATGATAAAGTTTTGCGCACATTTAGTGCACTGTAGTGGACTAAAATAAGGGGCAGGATACATTTTGTTGGTCGTTGCCAAAGAAAGAATGAGAGACGGACACACAGACACTTGGAAATAGATAGATAGATAAAGTTATGGTCATTAGGTTGCTAATCACTAAAAGTGGGTAGAACCGTAGGCGTATAAGTGGGGTGGGTAAAGTGGGCAAATAGGTAGATAGTGTGGTAGGTACAGATATAGGGTAGCGTAGGTAGGGGACGTAGGGTATTTAGCCTTGTGTGTAGGCAGGTTATACATGGATAAGTAAATAGATAGGTAGGTACACATGTAAGTAGGGAGCAGGGAGGTAAGGTAAACAAGTACGGTAGTTTGGTAGGGTAGATATGTAAGATAGCTAGGTAGATAAACTGGTAGATAGTAGGTACGCAAGGTAAATATGGTTGATAGGTAGGTAGGTAGGTAGGTAGGTAGGTAGGTAGGTAGGTAGGTAGGTAGGTAGGTAAGTGGCAGGTATGAAGGTAGGTAGGTAGCTAGGCAGGTTAGATAGTTGCAGAAAGGCAGACGGACACAGGCAGACACACTGCTAGTCTTCACAGGCAAATAAATAAGAATCGCACAAGATGCAAACGCACCCAAAAATCAGATTCGATTCCGTTCTCAATGACGGCCTCTCAAATCGCCGCGGCGCCGCCCCGGCCGCCGTTATTGCCGCGCAACAATTCCGTCATGTCGAATTCTTCGTTCGATTCGCCGCCGCTGTCGCCATCGCAGTCGTAGACGTCGTCAACTCCGACGCCGCCGGCGCCGGCTACCCGCAGATGCCGAGCGGATGCCGACGAGGCGAAGCGAGTCTTGGCCAGAGCGCAGACGGCGCCAACTGAGCACAGGCCGACCAGCAGGAGCGGGCTGGTCACCCGAACCAGGACGCCTGGGCTGGACGTGGCCCGGTGCAGGTAGCCGGTGAGCGCCGGCACCAGCATTTCGCCTGTCAGCTGGCCGCAGATGAGGAACACGGCTGCGCACCTGGTGGGCAAGGGGGGTGTGGCGAGGTCTCAGATATGGGCGCTCTGGGAGAACTAGTTTAGGATCGGAATGCGAATCGAAAGTTAGGGATGTATGGCTTTGAGGATTTACGGATTGGTGGATTTGAGGATTGAGGGACTTTAGATTGGTGATTTGGGATTGGGGATTGGGGATTTGTGGACTCAGGAATTGAGGGATATGGGGATTGGGGATTGAGGGATATGGGGATTGGGGGTTGAGGGATTTGGGGATTGGGGGTTGAGGGATTCGGGGATTGGGGGTTGAGGGATTCGGGGATTGGGGGATTGAGGGATTGGAGATTTGGGCATTTGGGATTTGGGGATTAGGGAGTCTGAAGGGTCTGAAGCTTTGAGAATTAAGCCACCAGCCATATAAAATAGTCACCTAAAGTTGCCATAGGACAATAGCCGTTCGCACAGGTCCACCAGACCCGTGAGCATAGGCGCCAGTCCGACTCCGGTGAGTAGAGCGGCGGCCCACAGCCAGGCGTGGCCAGCTGGCCAGAACAGGGCCACACCGACAGTCAGCAAGACGGAGTTCAAGCCCAGCTGCAGAGCCGGGGCGCGCAGACAACGCAGACAGCAGCACAGGGCCAGCAGGCGGGACAGCAGCATGCCCAGGTACATTAATCCGGTAATTAGCAAGCCGGATCGAACTGTCAGGCCCAGATAACGAACCGAATAGCTAAACAGATAGCCGCCCAGCGTCACCTCGAGGCCGTGCAGGCAGAAGCCGGCGCAGAAAAGGCAGACCCGCATGATCACGTGATCAGCCGACATGGTCACCGACGACAGGGCGGCGTTGGCTGCGGCCGAGGAGGAAGAAGCGCTGGGGAACTGGTAGGCTGGACAGCTGCATGAGCAGACTGCCAGCAGCAGAGCAGCAATAGCGGCTGCGCAGGCCAGGATGATGTACAGAGTCTGCAACGAGCTCAGGCCGCGCCAGTAGGCAAGAGCAGCCGATGCCGGAGACGCAGTGGGCGTCGGTTTAGGTGACGACAGCGTTGCTGACTGCCCCGGTATTGTTGTTGTCAGTGTAGTTGCCCAAATTGACGACGTAGTGTAAGTCTTTGTGTTCGTAGTGGGGGAGCTACTAGTTACAGCTGGAGCCTTTGTCGTGCTATCAGTAGTCTTTGTCGTGCTATAAGTAGTCTTTGTCGTGCTATCAGTAGTCTTTGTCGTGCTATCAGTAGTCTTTGTCGTGCTAGCAGTAATCTTTTTCGTACTATCAGTAGTCTTTATCGTGCTAGCAGTAGTCTTTGTCGTGCTATCAATAGTCTTTGTCGTGCTAGCAATGGTCTTTGTTGTGCTATCAGTAGTCTTTGTCGTGCTAGCAGTAGTCTTTGTTGTGCTATCAGTAGTCTTTGTTGTGCTATCAGTAGTCTTTGTCGTGCTAGCAGTAGTCTTTGTTGTACTAGCAGTAGGTTCTGTTGAACTAACGGTAGTCTCTATTGATCCTTCGGTATCGATTGCTGCACTCACTACTACACTAGTGTTTGTAGCCGTCTTTGTAATTGTATAGCCAGTATTGTTAACAATATCCGGTTTCGGAGCAACTGTCACAGAAATATTCGCAGTCGAATTGATTCCAGGAAATTCTGTGGAATTCGCCTGAATGCCAGGACTTGTGGTAGAATTAAGGGCAGGTTGCGGCACTGACGAGCTTTTCACGCCAGAAAAGCTGCCCGCCGAGGCGGCGGCGTGTTGCTCTTTGTGAATTTGGCCAACACGCTGGGCTTCTTTGTGAAGCTTCACTTTGTTGCCAGACACGCTGCCGTCTGCTACGTGCGGCGACTGATTCAACTGCTGGCTATCCGTGATACCCGGCTTCTTGGACTTCTGCGGGGCCGGCGGCGGTGCTGCAGATGAAGCTGCAACTGCAGAGGATGCTGGAGCTGCAACCGAAGGCTGCGGAGCTGCAACTGAAGGCTGTGGAGCTGCAACCGAAGACTGCGGAACTGCAACTGAAGGCTGTGGAGCTGCAACCGAAGACTGCGGAACTGCAACTGAAGGCTGTGGAGCTGCAACCGAAGACTGCGGAGCTGCAACCAAAGGCTTCAACTGAGCGCTAGCTACAGACGGCAGTTCAGCAGCAGAAGACTGCAAAGCTGCTGCCGCATTGCTCAATCCAGCGGAAGCAGACCTGACGGCTCGACCGGAACGGGAGTCGAGGCCGGTCAGCATGCGGAGGTCTTTGTGCTGACGCAGCAGGGTAACGTTGCCGGGCACGAGGCCGCCGCCGACTCCGCTGCCGCCGCAGGCGAGAGCGGTCAGAGGCGCCAGCAGCATGCCAAGAGCGCTGGCGGCCAGAAACAGGCGGCGAGGCAGTCCGCTAGACGAGTAGTGATGCTGGAACACGGCTGATGCAGCGCTTAGGCAGAGCAGCAATCCGAATCCCTGAGGAACGGTCGGGTGGGATTAAAGTACATATGAAAATATATTATCATCAGATAGACTGAAAAACTATTCTAATCCTAATGACCACAGTCTAGCAATCCACTCTGACTGCTACAGTCTAGCAATCCACTCTGACTGCTACAGTCTAGCAATCCACTCTGACTGCAACAGTCTAGCAATCCACTCTGACTGCAACAGTCTAGCAATCCACTCTGACTGCTACAGTCTAGCAATCCACTCTGACTGCAACAGTCTAGCAATCCACTCTGACTGCTACAGTCTAGCAATCCACTCTGACTGCAACAGTCTAGCAATCCACTCTGACTGCTAAAGTCTAGCAATCCGCCGCCAGGCCCACCTGCACAGCGAAGGCGGGCATCAGCGACCAGATCTTGTCGCACAGCAGCACCAGCAGACTGCCAATGCAGGCCCCGGCCAGCCCGGCCGAGCCCAGCACCCTGGGTGAGGCGAACTCGGCCAGAAACCGGCCGAGCAAGGCGCCGCCAAGACCGCCGACAGCTCGGCCGGCGAACAGCAGGACAACTTGATCCTCGCGCGACCCGGTGGAGTTCTCCAAAGCCAGCAGAGTGGGGCCGGGCATGGCCAATGCCAGGCCGCAGGCGACCCCTGCCAGAGACATGCCGGCGTACAGATCGAATGCTCGACGGCCGCTACCGCAGCAGCGCGACGACGATCGTCTTGACGTCGACGATTCGACATCGTCGGACGTTGTCGTTGTTGAATTCAAAGCGGCCGCCCCTGCGACTGGTCGATTCCGTTTCGGTTGACGCTTTCTATAGTGCCTACTGCTAGTAGGGCTCTCGCTACTGTTATGCTTGTCATTGTTATTGTTATAATTAGTGAAGTTTCTGTTGGATCCGTTCAAATGTCGTCGATCAATCAGGGCTTTGTTGTCGCCGGAGCCGCCGAAGTCGTCGGAGTCGGAGTCCATGATGGGGGGGGGCAGCTGGATTCTGGCGCTGTTAGAACCACCGGCTGCGCTGCGTTGTCAGGGGCAACGCGGCAGGAATATTTGACGAGCAGGTACATCATGATTAATTGTCAGTTTTTATTTCGCTTTAAAACAGGTTTCCTCTAATTATTTCAGCTCAGTAGTAAGGAAGCATGTGTAAGCATTCTTTTATGAAATAGAAGGACCAGAGGACCAGAGAGTGTACATGACTGATGATTAGACAGTCAGAGTGGCACTGTACACCCCGTGTGAGCGGTGCATGAATGCGTGCCTGAGTACAGTATTGGCACTCTTGTGTGTGCTCAGGAGCCCGCGGAATGGGCAGAATTGCCTCAGCGCTGGCTGTGGTTGTGGGACAACGCCAGCAGCCCTTCTGCAGTTATTTATTATTCTACTAAAAGTAGGCTATCGGCACACGAAAATATAGTGTGTCATCACTCTTATCGAAAATGTTCTTATCTACGCTAATTATCCTATATAGTATGAATAATAAAAATTAAAAGTGAAGCACAGGAAACAAACGGCTTAGGCACGATAAAACAATTGAAAAATAAATCTGTTAGCATTGTTTATTAATAATCGACTCAGATTTTGACAGCTAGAAAATTAAAGCATAATTACATTTAAATCATGCGGGTTTCCAAAATAAAAACCATTGTCTCAATTTGATTCTACTTTGAAAGCCATGGTTGCTAAACTGAGTCCGATTTTGTCACACACACACAGTGCTTACCAGACACCGCCTAGTCTAACTACTGGAGAGGAAATCAAATGTTGCAAACAC